>JAHREE010000183.1:819961-872402 GCA_033628505.1 Tringa tobata
AAACCTGAGATGCTGGCACAAGCCCAGTTCTATCAATAAGCAGCAGTTTATGAGAGCTGGAAATGTTGGTTGCATCAAAGAAATCCTTTGAGTTATTCACATTTATAATAAATCTCAGGATAAAAAAGGTGACAGCAACTGTAACTTGAAGAGTCATCACTGCCTGCACAGAAGCTTTGTTTCCAAGTTTGGTGCTAATAAGTCTTAGTATCGGGTCTTACTTACAATTTTAAAAAGCTTCCTTGGGGAGATTTGTAATGCATGACAGCTCCGATACTTGCTTAAAGCTGCATATTAATGAGCTGGAGTCTGTTGGGGGACAGAGAGGAAATTCAAGGCATTTGTAGTAATAGTGACACAGAATTAATTGTAAAGATAGAAACTGCAAATTATTAAGACCCACAAATAAAATCACCAGAAATTTTCCAGGTTGGTATATGTCTTCTCTGAAACCTTTCCAGTTATTTTTCTCATTCCCTTGCCAAAGGATCATTTCAGCAGAAAGCTCTGTTAAGAGCCCATTAAGTCCCTTATCCTTTTGTGTAGCACACACATCAGCAGAAATACATGTATCCACAGCCTGAGTACTCTGCAGGATTTAGGAGTTCATGCAGTACAGGAGGAAATCAGCTGTACAGACAGCATTTGTTCTCCTGGTGTTGTAGGTAATGCTCCTTCTATAGTACCTGGGACACACTGTGCTTTTTGAGTGTGTTTTTCTACTTGCTCTTGACAATTGTTGAGTATGCTATCATGGAGAATTAAGACTGGGAATTTCCTCTGTGTGAGCTGGCTTCTGAGGTATTTGCTCTAGCACACTTCCTAAATCAGTCCCAAGATTTACCTTGTGTGTCAGCATAAAAAAAAAAACAACCCAAAAAACAAAAAAAAGAGTGACACTTGAAAATATGTACCTAGTTCTGGGTAGTGTAACATGGACCCGGCACTCTCTACGGGGTCCCCATTACAGCTTCTACTTCTTGCTGTTACCAGCAGATCCGCGTCAGTACACTTAAAAATGCTTTTCTCTACTCCAAGCGACAGCAGAGTTTTATTGTCAGCCTGACAGGGGTATGCCTCCCTCTTTGCTTAGCTTAGCCCTTTTGCCCCAGGGCCACGGTGCAGGTGTTTAGCTTGTACCTTCCTTGCTTCACTGAGAGACTCCTTGAATCTCTCCATAATGTAAAAGGAAGCCATTTGTGTTCAAATTTGGGCAGAGTCTCATTCTGTTGCAAACCAGTTGCCTTTAAATCTTGCCCTTGCCTGATACAAAAACTAATCTATTTTCCACAAAGGGCTGTCTATCTGGATTTATTCTGTATGGAAAAATTTTCTGTATTTCTAATGTAAAATATTTCATAGATTTTTCTAGAAACTGCTTTCATAGTTCTGCCACACGGCACTGCCTACTTTCATAAATCTTTATGTTCTCAGTAAAAATCAATGCCTACTTATTAATACAATATTGATATGTGTTTTGTAGGCAATAAAGGATGTGGTGTCATGCACATACATATACTCAGCTGGGTTGCATGGAAAAGTTTACCGTCATTTTATGCAGTGGGATGCATTGCAATGACAAGTCTGCAGCCAATTTCGGTTAAGTTCATAAATTCAAATACTGAAATTTGACAGAATCCCATTTTCTGTTACTTGGGCACAATAAGCATTCATTGCAACTCCAGAACTAAAGACAAGCCTGAAAAATGGAACCAAGTGGGAGTACCTGTGAATCCCAAAGCGACGAGACCGAGCAAGGCAGATTTTACACAGAACAGCAACAGAGCAAGAAAATATTGGAGTAACAACAGTCAGAGCCACAGGCTTGGAAGGAGAAAGACAAGAGCTGCTGCTTGTCTGGAAACCCTGGTTGCCTCTGCAGGCACGTGGAAAAGCCATTGACTGCTTGGTGGAGCCACATCCAGGGTAACCCTACAGCAGCACCGGGCATCCGTGGGGTTGTGACGGAAGCCCCTGGTGAAAGCATCCGCGGCTGCCTCAGCCAGCAGAGCCCAGCTGAAGGGCCCCGCAGCAGCCCGGACGGCTAGGACCTGCTTCTGGCACACCGCTAGCGATTCTCCCCGAGCGCAGGGACACCAGCTGGAGATATTAGAGGCCAAAGGATTCCATTTAAACATTCTTCAAAGACTCTCCCAACTACCTCAGGGGCCGAGGATAAACGTGTCTTTCCAAAAGAATTCTTCTCAGTAATCTTCTTTGGAGAGAAGAAGGGAGAAGATGGTATTAACAAATAACGGCATTAACAGGAGAAATATAGGCCAGCATGTGCCAAAGTTAGAAAACAGGCAAAGTGGCTGCTGGAGGGTAGCAAGCACAAAGGCAGCGTGTGTGCCTGCCTCACCCTCGGAGCCAGGGACACAGGCAAGTGGTGCAGACAGCGTGGAAGAGGGTAAGCAGAGAGAACACAGTGAAGTGAACCGGCAGCCTGGAGAAACAAACAGTGAAGCATTTATATAATCACATTTTTATGCTGCATCCTTTCCTGTTGCAGGAGTAATTTATAGCAGTACAGACCAACAACAGAGCTGGCATCACAGGCACTAGTCTAGCATGGCCTTCAATGTGTAAATGCCTTAAATGAAACACTATACAAAACGCAGTAGGCATTTCTCTTCTGCCCCTCAGCTCACCTGAGGTGAACTAATTCAACTCAGTGCTCAAACAACAGACAATTACATTTGTGCGTCAGAGGTCTCACCCCAGTATGTTCCTGGGATTTTTGTAATGGTAGGCACTCCAGATCTAGGAGCATCTGTCTCATCTGAAACTCTTTTTCAACTCATTTTCAAACATTTGATACATTTCTTTGATTGCTAAGTTTAGGGTTAAAAGTGAACCTTACAGCATGCAGATTTCAAAAAAATTTAATGCTCTCTCTTTCTCTTTGGTGCACATCATTCCATGCTGATTGTATTCTTTATAAAGAATCTGCAGAGGTCTGATGACTGGCTTATCTGCCTGCCTTTTCCCTAATACCTCTTTGTTACCTGCCTCGAGTTTTTCATTGCCTTGAAAGTCACGGTTTGATCCCTGTATCCTGCTTTTCATCATCCTGTTGGTAGCTGGGGAGGCAGAGCCATGGCTAGATCTGGCACCTCCCGTGGACGCAGGTCAGCGGTCAAGAAAGGTATAGAACTGCTCTTTGCCCTTCCGTGCCTACCAAAATGAGTTTCCACCAGTTTATTCATGCTCTCCTGCTCTGACTACGTGAATAACCCACTGGGAGAGTCCGTGAGGATTCGTGACTGGACCCAGGTGACTGCAGGTTTTGTGTCTGTCCGTCGAAGGATGTTCAGACTTGGCAGCGCAGCTCAGAGCAGGGGACGAGTAAGGCATGCTTGTTTCTCAGAGGGACACTGTGAGGCTGGCAGAGTGGAATGCATTACACAGTGCACCAAGTGGAGCAGAGCTGGATTCTTCTACTCTTTACAGAGGGCTTGTCTGCTTGTGAAAGTTTTACCAATTTAACATAAATGGCCTTATTTAAATCAGCATGACCTTCTTGGATGATTATTTGCTTGGAGTTAAAGCTCCTTTTACGGGTTACACCCATTTAGCTTGTACCCAGGTGCAAGTTGAACTGGAGAGAGCCAGCTTTAAGCTAGTAGCAATGTTCAGACATAAAGCCGCATCAGTTTGACAAAGCCAATTTGATGTAACAGCCATAACTGCACCGTAGAAAGACGAATATTCTGCAAGCAACTGTGCTGCGAAGGAGGAGGTTATCACTCTTAGTCTGCCCCCAGTGCTCCTCACTGCCTTTTTTCCACAGGTTTCCCTCTCTTCAGATCCATCAGGGTATCTCTTTATATATAGACAAGGACTCAGAGTATTTATAATCACTTACAGTTTAATTTGGTTGTTCAACCTTGTGCATATTAAAGAAATGTTTATCCATGCCTTATTGAGCTTTTTAACCAGTGCTGGCCCCACCAGCATATTCAGTGTGCAATGTCTGATCTGCAATGATGCCAATTTACAGTAATTTATTTGGTCCAAATCTCCTAGCACAGGCAGGACGAGAGTGAGAATCTGGAAAGTGGCTGATGCTGTAGGAGAGTCACACTGCCCTTCTGTGACCAAGGAGTTTTGGGCAGCAGTCAGGTATTTGGTCTGAAAATGTGGTGTGCAGCAGTGACAGCCGAGCCTGGTCCTGTCTGAAACTACGGGCCAATATTCCGGGATGAACACTGCTAGGTGAGGGCCCCTGTTAACAATCTTGATGTTTACTGAGAAGCCATGAGTTATTTCTCTAATGCAAACACAAACTGAAACAGGTCTTTGGTCCTAAGGAACTGGAATCTGTGTCCTGGAGCTGGCAAATTTGCGTTTGTGAAGATGTAAGGGATGCCATCCCACACTGCTGGGAGCAGCTGGGGCTTCATTATTCACTAACAGGCACAGAGTGGGGCTGGGGAGGCAGCCTGAGGAGAGGACACCTTCTGGATCCCAAAGCCTTGGGTGATTTTGTATTGATCTGCGTTCTCGTTGGCGGTGGGAGACTGGTGTTTGCTCCCGTGTTATTTACACTTTAGTCTGTATGACGATGGTGTCTTTGCTAGGTGGAGGAGACACTGCAAGCCTGGGAGGCATGTTCTTTTAAGGTTGTTTACACACAAATAAATAAACAAACCAGCACCAGTGAGTAGAAGATCTCAAGAGAAATGGAGTGTTTCTGTAGCATGCTAAGCCTGCTTAAAACAAAAAAGGAAGAATGTAGTGATTCTGACTTTTTTCCCTTGGAAAAGCTGCACTCTGCCTCAGGGTGCTGATGAGAGTTGATGTAAGTATCATCCTCTAGAGAGGAATGTGCATAAGGTTGTATCATTCAGAGAATCTTCATCTTACTTGGGCTTCATGCCGATGTATTTATGATCAGAGAAAACATTTTTGGTGCTAAAAAGTAGGGGGTAAGCCCCAGAGGGACCGGAAAGAGTAGCGCCAGCCAAAATTTCTGAAGTCAAAACTGTCCTATTACGTGCCACACAGCCGTGAAGTCACATTCAGAAAACCTGTATGGAGGTACAGCCTGTTCTGTCAGACAGCCACCCCCTTCCCACTCGCAAAGGTTGATGTCTCGGGAAAGTGGCTCTCAGAATTACTTGGAAAGCAAACATCTTTGACTGACAAATATAGATGACTGACTGACCTTTTTTTTTTTAATGTGTATGTCAGGTTTGTCCAGTTGTTCACATTCTTTCACATGCTCGACTGAAACAAATTTTCTTAGACTTCAAAAAGAAGGCTGTAACCTTTTCAGGAAGTGTTTTAGGAAGCTGCTCAGATGCTAACTAATCAGTTGGGGTTCCATGTGCATGTAAGAGGCTTTGTTGAATGAGTCTCTTACAAACCAGGAAGAAAGAATTGCTACATATAATTCAAATCAATCCGGAAAAGAATGGGCAGCTAGGGCCATATGGCAACTTCAGAATTACTAATTGCCATGCAAATAACAATGTACAAATAATTACAATAAAATGAAGGCTAAAAGTTTTTAAGCTTCTTCAGGGGAAGGTCCTGATGACATTCAGGAGTCTGGCAAAGGGTGGGAGTGTGTGTTTCTTTGTGTGTCTCTGTGTTTACCATTTTTTGTGATGAAAGAAAAACACCAATGTCTCCTCCTAAGATGAACTGTTTACTTTTAAAGGGTACCTACCTCCTTAGACACCTGTTGCTCTTTTTGTTTATAACACACTAATGAAATGAAACTGGGGTAAATTAGGCATTAAGAGTTGTATTCAGACTTACTAAGGAGGGGGTAAAACTTTAAGTGAAACAAGAAATCACTACAGATACTTACAGTAGTTATTTTATATGTCTCAATTATACATATCCTTAGACTGGTTCTGTAAACCAGTCTTGAATCATGGTCACATTCCTCTGAGCAAACAGGCCAAGGAGGTGCTTTTAAATGGCTTTAATAAATGAAGTTAGTTTGCTAACTAAACCAAACATCCTGTATATTCAAAATTGCTCTCCAAGCTTTAGCCACATGGAATACTGATAAGAGCAATCCTTAAAACTCAAGAACCTTACAGCCCTTGTCTTCATAAATGAGGATAACTTGCATACATCACAACCACAGAAACTTTGTTTTTCATGGAGCACAAGACTAATCTTGAAATTCTTCTGCATGCCTTCTCTGAGCAGGTAAGAAGTTTCTTACTTTTAAATAGAGTCTGCATTTTCTTATTCGCAATCACACCTGTTGCAAGAAAGGGCTCAGGCAACTTCTCCTCCTTCTCAGGCCCAATTTCTTTTTAGGGTCCTGAAGATGTCAGTAAGGGGAATAAATATGGAGAATCTGTCTTAGTGAACTCTGCTTACAAGGAAATAACTTCCTTTGACCAATAGACTAGGTTAGCAAGCACAGACCATGCAGGAAAGTGGAATGAGGAGCCCCAATTAATGAGTAATCGAAGAACCGTTCTGCAGTCCATTAGAAATGGAAACCATTTCTAATCTGTGAATGTAGCAGTGTGTGGCAGATCTACAGATCTCTGTAGATGTAGCAGGCATCCAGAATATGCTGGTGATGCCACCAGAACCCCTGGAGAATGAGGCATTCTCTCCAGGAGGAGGAAGATGGCAGTCCAAGTATGCTCATGCATATGAACTTTTGACACATCCAAGTACCGCTGAAGAAGGCACAGCTTGCACCCTGAACTTTCAGTGTAGAAAATAATGACGTCCTTTGGGTGCACCAGTGTGAGGACAGGTAGAAGAAGAGAGCAGTTTGACACTGTTGGTTCCCTAATGGCATGCCTGGCACATTCCAGGTATCAAGAGAGGCAAATACAACTCAATGGAAGTATTAAAGGTTGCAGTTTGTAGAAGTGTGAGAGAGAATGAGAGATATCTACACACCACCATGAAATTGGGCTGGTTAACCATGATCCCCTAGCTTGCTTCTGGTACAGCTTTTGTCTCCAGTAAACTGCTCTAGCAAGGCACAGACTTTACAAGAACCCATTTGATAAGGCTCCAAGCTAAACACCTTGTGGTTCCCATAATTTGCACTTGGGCATGTTGATGTTGGTTAGAGATACAACAACTGAAATGGTGTAGGTACTGTTCCTCTATTCCATAATATACAGGTCCCTTCAACAACAGCCTAATTCTGCATTCAACAGCGCAAGTACTCATGTACTTAGGACTTATTTGTACGAATCATACTCTGTACTTGTCCTCAGTTATACACAGTTTTCAAAGAGACCAATTTCTTCTCAACATGATTGCTGAGTAGGCCACTATATGGGGACATAACCAGTTGACTTCAGATTCATATGAAATAGAGTCTATGATGGGAACACAGAAGATACAGGGCTTGCTGAATACAATCACGTTAATTGTGACCCCGCTCTGACAAACACCTGGGAGATGGGAATTTTGAGACCCCTTCCTAGCATCTCCAGAGGTACCTCTGTACATCCGTATGAGGTACGTACCCTCAGTATGCAGGTCAAGGATGAGGAAAACCACTGTACCATCTCGGTGAGATGGACCCTTAATGAACAGCAAAGCTGGCCCCTTACAGAGTGTTGTAGTAGATTAATGATGTTATTGGTAACATGAAGGTAGTAATGAATGTGGAGATTTTATCTTAGTTTTACAATCCTGAGTGAGAGGAGGGTGACTTTCTGCAACCTGGCCTGTTATTAATGTAATTTCTTTGATATAGTTCATGTCACTGAAGCAGCAGGGGCAGTATGGAAGCAGGGGAGTCTGCTGGGGCAGCTGCAGTGGGGCTGTAGGGGCACAGAGAGAGGCTTTCTCCCCAGGTGGGGAACAGTGATGGTCTGTAAATGCCCCTCTTCAGAGATACACTCACTGATCGGCAGGGACTGAAGGCGGCCATTTCTGAACAAATTTATTTAATCCACCTACTATCTAAAAAATGTTCTGCAAACAGAATTTTATCTGTTGTTCTTAAACAAATATTGTAAGGCTTAAAGATTTCATTGGCAGAGCAGAAGTTTAGTGCAAGAGTTTTACCTTACGGTTTATATCTGATTCATAGCATAACAAAAGGAAAGCGAATTTGCTGGTCTTGGCTGGGTGCACATAAGTGCTGGACAAACAGCAGGTAATTCCAATAAAGAAAGGAGAAGAATGTTCCTCTGTTGCCCTTTTTATTATCCTTGTTATGAATTTTCATTGCCGAAAGGTAAGTTACAAAGTTAAATTTTAGCAGTGATGAATGCATTGTTCTTCTCTTGCTCCTTGAGATACATTGATTAGCTGATGCACAGATCTGGTTCTCAGCCAGCTGTTTGAAAAGCCAGGCAAGCTTTCTCTGTGTGTGTGTGAGATCGCTCTTGTCTTTTTCCCACCACTATTTAACTGTAGTTTCTGCTGGTATACCTCATAGACCTCAATGATTATAGAAATAATATCATATTTGAAAAGCATTAATCAGAATTTGGCTTCCAACAAAGACCAGTACAACACACATTAAAAACATTTTAGAAAGGCATGCTGTAGTCTTCCAGAGCTACTTACTTTCATATTATTTTTATTATTTTTGAAGCTATTGCCAGAAGTGAGGAAGGCTGATTACTTCCTATTTTTTATTTAAATGAAAACTGTTGAGTTTCATCACAAGCTTCTAAAACCAGGGCCTTCACAAATTCAGAAATGTGACAACTCTATAAAAAAGATATTAGAAAACCTTTGCACCGAATAGTTTCTCATAGATGGCAGTGGGAACATACTTTGTTTAAAAATAAAAACTGCTTGTACCACAAGCGTCTCTGGAGAGGGGAACACATGTATTTTTCTCTCTGAAGGGTTCTTCAGTTATCTCTTCCTCTCTCTTCTGAATTTCCTTGAAGATGCATTCCTTTTACTGAGGTTTCCACTGTTATTGATCTGTTGAAGTTGTCAAATTAGCCCAGGGAACCACTGTTTCTCTCTTTGTCTCAGTCTTTGAATGCAGGTGTTGGTTCTTCCTATTTTGTAGGGACCCTATATGGCAAGTCCCATCTTGATTTGTGTATGAAGAATTTGTTCTCTGAATTTAATTTTTTTCCCTGAGCTCACCTTTTTGTAAGCATATAATAGTACAGAACATTTACATTGCATGTAAAAGGTGTATGGGTTCAACGCATCTACTTGTAGATTATTTTTTTTTTTTTAATTTCTATATCTGTCCCAAATGTCTGAAGTTTATCATTCATCATTTCCCCTTGTGACTGTATCACTAAAGCCTTTGCTTCCCCAGTGAGAATGGGCAGGGAGTGAGCAATGATGTTCAACTTCCGTGTTATCCTGAGAAAACAAAGGAACAGTCTTTCTCTTCATTTTATAGCTGTATGCTTCCAGCTGACGTTGCCTCCTATGGGAGCAATGCTTTCTCGCTATCAAAGGCTAGCTAGCATAGCTTACAAAGTGGCTATGTTCTTCCACAATTAGGGACTCGTGTCTGTGGTTATAGACCATTCTCAGAACATTTAAATACTCCTTTCTCCTCAACACCAAGTGATCAGGTTCCGAAATAAGGATGCTACAGAGAGAGCTTATGGGGCTTGTGGGAATCCCTTGTTAAAATTCTGCCATCCCATCCAAAAGAGTTAACATTATTCCTCTCTGCCTGCTGGAGCTCATCCTTTCAGCAGGTATTGCTAAACCATCTCTGCCAGGCAGAACCAGCCCTGGTAATTATAAAAGTCCATAGAAATGTCCATATAAAGAGATTTATCTCTTCTTTTTTTTTTTTTTTTTTTTTTTTTTCCTTTCTTCTCTGCAGAGTCTGCTACTGTCCCTGGTAATGATTTACCTGTTTTAAAGAGTAAGTTCCTGAGAAAGATCCCCTACCCCAACTAATTCACTGTGTTATGCTGGAGAGGTGCTACATTTTTGAAGAGGAAAGCAGAGATCTCAACAACAAGTACATCTTGTATTATACTACTTTGCCAAAAGAGATTGCATCCCTCTGTGGCTTGGAAGATGGGGGGGGGAGGAAATTCAGTTGTTTATATAAGAAGATCCAAAGGACACATTTCCACATGCCCCATTTCTTCACAGCCACTCAGTTCTACCCCATGCAGCCACAATATTTCCTCAGAACATCTTGAAAACCCAACAGCACATTGCCAATAGGAAATGAAGAGGAAGAATCTCTTTCTTCGTATCGGTGTAAAACCAATGCTTGCATGCTTTCAACAGTTCCATTTACCTCTGTTTCCAGTGCATTTTCACAGATGCTTTCAGGATACGTACTTTAGTGTGACATCAGAAAGAAACCTATCTTGGCAAAGGAGCAACAGAGGAAACTCACAGCTTGTTTATTTAAATTGTAAAACACTGTAATTAAATAAAATAACTATAAAAAGAGTATGTAACTGGTTTTATTGTGTGTGCCCCCTCTTTTCATCATAGATGTTCTTAGATTAGACAGCTGGTTGTTTTATAAAGCACACACTATTCCCAACTTGAGCTTCATAGGGCTACCAGAATAAAAAGGTGAGTGTCAGCAGCACCGCATTGTGCCGCTGAGACACAAGATGAGGAGGCACCAGAGGAAATTACCAATGAAAACAAAGCGCATTCAAACAGCTGAACCTCAGAGTCAAGCTACCCTCTGTAAACTCAATAATAGCCATCTTAAGCAAACAGACATGTCTTACGATGTATCCTGAAGGTCAACAAACTCTGGCTCTGGTGGCACAAATGAGCTCTTCTTTTTTTCCTCTTTCTTTTCTTTCTAGGAATGGGTTGAATCAAGGGCCCTGTGTTAAGAGTGGTCTTCTTCCCACTCGTAGTCACACAACTTCTTCAGGAAGTTCTCCCCTACTGATCTCAACAGCTGATGGTAAATCATCATATTTAGCTTAACAAACTCTCTCTGCAACTTTGATGAAGCTCAAAGAACTAGAGACAGGTTCTCAGTTTTCCATCAAACCTGAGTCGAACCCAAATGCACCTCTGTGTTTGGGGGAGCTCTGAAAAATGGCATTGCTTCTAAAGGCAACAACACCATATGAAAACTGGCTACTGGTGAGGTTTTTAGTTTTGTGTCTGCAATATTGAGTGCAACTTCACCATATAAACATAATTTCAACAAAGAAATCCTTGAAGTTGAACTATTGAGTTTTTCTTGGCTGTGTTACTATAACTTAAAATGAAGCTAAATTTCAGCCTTTGCAACTAGTTTCATCTGGACTGTACCACATCCTTAGTATTCCATCACTGTAAAACCTAAACCATTGTAATGCATAAAACTTGAACAACTTGCACATGTGGAAGACCTCAGATAGCTTCAAATTCTTGCACTATCAGCTCAAAAATCACACCTCTAGAAAACCTGAGAACTCCACTCTGGTTATTTCAATCACAAGACTGGTGTCTAGAGGAACACATGGCAGCAGATCACAACACAAAGCTTAGGACCAATTCTGCACTGAAAGATGCTCTTATCTTGGCAGGAAAGAGACTACTTTGGGCAGGAAATATTCAAAAGCCTTCCTCTGCATGAAACATCTTATTGTTTCCTTTTATGCTACCATTTAGGCAGGTATTTGGAACAGAAAAGTCTGTTCTAGAAGGGCTTCTAAAAGGAATAGTGTCCAGGATAAAAGGAATTGTTTTAGTACAGAAGCAACATGCATGTTTTTTTAAGGCTGTAGAGTTTCCAGGATAGCAGCAGGAAGAGGTAATGTTAAGCCTCCATGCAGTAGCATCCCTACTCTTTGTACTCTGAACAATATGAAAAAGCTCTGTCTGGTGATTCTTGTTGAATCTTGCTTGCTTGCATTACTGCAGACAAGAATTAACTACCTACTCCCATGGTTTTACGGTTTTGGTCATTTCAATGACACAACTTGCATGCTGGCTGTACATCTCTGTTAGATCTTCCACAGATGAGGCCTCATTTAAAGAGACTAAAAGGTTTTTACAGTGCCTTGTGAGCCAGTACATCGCTATTTCTGAAGCTCTTCTGCAGGCTGAACTCTCTTTGAAGTCAATGGGAGTTCTGTCTGAATGAGGACTTCAGGATTTGGGCCTCAGGATATAAATGCTGTGATCAATCTTTTGAGCATAATGAATAAGATTTTCTTGGCTTTCAGAACTATACTAAGCCAACTAGCAGCCCCAGGGATTCAAAATGGCTTAAACAGGAGAATCTGCTTTGTTTCAACCTACGTCTTTATTTAGTTTTTAAATCAGCATAGTCCCCACTCCTAGTACTGACGTGCCCGAAAAAAACCCTCCAATAATAAGACCAGATGTTCCAATAGTTAGTTTTACAATCAAACCTATCATGGCATGAGACACTATGAAACACAGTTGTGTTCAATGGAAAACAAACATACTTGCTGTAGACTGACCTGTTTAGAAGTTGCAACCTGAGCATACCATCTGAAATGAAAAATTTGTAGGCTGAGAACTTTATTAATTACGTGACGAGGAGGTCTGTAAGCACTGATCTTGATCAGAACATCGTACCACTAGATACTATGCAAACATCAGAGTTAGTAATACAAAAAGTCAACAGTCAGGGTAGGCAAGCCAGATACTGCCTGTCTCCTATTCCTTATAATTACTCTGACTTTATAGATGGAAATTTCAGCTAAGGCAAGGTTATATGACTTACCCAATACCTCTCACAAAGTCTAGAATGAAACCTGACTGCCAGCCTGGTGCCTTACTGCTGAGACTACGCTCCCCCTTTTACACAACGATAACAGTATATTACAGAACTTAAAAAATCATAGCTTCCTGTTCCAGTCCCAGCCTTGGCTGGATTCCAGCATTCCCAGCCACCCTCACCCCTGAGAGCCAAGGCCTCAGTCCTTCCTGTTACCTGTGATGAGAGTTTTCTTAGTGCTGATTTCAGTGGCAGCAAGTCTAGATCCGGTGATAAATGACACCCTGATCACCCAAGAGCCAGTGGAGGCCTCCAAAATAACTGCTGTTATATGTTGTCTTTTCTACAGTCTCCTCTAATTTAACAGCAAATAATTATCATCTTTGTCTCCTGAGATGCCTCCTTCTGTTCCTCTGCAGAAACACCCTTAATCTCATTTCCTCCCCCATACTGGAGCCAGATTGGCAGCAGGCATGCCTCACCTTCTATGAAAGCTACCTGCTGTGTCTCCCGGCCCCTAAACGGTCCTGTCTCACCTGGATAGTACAGGGGACCTTCAGCCTTTATTTAATGTGGTACCTGCAGACATGGCTGCCACTGACAATCCTTGCCTTTCCTCTGCAGCACCAAAGGCACCTGGGCACAATTATATTGAAAAGGCACAATTATATTGAGCATGACTACCTTGAGCTAAAATTTGCAGGGAACTGCAAGGCCACAAACAGACCTGTAGCCACAAGAAGACCTAATTAAGTTCAAGTTTCTTAACACAGTAGTAACTTGAGGAACATTTTGCAGGCCCTTACCTCTGTGTGAACGTGAGTGGAGGTGCACAGGTGCCCAGTTCCTTTCCTCAAGTCCCAGATCTGATGCTGGCTTTGTAGCGTTTTGGCGGAAGAAGTCCTGCAACTTCTGCTTCTGCCCACAGTCAGTGGAGAGTCTGAAAGAACTGTAAATACCAGGTTGGTATGCATTGCAATGGGAAAATATTCAAGCCTTCAGGTGTGAATATATATGAGACTGTCACTAGCAGACAGAAAACTGTTTTCAAGAAGCAGCTCCAAAGGTGATGAGGGAAGCACAAAAAGCAATGTATTACCTGGAATACAAACAACAGAACTCCCAAACACAAGTTCAGCAACTGGAAGACTTTCTCTGCAGTATCAATAAGACTGAGAAGGTCTCCACTATATACCAGATATGCCCTGACACAGCTGAACCTACTTAAAGTTTTGAACAAGTAAAGTCTTGCCCAGCCTACAACTTGCAGCAGTGATGTAAACAGCCTGCTGATTCAGTTGTATTTGTAGATGGTTTCCAGGATTTGCTTCTTTGATTTCTTCTTTTTCTTTTCTTTTGTTTTCTCTTCTATGCCTGGGTAATGAGTTCCCTTCCCTCTCCCTCCTTCAACTAGGTCAAAAACCCTCTGACTTCTTCAAAGCCTTGGCTCTGCTTCACTTTGTGGATTTAGTCCAGGTGCTAGGCTGGTTCCTCCCTAGAGGCTTCCCAGTGTGATCTGCTCCCTTATCTTGGTTCCTGATCTTGAGGGAAGAGGCAAAACAGCCAGCAAGGAGAGGCACGTAGCTCCCCAGGGAGCACAGATATGCAAGGCCTATCCTGGGGAGCTTTGAAGAGTCCCCATATGCAGCCCACCACCATCACAGGGAGCTGGGTGGGCATGGCATGGGCTGTTAAGTCATGAAAGACAAGGGCAATGGAAAAGTTTGTGCAACACTTCTTGGCTGCTTCCTGGAGGACCCAGAGGGTAGCTCTTGCACAAGCTGGTCAGATCACTGCTACATAATCCTAGCTGGTGGGGAGCACTCAGCTTTTAGGATCGAGGATCCTACAGAGTCTGAGATTGGTTCTGGACACTTCCTTCACCCTCAATTTGGAAACTCTCTAGACAATGGAATTTGGTTGCTTATGCACAAAGCAAAGACTGAAACTTGCTTTTATCTGTCCTATTTGCACGTATCTTTCTTGGGGACAGGTATAAGAAGATGGGGCTGGAAGAGCTGCTATGTAATAAATTCAGACATAATCCCACTTTTAAGTTGCCAGAATACCCTCTTTCCTTGCATCTGAGGACTGTAGGAGAAAAAAAATTATATATATCATCAAAGGATATATGCTAAGATGCTATCTGCACTATGAATTGTAACTGTGTTGTACACAGGCATCCTGATTTGATACAGCAGTAGCTTAGGCAGCCTCTGGGGTAGCACTGTGAGAAACAAATTGTGCTCTCTCTGGAGCACTGCGAGCTATGAAATGATTTCCTGAAATAGGCATCTTCCTGCTGACATCCAAGATGAGGCTGACAGTGGCTCCCAGACTGCAGAATATGAATGAAACTTGTATTCACGCCAGCTGTGTTAGAGATCCAGTACAACACACTGTATATCAAATGGAAGAAGGATTCATCTAGGGAAAATAATTTCAGCTTTCACAGAGAGACTAAAGAAGACTAATAAAAAAAGTATATTTTTTAATGAGCCTTTGTTGCTCTTGCTTTAATCTTCAGAAACCTGTATCTTCACACATTATAACACTAATGAACAGTGTTTTTCATTCTTACTGACAATGAAATACACAGTAAATGTGTTAAGAGTAAATTACAGTCTTAAGACCAGTGCAACAGTGGTTTCCAGATAGAAACCCAGCTTAGACCTAGGCAAATGTTTACCTGCATTAACTCTTTGTTGTCTTACTGTTTAAGAAAATACTAGTAAAATGCAACTTGTGTTAGAGAAGTAAAAAAGAGAATTAAAAAATGGTCTTTTTCCAATCACTTGCATCACCACATTTAGATCATGCTAATCTCTTCTTTGTGACACACAGCAGCTCCCTTGCAGCTACATATGAAAACAGCTCCTCTGAGCTTCCAGCTCAAGTGAAAATATTGGGTAGAGCAAAAGACCTGACATGAGAAGCCCTGTGCTCCATTTTCAGCTCTGTCACTAGAACAGCATGACAGAGGGTAAGGCATTCGATGCCTCTGTGTGTCAGTCTTCCCCAGATCTCACCAGCTGATGAAGTCTGTTGATGACACAGAGCTGGGATATGCAGTTAAGACAAAGGACTGGTAGGACACTGTACAGGAGGAAACCAAACTTGACAGAGAGTAGAAAAACAGAAATGGGATCAAAGGTGTGGAGCACAAAGTGCAAGATGGTGTCCTTGGGGACCAGATCACAGAATCTTCTCCTACAAGAAGCTGAGGGCAACTTGTTAGGAGATGATGTACAAGGCAAGAACTCCAGGGGACAGAGCTCAAACTCAAGTTAAAGGACAACAGGACAGCAATAGCCAAGAAAATTATTAAGCTAGAAATTAGAACTGAGGTCTGTGGTGGTCTTCTAGCAAGGGTAGCTGAGACATGTATTCTACACTAACATCTTTCAAAAAGTGGTGCTTCATCAGTTTATGAAAATCAAATTCCAGTCCTATGATCCTAAGTTGTCTAACTTGTGAACAGTTTTAGCTCCTGACTTTCAAATTAGTTATGAAAGGGGAACTGTTTATTGCCTATAGTAAGATAAATGTTCTCAAGAATTATTTTGTTTGTACATTTGACTATGGCAATGGTTTGAGTGTCACCTGCGTGTTTAAAATGGTAGCAAAATATCATGTGCCAATGGACAAGTAACATAAAATGGAACTAAGCGGTCCAGTTTAATTGCCTACAGTAAACAAAGCACAAATATTTGACAACACCTAGAAATCATACAAAGTTTATTTGATCTATTATATTATTTCAAAAGTAGTAAGCTACCTGATGCCTTATTAGTTAACCACAAACAGGGGTTACATTTAAATACAAAAGCTTTATCTTAGGAGCATGCCTTCATGATTTTAGTCATCTTAGGGTACTCACTTACCTACTTATTACTCACTTCCACAGGTCTCATTTTCTGTTAGTTTTTCAGAAGCAATTGTAAAGTAATTTCTTGACTCCATTAACATTATTTTTCCTGTTATTTTTCAGATTAGATTACATGATTTCTTTTCCAGACCTTACACGGTATTTCTGTCTAGAGCTCTTTTTCCAGGTGTGACTATATTTCAGTATGTATACAGAAGTCAAGGAAATATTGCTACACAGATTTTATTTTAATTATGAGCACAAGGTCACAAGCTGAACTTTGTTATACTTTAAAATACATATTTCAACTAACTGGCAAGATACACAGCTGTTACCAAAACTCATCTCAAGCACTAAAAAGGAAGATCTTAACTTTCATCTACTACCATCTTTGAAATGTAGTCTCTGTATCGAACAGTATTTGTTTCCGGATCCAGAGCAGCAGACAGCATGTCCTCCATTTCTTCCTGAGTAAAGGGCTCACCTGAGAGACAGCAGAGAATAACACTTTGTCTTGATAAGTATTCTTTTCAGGGCTGGAAAATTACACCCCTTTTTCATTGCAAGGATTTCCTTTTGGTCCTCACACAGAGGAGAAAAGGACGAATACTAAGGATCTGATTCTTTCACTTTTGCCAATATAAGTCCTGTACACCAAGTGAGCTAGTCTAAAGGAAAGAAGACAGAGGGCCTGGGTCTTCTGATCACAGACTCAAAACCAGCTTGTTCCTCTCTGCCACAGAGATTTTGAAACAACAGCTTTTGTCAGAGTGAATTCTTCTAATGTGCACATTGAAATCATTGTCTATTATTTGGCTATCCTTTCACTTGCACTTACATCCTGAAAGGCTTCTCTTTTTTCTCTTTTAAGAGCTTCAAAGCTGCTGATGGACTACTGCATCCCTCTTTGAGAACAAGGTGCCCATCTGACGATAGGTCTTGCGCAAAGCCTGCTTATACTCGAGGTAAGCATGAGTCAGCCATGCAAGAAAAGCAGGCTCTTCAAGGGATATGGAGGATTACATGATACAGAACTTAAATTTGGTCTTTGAATCTCTTTGTATGCATATGGCACTAGAATTAAGATCAAGATAATGTAGTAAAGAATGGGCACTGGAACTACCTGAAACATCTGGAAATCTAAACTATAATTTTACAGGAGGACAGAAAAAAGTCACATCCTTAGGAAACACAGAGATGTGCACAGAATCATAAAATATCCATACAAGATTGAATTATGACTCATAATAACAATGATAATCTCTATCTTATAATGCCTGCAAGCAGGCACATAAATGTTCTTTCCCTGCATTATTCACCAGTGAAGTGTTCTAGTCTGCAGCCACTCGTCACAGCAACAGTACTGTTTGAAGATAATGTATCTACTCCTGCAAGTTTTGACATGCACAATAAGGACCTCAAGGTGCCATATATATATGTAATGTTTATTTACTTAAATACTGATATTACAAAAGTCATGTTACCTTCTTCAGTCAAGTATTTGACCAGGTCCTCTTTAGTAATGTATCCACATTTATTCTCATCCAAAGCCTTTAAAGAAGAAGAATAAAACCTGTGGCTTTAACCATATTGAACCAAGAACCAGCAACTTCTTTCCAGCAATTAGATACTTGAATATTTACTTACAGACCTCAAATGCATGTAGAAGAACATCTTCTGGAATAGGCCGGTAGCTGAAACCATTGAATCAGAAAAGTTAAGTCACTGTTTGCCAGGCTGCTCTACTGTTCTGAAAGAATGAGTACTAAAGGAAAGGGAAAACTTATTTTCTATAAGAATTTACTAAGTTTGTCTATCAAACATTTAATTCCAGCTTTACTTTTTGGAACTGTCCATATCTTTAGCTTTTATGTCTTTTATTGTACTCCTGTTTAATTTTCCTTGTGCTAAGCAGCCAGGTGGATGGCTTCTGCGTGTCTGGGCTGGCTGAGTGGGTTAGTAGGAATCAATAATAGCTGAATCACTCCACGTAGCCAACGCAGTGAACAGAAGATGGCCAAACCAACAAAACAAAGTTTTGTCCAGGTATGCTGGTAGCTAGGCAACAGATCACCTAGTGGGACTTGAACAGTCTAATGAGCTGACCATCAGCAAAGGTGGCTGGTAGCTATAAAAGGAAAGGTCTGTCACTAACAATTTCAGAGAGACAGGAGAAGTGGGCACGTCTGTGTGTGCATACGTGCGCCTGATTTCAGAATCATAGAATCATTTAGGTTGGAAAAGACCTTTATAATCATCAAGTCCAACCATTAACCTAGCACTGCCAAGTTCACTACTAAACCATGTCCAAAGAGCTGGAAAGGAAACCCTGTGCAGCAATGGAGACCTTTCATATCCCAGCAGACTCTCACCAACCCCCAACAATACTAAAGAGAAAATGTTGAAGCCAAAGAGGTTCTAACTACTTGATTGTTTCGTCCAGACCCGCCTCCGTCTTTTACTATCTAAAAATCAAATGTGCTAAGAAGAGGCCTTGTTTTCTGCGATCCAAATCTCATGTGCCCTTGGATAAGTGAACTATGGACATAGTGCCCCAAAAGATAAAGTGGGTCTTGACAAGCCTGCACTAGCCTGGGGAAAATGTGTGGGTTTGGTTTTGTGTGTGTGTTTGCATGGAGAGGGTGGGGAGGAGAAGAAGAGAACCCAGAGCAGCACGGTATAATTTTGTGAAAGGCTCAACATCAGTGTGGAGCCAGAAATGTGCCATGAAGGCCAGAGAAAGCAAAGGTGCAGGAACCTGGGTGTTGAAGGCACCCGCGCTGGCAGACTGTGCCCCAGACACTGCTGGCTGGTCCGTGCCCAGGCACGGGCACAAATACTCTCAAATTCAGCCCCAAGGTGGACCCTGCTGCCTCTGGATGCTGCGAGACAGTTATGGGAAATCCCACAACTATTTCATCCTCCTACCAAAGGCTCTCTGTGTGCAAAATAACTTCTCAGTACTGGTCAAGGCTGAGTCTACCAAAACTCTCGGCTACCATCTTCAAAAAGAAAGATAAATTCTCTATAAGTAATCTCGCTTTTAGTGCAAAATATCAAAATAGCACAAGCTCCTGTGTACATGCAAAGATTTCTATGTACTTTTGAACAGTGAAACGTGGTTTTGTTCTAGACTTTTGGATCGGCAGTCTTTTAGAGTTCTAGTTGTGTACATTCAACTATACCTGGCAGTCACTTTGAGACATGAATATGAAGCTGATTTATACTATTTATTAAAAATACACAGTAAGAGACTGTGCTTCTCAGTTACTGTAACTCATATGTTCAGAGAAAGTAATGCTTATCACCTTAATTTGCATACAAAATATTTCAGAGATGCACAAAACATGTTGAATAGCAAGTTAATTCTCATTCACGTTAAAAATACAAAAGCTACACATTATCACAATTCATGATTATAAGCTGGTATTATTAATATCATCTGTACAACATCATTTTATGTAGATAAAGTAATTTTGAAACAAAAGCTATCAAGCTAATGTAAACTGAGTTTAAATAACAAAATAAAAATCTGTACTCCTTCCAGTTACATAAAATTACTGTAGACATATTTATTCAGAATCAACCCTGTCTATGTGGAATGAACTACAGACACAGAAAATCCACTTTCCATTACCTTCTGTCGAGTAGTACTTTTGTCATCACTGGAAGAAATTTTTCCAGATGAATGTATCCGGTCGGTTCTTCTTCTTCTACCTAAAAATAAAACTTAAGTATGGCAGGTTATATGACTCATTAGCAAAATAATATGAAAACCAGAAAATTGGGGTGGTTCCTGCATTAAAATTACAGAGTTAGACTTTGAATATTTATATCAGGATTTTAATATCACATGGCACCATAACATCTGAGTGAAATGCTTGTGATCAAATAGAAAGAAATTCGAGGAAGAAATAATATCCCAGGCGAAATAGAGTGCTGCTATTATAGACACTTTCAACAACTCACTATTGCCCTCTTGTGCTTAGAAACCATTCATACAAAGGAACTGGACGCCTAGTAACCGATCTTATCTCCCACTATAACCCAGCAGAGGTTTAAACATTCAGACTGCATTCATACTAGTAGACCTGGAACATTCCATAGCAGTGTAATGTGACCACCCATAAAAGCAAACCATTAGCACATTCCCTGGCATGATTTTGGCCTGTGCCACCTAACGCTCCCCACAGCAGTTACCAGGCCTGGCCTGGACCTTAGGGACTGTTCTCCACCAGCCTGCTCTGTGCAGCCACTTCACATAAAACATTCACATGAGCTGCTCTGTGCCAGCTGGCTTCAACACCCAAGGATGTTTCTGGGCATATTTAATGTGCTAGTTTGGACATAGCCCCAGTCTAGTACACCTCAAGGATGGAATTTGTTGCCTCCACATGTTTCATAGCCAGAGAGAGTCGTCAGGGGAAGGACCAGAGGCAGGCAGACTGAGTCAGGGCAGCCTGAAACAGCCATAAGGCAGCCTATAAAATGCTACACACAGAAAAGCTTCCTTTTGCCTCCCAAATAAATTACCAGATTAGTCCCAAAACATCAGGGACTTCTAGCAGTATTCTCACTGCATTCCAGTACTTCCGCAGGAGATGAGCAACTGCTCCCTATCATCCTGGTGCCTCCCCTCCCTGAAAATTTCAAGTTTTATTCCCAAAGGAGTCCTCTTAATGGAGCTGGCCTGTTTCTGTCTGTGTTGAAACTGGATGCGTGCCTTGTGGTCTCACATGGCAGCAGCGACACCTTGCTACGCTCTCCACAGACAGCTCAGATTGAAAGAAGACTCAAATAGGCACCTGATTTGAAATCTCCTAACTGAGTCAGGAAAGATGAAGTAAGAAATCTTCCTCTTGGGAGCTGGGTCAGAGCTGGGGGTGATGCCTGATACAGTTGTTTAAATGGAGAGCTGCAACTCTGCTGCATGCTCTTTTCCAGTGCTCTTGCTGGGTTTTGGTTGCTAAAAGCAGGCGGCCACCACCTCTTGCTGCTTTAGAGTCAAAATTGGCTTGAAAAAGCACTCCTTTGCTTCTGTTTGGTGACCTTAGTGGAAGGGATCTCTAGCAAGTAAATGAAGCTGTTGCATGCCTCATGCTAAATCAAATGGTAACTTTTACCATTACAGAATCATTTGGTTTACATGCTTGATTGATTGAAAAGATTTAACAAAACAACTTGGCAAAACTTCTTTCCAGTGACATAACAGTCAGTCAAGACACTGAACTATTCCATGCATCACAAATATTGAGATGTAAAAATGCACAGGATGTTCTAGTGAACATCTCTGCTTCAACTAGTATTAGGTCAGAAGTCCCCTCAGACAGAAAAAGAAATATGGTAGCTATTTATTGGAAATAGATGTGTCTTATATTTAGCATAACAACCAAAAGCAAGGACCCAAAAAATCTATGAAGATGGTAAGATATATAAACTATGCTTAAGACCTAAAAAACATTAGATCTGCTCATCCAAACAGTTAATGGTCATCCTAATTTTCATACCAGAACTACTTGCAAGCAGTGACCACTTCCGAACTCAGCCTAACAAATACCTGTGCATGTGTTAGCCCTCACTGACAAATATCATCCAGATTTGTCTCTTTTTGTTGATGCACTATCTGTATTTTGTGTTCAGAGACCAGTCTGTGGAAGAAATGTGTCCTCCCTAACAACAGACCTAGTCCTGGGAGGAGATGAGCAACCTCAGCTTCCTCTATCCTGGAAAGAACAGCTTCCATTTCAGTGGCTCTACAGGCCCAGCAGCATCTTGAACTGTTAAAATTAATCCTATTTCTATCATTGGATAGATATGTGAATAAATTAACCTAAGTCAGTAAGTATTCGTATTTGCAGGTATATGTATCCTCTTCCTCATACTCACTCCTGTTCTACACCTCATTTCCCAGTGATGTTTTCCTTTTTCTGTAATTCCTGCTGTTTTCACAGGGACTGTGACAATAAGAGTATTTGCTTGTTCAAACTCGGTGAGCTTTGCTCTATCTCTTTCTTTGGGGTACATCCAGAGCTCCCATAACAACTGTACTGTAGCACCCACTATGTTTTGTATCTCCGCTCTCACAGCCATACTATTATTGTCCAGACAGCATTTGGGGACTTAAGCCACAAAGAAACAAAACCATCTTCCAGAATTATCCAGGAGATCTGTGCCAGAGCACTGCACTGAACCTGCAATTTCAAACTCCAAGCATTGTAGTAACCCTCAGATTAGCTTTCACTGTCTCTAGGACTATCATTTAATCTTAACCTTGTAAGTAGGCCTAAAGATATGGTATCAGCTACAGCATTTAGGACAAGGCAATATAGGAAACAGCATATGATAATTTTTAGAAATAAAATAATTATAGGAATGCTGATTTGGCAGATATGAATAATTTGAGGACAGCATATGCTAGTTTAGCTACAATAAGGCTAATAGGAAGATGAGGTGACTGAGAGAAATAATAAGACACAGAAATGAATCACAGCTTAAAATGGGCAAAAATAGTGGAGAAATAGCTTGGCTACAAACTGGCCAACAGAGACAATTTTTACTTTATCTAGATTAAAATAAAATGGTATTATCATAGTCAATGATAATGGTATCTTACATAAATTAAGATATATTTGTGATTAACATAATACATTAAGGGTTCTACGAGTCGATAGTGCTCTTCTGGTACTAAACTTATGCCAAGGTTTCATTTACAGGAACCACGAAACATTCTTTGAGATTTAACTTCCAGTTCAGTGGTCTTTAATGTTAACCATTACTCTTGAATGTATTCTTTCTTCTTGCAGTATTTATACTTTAATATCCTTATAATCAACAATTGCATACATCTTATACTGTTGTATGAGAACAAGAAGAATCTTCTGCCTCATAGCTGCACTGCTTTGTACTTTGTTATGTATTACTTATCTCAAATTTTTCAGTAATGCTGAAAATTGGGAAAAAAAAATCCAATCTCTTTGGGAGGGGGAGACAGGCCTTAAACTCTCCTGGTTTCCCTGGACTTGGAGGGGGTGGTGGTCAAAGCATCCTCTTCCTTCTCTCAATTCTGCATCTTGAGTCAGTTGCACTGTTCATTTGCTGCAAACAAACATCTCTGTGGGCCACTAAAAATATCATCTATATTAAGCACCATAATTTCTCTTTCCATTTTGTCTTGTTTTTCAGTGGGAGCTGGGACAATCTGGTACTGAGAGTACAGAACCAGAGCAGGCAGATTGCAGTATCATGTTAAAAGATCTTTCTCATCTGATGGTTCTTTGCACTTCCTCATCTGAAGCAGTTGCGTCATTTTCACAAGACTTAGCACAAGATTTCTCACACTAAATTATGATCTACAAGAGACCAGAAAAGCCTACTGAGGAGAGACTACTACTGCAACCACCCAAATTTTTGTTGGGGATAGGAAGAAAAGAGTGAGAGAGATCAATTCCCAGTATCCTGACATACACATGAAAAAGCAAAAAATCCTTCCCCCACCTCTCAGCCCCATCTTCTCCCATTCCTTAAGGCAGCGTATAGTTTGCAAAAAGAATATGAAGTCTTTTACCCACTTCTTTGTCCTATTCATTAACCAGACCCTGCCAAGGCACCAGCACACCATCCTTTCTATTACAAGCATGAGGTAAGGAGACAAAAATTAGTGTAGGAAAAAACTGTGAAGAAACGTGATTGAAGTTCCTTATCCCTGTGTATCACTGGGAAAACGGGAGGACTGCTAGGTCTTGCCAAGTTTTATGTCTGAATTCTGACTTACAGGTTAAGTAATCAAGCAAGAAAAGGTTACTTACCTATGACTGAGAAATCTCAAGATGGGGAGAGACCTCATGAAGGACAAAAAGTTGAGAAGTCTGGCTATAAGATAGCAACAGGACCCAGTATAAAAAACAGCAGGTCTTCCCTCCGTGTATTTTTGGAATCTGATGTATAATTTTAACACCTGCTCAAGAACTAATTTTTATTACTTAACAAAGTAACACAGTGTGTGTCCATGGCATGTCCAGAAGAGTGAGACAGTTAGGGTTTGGAAATCCTAATCCGACTGAGGTTTAGGACTTCCTTTTTCATCAGCCAAAACCAATTTTTACTCCATTTTCTACAAATGCCCCTCTACCTTGGCATAGTGTCACAGTTACCTTCTGGAGTAAAAGAGAGTCAAAAGCTCCTCATGTTAACCCATCAACGTTATTACCTCATCAGCTTAAAGGCTTGCTTCAGGGCAACCTGACAAACTGCCTGCCTGAATCACTACCATGACACTTCCAATCTGTGGGAAAGGAGCGTAGGTTTCCCACACAGCAAGGCAGAAGGGCCAAACTTGTGCAAGTTTAAGACTGAAAAAAATACAAAAGATCTAAACATTTACCTTTGCAAGCAGTTCATGTAGTTCTGCCTCAGTTGGGAAGCAACCCAGTGACCTGACAATTGAACCGATCTCTCTGAAAGAAACAGAGAAAGAAAGAACATCTCTGTCAGTAAATCTGCAATACAAGAGTGTCTGTGGAGAATCCAGACACCAATTCAGACCTTGCGTACAGGAGTATGCATGTACAAGCACACAAGCATGCACAAGCATATATATGTGGACTTCTAAGATGATGTCTTGGTAAGCAATGTCTATTTTTACATACATTAAATATTCTGGAGCTTTTTGGAAGAGTATAATTGTTCTTGTGACTTTCACAAAAAATTCTTCACCATTGTGTTGCAGTGTACCGTGTGCAGGTTACTTTTCAACTGCTGTCCTCTAATTGTTAAGCTTTGTTTCAGTAAAGTCTACATTTATATAGTTAATAAAACACTTGAAAACCTACTGAGATGAAAGGAAACAAATAAAATACATGTTTACATTAAATCTATAAAGATACAAATTCTAACTGCAGTAAAGAACAATTACAAAAGGTCAGGAAGGAGGCAGCCCTGCTATGCCCCTGCTGTGCTCTGAAAGAGTCAAACAGACCAACACAGGGGCTTATCACCACCCTGTTTATGCTGCAAATTATATTCATAGCTTGCATGGACTGCTGAACCTGGTGCAGTTGTTCTGAGGCTCTAAATAAAATTCTGACCAAACCAGCAATGCCTCAAAAAAGTTTGAGATTAACAACATCACAGACTAGAAACAAAAATACTGTAAAGAGAGTACTTTTTACAGAGATCTGTGGTATGATTGAAAACAAAATAACAGAAGCATCAGCTTCCAATTTTCAGTCCAACTCTACAGCACAGGAATTCAGATGTGAATAAGCACCCACAGTGCTGTGGTTCCCATGAATTAAACCTCTGGTTTCTTCATCTGCACCAGTACATTTGATGGAAAAATTAGATTGCCTAATGAAAATGGTATATGCAAGAAGCAATGACCTTCGTAAAATTATCTTACAACAGTAGGGCCCCAAATGCAGCACACCAAACACACATAAAATTAGATGGGTTAGACTTTGTCCTCCTCAGACAGGTCGCAAGGAGCTCCCATTCTGACTGAAAACATGTGAGAAGCACTACAGGAGACAAAAGAGAGGATAAGGCTGGCTGCACAAAAATAGTTACAAAACAAAACCCAGTCCCACACATTCAGTTGTTACGAAACTAAGCCATCTGCTCAAATGACTCAATGAAACCTTGCCCCCCAGACGTGACTGGAAGTTTGGTCATTGGCCTCAATGAGGTCAGACATTTAGTCCTATTTTTATGATCCTTGCCCATGCGTCCTATTTCTAGTATGGATATACTGTATTTGATGTTTTCACTCCTGTACTCCCTCGTCTTTTCCAGCTAAAAGATACTTGTAAATATTCTCTGCCTCCCCCAGAGAAACACCCAACCCAAATTATGCCTCCCTGCTGTCCCACACTATTTCTACTCTTACAGATTGCCAGAGACGGGAAGGTTGCCATCATCTCCTGCCTCACCTCACACTCAGCAAAACTGCAATGTGACTAAGGTAAGCCAGGCAAATTCTGCTTTGCTGGCTGCTGTTTCTGACAGTCTATGCATGTGCCAGCATGAGGATGTTGTTTGAAGTGTCTGTGGTCAAAGAAGTCATGTCACGTTTGGTAATAACATGAAGTTTAAAGGACCCAGATAGGAAATTGTATTTTCCTCCCAGCTACTTCCTCTCACTTAGTTCAGCAGCTGCAACTTCTGCTGTGTAGTTTTTAGCATACAAAAATGATGGTTAAAATGAGTTTATGTTCATATATGTTTTGTAACACAGACACAATAAGATTTGGGGCAATAGTTTTCACCCTACATGTAACACTTTCAATGACAAGATTTGCAAAATCACGAAAGCCCTTGACTCAGGGTGTGTTGTAAGTGGCATGAAACAATACCGTCTTCCTCAGGCTTGGTTTCTTACTAACTTTTATTTGCATTAAGAGTCATGCAATACCCATGCTGACCTCTCAAGCCAGGGTAATTTTCCATATTCTTCACAGGAATCTGATATTTCAGGCAGCACCATTCATAGGTCTACAATTGTGGCTAAGAATTGTGCTGTACTGCCACCTTCTGATACAAGATAATCAGCCATTAATAATCCCATTATTGTTATACAGCCCTGCAATATGAACCTAGGAATAATTAGACAATAAATTGTTGTTCACTGTCGGTAACTGTATTAGGATAAAATTAATGTGAAATTGTGGATCTATTATGTTAAATAGACTTCTGAATGTCCCCTCTCACATGTTATGACTTACTGAATGGATTCATAAATTTTTTAAAAAGTCTATTTGTATCATTTTGTCATTGTAACATTTTCCCAACCTCTATATCCATTATATAATAGAGTGAGGAGTGTAGCTATTTAGCCAGAACTGTGGATGTAAATGACAAATGAATAAGCAACTAGTATGTCACGGTGCAGTGAGGGCTAGGGGCTCCCCAGGCCTGGGGGGTAGCAGTGGAAGGGGCTCCCCATGGCTGGTGGCAGGGCAGGACCCAGCAGCCAGGCCCTGTCCCATCGCCCAGCCCACTTCTGTGAAGTACTCAAAATTTCTCAAATTTAGGGGTACTACTAAGCATGCATTGTTAAAACCATCGCATAAATATTTTGCACCTCTCTTGCCTCTGTTTTATAATGTGGAAAAGATGTTTGGAACATTTAAAGATGTTTTCCAATTTGGCTTTGGGAGGAACGTCTAATGACAATCATTTCACCAGTTTGTAGTTTTCACTCCTTTGTAGTGTCTATACTCAATAATTGATTTATAATTAAAAGCTCTGGTGATACTCTTCTGAAAATAGTAATTGGAAATATGAAAATTTACTTCAGTAAATTTTAACAATAGCAGCTTATATCAACCTCAGAACCTACTCAGTGAGATATAAACATATGGTTTATGTATTTTATAACAAAAGTCATATTGCTATGTGTATGGATGCTTATGTTAAAACAAAGTCAAAGTAGCACTGTCAAATATCCAAACTTTAAAAATACCAAAATTAAGATTATTTAGGAATTTTTAAATGTTACTTCCATTAGCTCTGTATCTTGTAGCCAATTATGCCTTGATCAATCGAACAGTCCCTGTTTCCACCTTCCACCCAACTTTTTCTTACTCCCTAAGACATATATTTTGTTTGTATTTCCATAACATTGCATGCTAAAGGTATAGTGCATGCAGTTCTTCCTCCCATCTGTGCATGCCATTCCCCCAGTTCTGGTCATCCTATTTCAAAAAGGAGAAAGCTGAACAAGAAGCAGCAGCAAAAAAAAAAAAAAAAAAAAAAAAAGACTTGGCCAGAGCTATGGAATAGCATCTCCTAAGAGACTAAACACATTCAGACTCTTCAGCCTTAAATTACTGTGAGGGAGGACGGATGTGACAGACAGATGTGAAATCATTAATGGTGTTCAGAAAATTAATAAAGAACAATTGTTTGCTATTTATCATAGGACCAAAAGCTGCAGTTTCATCTTGCCTCTTTACTTCACCAGTCCCAGCATTCCTCTCAAGCCAGTTTCCACCTTCAAGCACTGAACGTTGCAAAATGTCTTTTAAACAAGCAAAGACATAACTGCCCAATCGGGGCCAAAAGGACTGTGTCAACTACATTTTCTGATAAAGCAGAGGCAGGTTTAGGGAGTTATTTATCTCTATACTAGATCCTGTAGCATTTCTGTGTGAAGGTATTTACAAACCTGACATCCACGGTTTTATTGCATTCATGGTCAAACACCTCAAAAGCTTCCATAATTTTATTCTCTATTTCAGCTACTGCGTCATCTGCAAAAAGAAACATAAGAAAAGAAAAAGAAAGATTCAATGAGCTGTTGCTGATTTATTTCCAGTTTGAGAATGGCAACAGCAGAACCACCAAAACTGATAAGGGGCAGACAGAAAGGTACTTTGAAAAAGCAGAAGTTATTCTGAAAAAAAACCCCAAACCACTCTAAATGCAGAATCTGTCATTTATATTAGCAATGTGGCTTTGCTATGGCTCTGCAGCTACTTCAAGTCTGGTGGTAATGGTGCATCTCATCTGCATGATCACCTAGCTATCGAAGTGTGGACCCTGCTCAGAGTGTGCCACAGCTCCTTCTGGACCATGAGCCTGAGCCCTTCCTGGACACCACGGTGCCAGTGGAAGGAGCAAGGTGAACCTGGGCCCAGCTTAGTCTGAGATGGGGCTGAGTCACTTCGTCCAGGTTCCTGCATCCAAGGAAACCTAAGTGCTCTCATGTCCACTAAGTTAGCCACAATGTATGAAAAGCTGAGAACCAGCAATAAAGCAATGGGTAAGGTACATGCACAGTGACTATGTCTCATGGTAAATAATTTATTGTAACAGTTTGGAAAGGAAGACAATCTCAGGGAAGGAGCAATTTGCTGCATTTCCTTTTTAAATCTCAATCTCAAAGAACGGGGGAAAGAAGAACCACAAATTATCAGAGTTTTAACTCATCTAAAGACAGAAATATCATTCTTGGGGTAAGAGAAGTACCAGGAAATAAATTCTGATGAGAAAAATGTAGAGAGAGGAAGGGGTCCATCTCAAAAAAATAAAGCTCCCTGGCAAGGAAAACAGGGTAAATAAGAGTGGTTAGCCCATTTAGTAATGTCATGGTTTGACTTCAAAAGTCAGAATATAGGAAGCAAAGTGATACAGAGTTGACCTTCTGGTTCCTGTGGCTAAATACTGCCCCAAACTCCAGCTGGCAAACGAGTACTCAGGATGCATTTTATGAGCTTGCCCCACAGCCTCTACAGAGACACCACAGGGAAAATTTGAGTAACAGCCAGGACATGGCTATCTCTTCTGTATTCTCAACATAATGATAAACATAATTCTTCTCTATCAGAACAGATTTATTTTCTTCTTTAAGCTCACCTGGTGTTACAAGTGTTTTTGAGCAGCTCTAACCAGCACTAAACCACTGGACATTGTTTCCACTGACATAATAAATCCACACCTAGTTTCCTAGAATCCCAATATTTTAAGAATCCCTGGGACTGCAGTCTACAATCATTTTTGTCATTTGCTCTCATGACAGAAATGTCTGTTTTCTGGCAAAAAGGTCTCAGAGCTGAACCTAACTAAAAGACATATTGGCTTTGTGATCTCCCTGTTTTCATCTTGACCCGTGAGCTTTTTCATCATATTTTCTCCCCTTGTGCTGCTGAGGAAGGCAGAGAGTGGCTGGGTGGGTGCCTGGCAGCTGCCCAAGGTCATCCCAGCACAGCCTACAAGCCCTTCAATATAGTAGTGGATTGACACAAGTATAATGAAGCTATTTTTTCATACAGAAGAGAAGTCCAGCCCCTCATAAAGGTACAGGTGCCTGCTGCTTTCTGTCTGTGTTTGGTACTGAACTCTCCCAGAGGATATGTAAAGAGAAGGGAGGTAGGAATATAGCTTACCTTCTTCTCTCTGACCTTATTCCCGATGAAAGCATGGCCGGGTACATGGATGGATTGGAGCCTGGAGCTCACTGAGGAAGAAGAGCCCTGTTTGGTCCCCAGATACAGGACAAGCTGTGATTTCTCATAGCTGACAATAATCCCTGTCTGTTATGTGCTTAAGCAGTACAAACCACATTTAATTCCTTTCCAAAAAGCATAGTTAAATCTAAGTGGACCTGATTCCTGCCCCCTTGTAGAAGGGGCACTAAGGGCTTACTCTCAAACTGCTAAATTTGATGGGAGTTTTTCAATGAGTTCAAAAAGTCCTGGATCCAGTCTCCAGCGCAGACTGTTGGTGTTTAGTTCTTGAGATCAGGCACTTCAACTGTACACTACATCTTGCAATAGAGAAATGCTGAAGGAGTATTTATAGCTGTACGCTCTTGGCTTGATGAGGAAGCCTTCTGTAGAAATAAAAACTAACCAGTTTTTATTTCCCCCTTTTTTACTTCCCTCTGCCAGGGGAAGGCAGGGAAACCTTTCCGGTACTGGAACTATGTAGCCATCCAGCCTTTTCAAGCTTTGCCTTCCATGAAAATAGCATACGTTAATCTGACCTGTTTCAAGAGGCCTGGCAAAGAAAGATCCTGAACTGAAACGAACTTGATGATTTAATCTAGGTACTAGATAATCTATATTCCTTCCAAGAACCGAGAGGAAGTTGTGATTAAGAGCCATATCCATGGAAGAAAATATAATACACTGTAGTCCTCTCAAAGACTCTGTGTGAGATGAGTGAACATCTAATAAGCTACAGCCAAAATCTCTTGTCACCTCACTAGGAATGAAAGCCAAAGATGTTCAACATAGTTGAGGGTGGCAAAGCCAGTGTCATGGTTTAACCCCAGCCGGCAACTGGTGGGGAGACACACACAGCACCACACAGTCACTCACTCACTACCCCCACAGGATGGCGGAGAGAATCGGAAGGGTAAAAGTGAGAAAACTTTGGGTTGAGATAAAGACAGCTTAGTAAGTTCAGCAAAAGCCACGCATGGAAGCAAAGCAAAACAAGGAATTCATTCACTGCTTCCCATCAGCAGGCAGGTGTTCAGCCATCTCCAGGAAAGCAGGGATCCATCATGCGTAACAGTTACTTGGGAAGACAAGTGCCATAACATCCCTCCTTCCTTCCTCTACCCTCAGTTTTATATGCTGAGCATGATGTCATATGGTATGGAATATCCCTTTGGTCAGTTGGGGTGAGCTGTCCCAGGTGTATCCCCTACCAACTTTTCGTGCACTCCCAGCCTACTTGCTGGCCAGGCAGCGTGAGGAGCAGAAAAGGTTTTGACTGCCTGGCAACAACCAAAACCATCAGGGTTTTACCAATGCTATTCTCATCTCAAATCCAAAAACCAGCCTTATACCAGCTGCCAGTAAGACAGTCAACTCTATTCCAGCCAAAACCATGACAGCTAGTTATCTGAAGACTTCTATAATTCATTCTAAACCTCTCTTTGGAAGGGAAAAAAAGATGGATTCCAGTTCTAAGCTAAGTAATGGATAAGGGTTTAAAATGATCCCTTCAAGAAGGGCATCAAGAGATCAGACATGCAGTTAAAACAGCAGATGTGATGCTCTAATGTGCTGAAAACTTTCTGTACAAAGAGACTCTGCTCCATGGGTAGATCAATGAAAGTTTCATGTTGCCCTGTGGAGCAATTTTTTAGAAGTTTTTAGGACAGAACTACCAACTAAATAAAAGATTTCACTCATTCTACTAACCAGAAAACCAATACATACTATCAAAGGTAAATGTATCCAATTACTTCTAATGACTTAAATAAATATTGAAAGATGCCACGCCAAAAAAGATTCCAATACCTACAATTACTTATCTCCTCAAAAGCATCCTGTAGGGATGATAAACTATTTCCATTTTTATGCTGCTAAAATACTTCCGATGATACTCATCCATTTTTTCTTGTTTTCTTGTTCTCATTTATTTTCCTACCACCTAAGCAATAAGACAATAAAATGTCTTAAAATCCACTGCTCAGATACCTTAACTGAAAAGCATATTCACTATCAAGTTTCCTTTCGCGTACTACCCTTTGCTATTTTCCCAGTTTGTTTAGCATGAACTAGATAAAGCTCTAGACACTGCAAGTTAAGTAAGACTGGCAGGGAGCTGGGAGTCCCAAATTAATTCTGCTGGTTCTTTCAGACTGAATTGTTCTTCTTCAGATTGTCCAGACTGCTCTCCAGCACTCTGAGGCTCATTTGAAGCCAGCCCTTAAGCAGCACACCTGCCTCAGTTGTGACATTTTTTTCTTCAAAGACCACAGCTTCAGTCTTTGTAGGGAACAGAAGCAATTAAACAGATGTGGCTCTGCCAGACTCTTGAGTAATGAGCATTTTAAAAAGTGATTTCTAGTTGATACAATTTGCTAGATTCTACCATTCATTTAACTCCATGAGCTTGCTTTCTTTTCTTCCTTGGGGCCAGTTGCTCTGATGGTTCAAAAAGCCAACCCTTCCTTTCATTGAAAAGAAACTATGTGCAGAAAAAAGAGGTATCAAAAGAACAGGTAGGCCAACATTAAGCAAGCACCTAAAATGCTGGGGAACAGCATCTGTCTGCTGCTCACAGGAAAAGCTTTAAATGAGTCCCATTGCAGCCTGATGAACCTATTTACACAAAGCAGTACTCTGAAGCTCTTTTCATGCTCTGTAAAGAGTAAAATTAAGGACTGATTTGTAGAAGCACCAGTGGACTTGATTTTATTACTTAGTGTTGCTGCTCAACACACCTGAAACATTAATCTTTATAAACATTAACCTACACATATTTTAATAAATATAGTAAATTTTATATTTGAACTCCTATATGCATGTGGACACCTCATTAATTACTCCATCTTCTCTTCATAGTACTATGTTATGGTTACAAGCAGGTGTGAGGAAACCCCTGGGGACTCTGGTGACAGGAACCCTTTCTCACACGGGGCTGTCTCATGGAACTAGTCAGTCTGAAAGGACAAGGGACAAAACTGGGTGACCCCAACTCAGGGACAGGCAGTTTTAGAGTCATCTACATGTTGTTGTTCTGGTTTTATTTAAAAGTGTTGTTATCAACAGCTCTTTTGTAGATCTCTTCATCCATTAACTGGGGCTTATCAGCAGGAAGTCCAGAATTGTACCAGTGGCTACATACTCCAGCGTTATTTCTTCTCTTTCCTGCTAGCCATTATTTCAACCAAAAAAACAGGCAGCAACCTTGGTCCTGTCAGTTGAAAAAACAGGAATGGGATGCAAAGACTGCCGCGAAGAAAAAGGAATATTTTTAAGAAGGCAATGGACATGAGAGGGGACATGACTGTGCAGGCAGCTGCGTGAGAAAATGGGAGTCTTAAAGGTCCCTGTAACCTCCACTCAAATGCAGTGAACCTTCTCTTTCTGCTCACGGATCCAAGCTACAGTATTTAACCACCCTCCCCACACCGCTCCAACACTCTTCCATAAATCCCCTATGTACATCCTTCACAAATCCCAGCTCTTCCCACCATCTCCCAGATCACAAGTAACACGCTCTGTCTTGCCATACAATGCCAATCAAAGAGAGAGGTGAGAAGGTGGTTAAGCTATGAGGAACATCTGAGCCAGCTGGAGGCAGAAAAGGTACAAAAAAGTAAGCGTGAAGTCCCTGCTTAAAAACAGATCCTACCGCACGGTGAAAAAAAAAAGGTTTGACCAACAAGCAGAAATAGCTAAACAGATCTTAATCCTTACAGCTTTAATATGGAGTTAAAATCCTAGAAATGTGTCAAGATGCAGGAACACTTCCCCAGTAAGAAGGGAGATTTCCTGAAGAATGCCATGTTCCCTTTAAGGGCAATTCCCAATTTATTATCTATATGTACAAGGCAAAAGGATGAAAGAGATTAACTAAAAAGCAAAAGAGAGTTCTCTTTGATGTTTCACTGTTTCATCTAACCTCTTCCAAAATCCTTTGCAAAACCACTAATGAAAATAAGGGCATAAGAACTTGGGGGGTGGGAGTGGGGTTGGGGCGGAACCAACCCAAGTCTGACTGTAGTTATAACGAGAAGTGTAAAATGTGTATTTGCTTAAATATGAAGCAAAAAACCCAAGAGAATTCATAATTGCAACTCTGAGGAGGCTATTGATTAGGTCTTATGAGATTTAATCAGGCTTTTAAGCAAGTGTTAACTGGACCACCTCCTAGGTCAAGATATTAAAAAGCAGTCACAATATTCAGCATCACCAGCACAGGTGAACTCTCAAATACTCTCAAATAAGCTTGTTAGTTTTATCACGACATTGTGTTCCCAGAACAAAAAAACAAAAGCCAGTGTGGGGTCATAAAATGAATTCATGGTGATGATATCAGTGTAAGCTGTTCCCATACTACTGTTTCTCTTTCCTAACTCCAAAGCAAAGTATACAACTCCCTAAATTATTCTGCCACAATTGTTTGTGTTGCCTTCATGTTAAGTGTGGGGAGCTTGAATGACTTAAAAATAATTCAGAAACCTTGCCCCACTGCAAAGAAGAAAACGTTACAGCATTTAACTAATTCTATTTTAAGGACATGACTGAGGAAAAGGAACACAGGGAGAAAACAATCTTGAGGCCACTTGAATCTAACTTATTGGCAAGACCTTTCTGTTCTGTAGAAGAAAAGGCATACATTAGTTTTTTTCTAATGACCTTCTTAATTCCAGAGGAAGGTTAATGTACAGCTAGCCTAATATGCTGAAACAGTAATGGTATGCCATGCTCTAAAAATATTGAGGCAAGAGAGATATTTTTTTTCTCTACTCTGTACCTCCTATAGCATGTATGATATCAATATATTAGATACCAGAAAAGACAGGAACAACACAATTAAGCTGTAAGCTTGCACAATATGCAACGTTTTCTCTTTGTGTCTTGTGATGCATAATGAAATAATTTAAGATGCCTACTCAATGAAGAGTCTCCATTCTGGAAAGAGAAATCAAGCAGATTTTGAAGAAAAACAAGAAGTTTATAAAGCAGCTTGATTTCTCCAGAGAAGGAATAAACCCATTCCTGAACTGCAATCTGAACAAAACAGGTTAACACAAAGTATTGATGGCACCAATGGGAAATGTGTCACCTGAGTTTAGCCATTCAGATTGCTTTAAAAGATAAAAGATGCAGCTTCATGAAATTTGGTACATGCTAGTTCTCAAGAAATGAACAGACTGAGCTCATCACTGACAGTGGTACCTCCTCCAATTCAGGGATCCAACCTATAGCCTGCAAACTCAGGAAAGGGGTAACACTTTGTCCCTTGGATGAGAAGCATCCCATGTTATCACAGATGATACTTAGGCAACCTGAATTTTAGTCTGTTTCCTGTACAAGAACAGAAAAGCTTAACTGGTTTCTGAAACGGTCACTTACAAGCATTCTCAAAATGCTTGTCTTAAGAACAGCAAAAGCTTTTTCTTTCATGTTTTTCAGCATTGTTGAGAACTAGCTATATCATTGCTCCCTATTGTTTATGTTTGTCACAGCATACACCATGTGGTATCTAGATAAACAAGCAAACCTGTCCTGGTTTCAGCAATAAGCATAAGCAAGGGCCTCTCTGCATACCATTCCTTGGCATTTAGCAGAAACATTGGTCTTATCATTCTGAGAACGAGCAGTTTTCTCCACAATATGCCGGTAATTTTACAGAATTAGAGGAGGCCCAGCTAAAATGTAAAATTACAGAACACAAAATTGGTTCGGTTTTACTTCAAACTGGGACAAAACCCCATCACCAGTGTGAATAAACAAAACCAAAACTCATCATCGTGTGTGTGAGCAACCTTGGACTAGAAGCATAACCTCACCCTATTGTCATACCTCTTTTCCTCATGGTGGTACATGTGACAGCTGAAAAATTACCTGGTTGTTTCCATCACGGTAACTGCCTTATGGAAAACTAATAGAAAATAAAAATAAAGGGACTATATTTAAAAATAGATACACAGAATGGAGCTCAGCATAGAGCAATCAGAACAATATTTGCACAGCCCCATGGCACGTGGTGTGAATAACCATAAGAACAAAACCACTAGCAGCAAATAGTTTTAGAAAAATCAGGTAATTAATTTGATGTCTGATAATAAAATACAGGCAGTCAGTGTGATGAAGGCTGTGGCAAAGTTAACTGCAAAAGCTACTTCAAATTCTGACACAAAAATATTAAACGCAATTTTTCCTTTTTGTCTTCTTTAGATAAGACAATTGTAACATGGGCAAAATATATAATAAGGTCATGTAAAAAATTAAGCACTATCATGACTCCAGCTTTGTCTATGATAATGAGATTATTTTTATAGAATAGACCCACCACAATGGAAATATTTTGGTTATTTCAGTTAGAAGTTGACAAATTCATTACAGATTTTAACATAATGATGTAACAACTATGCATTTCAACCTCAAAGTTGAAAAATGTAACAATATACCAATATGCAAAATATATCCAGTTTGTGATAGTCACCTGGTGGCAACTAATGGAGCTACAAGTTGCCAGTAGCTTTACCTGATGAAACAAGAGATCCTGGATATTAACCTAAGTTTTGATTGTTCAGTAGATGGTATTTAAAATGCCATGGCATTCTAATCTACTATAGATTCATATGTTTTAATTTATGTGGGAACCAAAACTAAAAAAACTAATGGGACAACTAACAAACTAATTCAACTGTTGAGAAACTAAGTATAGAATAAACTACTGCTGCCTTAATAGGAAGTCAAGCTTCTAGTTGCTCATAAAATTCTTAATCTAACTGACACTATAACATAGAACAAAGGCCATGGAGGATGCCACATCACACTGGAAAAGAAGCCATAAATAGTCTATACCTTTCATCACCTACTATATCCAAGGGTGTTTAAATCCATAGTTCACACTGCCTCCAAAACACAGTTCATACTAAAATGACATTGGTTTGAAAGGGACCATTCACAAAGTTCTTGTCCCAGTTATCTCTCCCCAGAGATGTTGGAGTCATGGTCAATCTTGTCTACTGCCCTCCCTTCTGGATCAAATAAGGTTCTTCATCAATGGAAAAAATATTTCTTTCCCTCGTGGTACGCATCCCTGTAGGTCATCAAACCCATTTTAATGCTCTCACTTCTGGTTGCTCTTGCAACATGTCATTATTTTGCCTGGTCTGTGCTGGGCAGACAGCCCCCACACCAGTCCACAGAGGTCACCCTGTATCCTCAGCACTTGATAACTCATACCTATGTGCCCTGATTCATATTGATATAACAGCCTGAACAGCTGCTGCATTAAACCCAACTTCCACATCCTTACCAGAATCCTGTTTGCTTGCTCTGTCCAGAGCTTGTACTGTATTTCTTAAAGCCAGGGGATGTAGATGGCAAAGTATGTCAGCATGAAGCCCCACTGGAACTACAACTACTGCCTGGGCTTGCTGCAGATAATGCATTTGCCTATGGGAATGAAAAAGGGCAAATTACAAGTGATACCCTTGCTACCTCTAAAAATTCCTTGACAGATGCTTGTTGTAACACAAAATTGTCCATATGTTGGAGGAGACCGATAAACCACTATTTTCTGCATCACTTCCCCTACTATGGCCCTGACAGCCTCCCTGTGCCCAGGCTTCCAGAACAGAGACAACAATTTCTCTGGTTCCACTCAATTCTTTCTGGAGGTTGCCTGAATGGGGGATTGCAATTTGTTTGTCAAAGAAATAAAAGGTGTAAGGACTTCCTGTAGACAAAACGCAAACAAAACTTACTCTAAGCTTACTGAATCTATTTATAAGCAGAACTTGCAAGTGAAGAGAAGAGGGGCAAGGAACATTAAATGTTAGGAGTGGCTGAGTGGGACTGGGTCCCAGCAGGAATCCTACTAATGTCATACACTGCTTCTTACAGTCTGTAAAACTCCACTAAGGGCTCCTCAGGGCTGGACACAGGGTGGGTTGGCTGGTGGGGAAAGCATATGGAAGATGACTGTAAGTTTAGTGCCATTGAACAAAAAGCAGCAGCAGATGGTGAGGATGCGGTAAGGGATGCAACTCTGCCCTTCCTATTACCTAGCTGAGCTCCTTGCACATGGGCAGAGGTGGCTGACACTACCCACCAGCTCTGCTCGCTTTGGGGCACTGTTGCCTCCTTCCCTTTGCTCTGCTGAACCTCCTTCCCCAGCTTTGTGCTTGTGTCTTCATAATCTTCGCATCTCTTCAGGTGTCACATCTGACTGTGTCCTTGCCAGTCTAGGCCCAGCTCCAGGAGATAAGACTTATTTTTCAGGAACATAGAGTGATTAGTCTCTCCCCTGCCCTACAGTCAAGAAAATCCTTCCTCCCTGCTGTTCCTGAGCAGCCTGTTGGTGAGGGCAAGCTAAGTGTACACAATCCTGGGACATATGGGGGAAGGATGCTACATCATATGGTTTGCTAGGGAAAACTCCATTCCCTTGTAGGCAGTTAGTCTGAGCAATGCGACACAGGTAGATATCAATCCATGTCAGTCACAGCACTTCATGCATCTCAGGACAGGCTCAACAAAATATGCCCTGGTGTTTTTAGTGTACACAATCTGTGCAGTTATGCTATATCTACATATATATCTATATATACTGAAGCACTGGTCTTCATAAGCATCAGCAGAGAAGCCTGCAATCCTGGGAAATGATCAAGGAATACTAACTAGCTACACTCAGCTAGAGTTCAGTTTTCTCAAACCTCTGCACTAGCTGAGGTTTGGTAAGTGATCAGTTTTTCAATTTTATTTTGGTAGGATGGTATGGAAGGAGTCCTTCCTACTTTCACTGCACAAAATGAATTTGTCATTTGGTCTGCATCTGCCAAAGAGGAGAAATGGAGGTGCAGTGGCTGGCTGGAATGTAGCATGCATCACGCTGGGGCCGGACTTGGCTACAGTATTAGATTCTCCGACTGATGAAGTGTCCTGGACCTAGCAACACACCCAGGAAAAAAAAAAAAAGAAGAGAAAGACACAAGTTGGCCTAATTCAGGTTAAAATTGCAAGATATTTTGACATTTTCTAGTGAGTAATTTTAAGTGATGCTACAGCATTCCTTTTACATACTCAGAGAAAATGGTCCAGTGGAGGCCACCATCCCCTGCCTCCCTGGTGGTAGTAGGCAGAAGCCCTTCCATCAGGAAATGACAATGCAAGTTGGATTCCCACATACACAGCAGCACAGGCGAGTTTTCTGCTCTGTGTTTCGACCATCCAGGATGACACTATGTGGGAGGATTACTACCTGTAAGCAGCAGGGAAGCTCACAGGCAAATACTTGGCACCCAGACCTCCTCCAGCTCCAACTTACTGTTGTTCTCCTGCTGCTCTAAGGACTGCACGCAGGTTCACCAAGCCACAGCCCTGAGTTCCTCCTGCCATCTCCCACTGTCCCCCTGGCTATTGGAGGTACTGCAGTCACTGCCCAGCGACAAGCACCTTGCTGTGCCGCAGAGTGCATAGGTCTCCCTCTTGCACCTTCCCCTATAGCTAAAGCTTACAGATTTTTGTCACCCCAAGTACAAAGTCTCTCTGAGCTCGGAGACAGTCAATAGTGAGAGTAATGCCCTGACCTGACCTTCTTAAGTGCCTTACTCCTTGTATCCTAACCCACTGTCACCCCTGTATTAAATAGCGCAGGGTCATGCTGTGAAGAGTAGCATACAGCTATATCCTCTGGAGAATACATAGCACCGGGAAACAGAAGGAATGCATGGAGGGTATGCCCTGTGTATGCCCAAGCCTCAGAAAAAAAGTAGGGATAATCTCTTAGGGCTTGAAAGAATCTGGTGTCATCATTATTTACAGCAGAAATGCTTGGCAGTCCTCCTGAGCATCTTTCAAAATACAACAGCGCCTACCCTGACCATAGCAGTTCCTCTCTTTTATCTCTTTCCCCCAGCTTTCACACAAGCCTGTTTGCCCACACATTGTGCATTTGTTGTTACAGAGTCCTTGCTGAAAAGCCAGTTCCTTTTTTCCCCCCCCTAATATTTGGTCATGTGTTGAAACATTTTTTTTTTCCTCAAACCCGTTTTGCCTTTTTGCGCTTCTTGGAGGGGAGGGTTGGATGAGACGGGCCTCAAGACAATGGGATGGGACAGTTACAGTGGCCTTACAGGACAGAAAGGACTATTGAGTCCTGGATCATAACAACACATATTTTCATTTGATAAGCTGTCAAACATTTTATGTCGGGAGTAGCTGCAACATTTTTAGAGCAACAATGAGGACACAGCATGAAATGTTCAACTACAGCTCTCAGGATTTGGCCCTAACTGTCTTACCAAGCAGTTGGCCATAGCCATGCTGCTTTAGTTCCACAGGCCTCACAACTGTTGCATACTACTACTTTGGAAGCAGCATGCAATAAGGACTCGCAGGAAGAAACACATATCCAAATTGGACCTAACAGATCTCTCTTAAGACCTAGACTTCAGCCAGCCAAGCACGTCATCATTTTGCAGATACTCAAGGTGGCTGAGTTTGACTTTGCAAAGCCTGGACCTTCGTGAGCCAAAGCATCAAGCTCTGAGTAGTATCACTCACCCTAATCACTTGCACAGGTCCAGCTCTGACCGCAAAGCTGTCCTTCTGATAGCTGGTGTTCACAGACAAGCTGCCAAATACTTGCCATTGCATGTAACTGACACTGAGGGCAGTGAAACAGCATGCTTTGTCACACTAACTTGCAGAATAAATGGGGAAAATCCTTTTCTTTTGATACAAAGGTCTTCTCAGCAGAAGATGTGGAGATATGCCTCCAGTCATCCCAAGAAAACAAGTCCCATCTATGCATAGATCTGGATTGCCTCCTGTACACCTGTTGTTTACAAACATACAATTAATACCTCATATTCTCTTGAGGAAATTCATGATGTTATCCTTCCTAAAGTGAAGTGAAAGAAATGCCAGTGCCTGACTCATGTTAGCCTGCAAAAAATAATTGTGACACTTTTTTTAAAGTCAATACCAGGTGCATGCAGTCTCCCTTTTCACAAGGCATAGATAAGCTCAGCATATATCTCCATTAGGGATGTCTTGCACACTCCTGAAATCCCAACTCTGGCAGTTGTACCAGTCAGCACCCCTGCTGCAGCTCAGAGCTGGCAAGCACAGTAATCTCCACTGCTGCGATTCGGTCCGTATCTTTCATCTCAGCCACACCTGGGATACAATGAAAGAGTTATGTCTAGCCCATACTTATATCCTCTTTCATCACCAACAGCAAACTGCCCTGTGAGGATATATCGCTCTCCCGGCAATGCTGAGAGTCTTGCTGTACCTCCAGCTGCTGCCGCAATGGAAGAGCTTCCATAGGCTGCAACACCAGCAGAACACCACCCACACTGCTACGCTGTGTGGTCGCAGAAGGCATCTGTCCCCATTCTCCCCGGACTCCCCACAGTGCTGGCCCCAGAAACAGATGGCAGAGCCACCAAGACCAACTCCGACACCTACAGCCGACAACACATGTGCCCCACACCAGTGCTCCACCAAAGCGCAGTCATGCACAGGCCGCTGTGTGCCCCACAGCAGCAGCTCACTTGGCCAATGGTGTGGGATGGACCCAACGGGGCACTGTGTTAACTTGTCACCAACGGCGTGGGTGTACACCCGACGGCACGTGTGGCAGCACCACACATCTCACACACCATGCCCACCCAACTGCCTCTGCACGCTGGTCGCTCAAGCGGCCAGGAACCAGGGACCAGAATCAAGTGGATATCAGTGCTCTGAGAATGAATTTATTTTAAACATAAGCCATTTAAAGTTTAACTACAGCACCAGAGTAGCGCTGCTAGAATACGGCAGTTTGTAAACGTTTTTCTTTTGAAAGAACTGTATTTGTCTACAATATAATGGGAGAATGAGTGGGTATGACTTTTAATACATGCCATTTTTATGTAACTTATCACAAGCCCTTGACTTCGCCTGACAGGGTCTCAAATGGGTTAAAAAATATACAGTTTCTAGACTGATTGCAATTTCATCCGCACTACTCTGGCATGAGGGCTCTGACCAAGCAAAGGAAGACTGTTGCAGTGAAACAAAATGGCAAGGGATTACAGGGGTTTGCTGCAGCTGCTTGTTTTTTAAGGAGCTGTCATGAAAGTATCACTTACAGTGCTAAATCACTTCCTTTACATATTGTGAATGAATACAAACCTCCAATTTTCTTTTTGTTTGCCTAAGAGAAATATTCTGAATTTGTAGAGCATTTCAGCTGACAAATTTAAGACATTTACATTTATCATCAAGGGGGAATAAGACTTATTTCTATAACCATTTGAGGCAGGCTAAGCTAAGGGAGAAAGAAAGCTGGGAAACACGAACAAAAAGGATACAGGCTGTCCATGGATCAGTTTCAGAATTCATGTCTAATTTTCAACCTGACCATCAGCAATAACGGTCCAGAACCTCCTGTGACTTCACACAAGCAATACAATAATCCTTACCACTTTAAGACGGAGCTTGTTAAGCGTTTGAAAGTTAAGGTTGTGTACAGCCCCAGGCTGGAGTCAAGGAAGTCCCTCCCAATCTTACGTTCATGGGGCTTTCACATACTACCCACACCCGTGTAACGTTCAACAGTAAGGATGCCACACTTCCAAAAAGTTGGGGAGTCTGTATTTTCTTACAGATAGACACTTGCAATTAAAGACCATTTATAAAAATATCTCCCGAGACCTGTCAGGTAGCACGTAATCCAACCTCAAAAGCCGTGTGGGCCTGAGGTAGGTTTTGGGACCTCCGTCCCCTTCCCGTGCCGGCAGCTTTTACCCCTGCCCTGGGTACTTGTTCTCAGCTTCTGATCCTCCCCACCTCACCCACAGCCCCATGGCAGCAACCGCAGCAGCGGCAGCCGGACCCCACGGCAGGATTTGGCCAGGGCAGAGCAGTGGTGTGACCAGCACCCCTGTCTGCATGGCCACCTCCCACCTGGGGGCGAAACGCTCAGCACCTTCAACCACAGGCTCTTGTCAGACCTCTGTTACCCGAAAGACCACATCCCTTCCACAACCTTTAACCTGCCAGAGCTCCTTGCCAATAGCAACGAGGCAGTATCTGTTCACACAAAATAAAGGTACTTCTAAATTGCAAAAAAAAAAAACAAACCAACCCCACAGATCTCAGAATAATTAGTATGTAGACATGGAAATTCTTAATAACATGTTAACTATTGTTGGAAAGATAATTTGTGGGAGTTCTTGAGCTCCCTGTCAGCACTGCGTATCTGCTGGTTGGCATTGTTTAAAAGACAAAAAAGTTTAAAGCCTTTCTGCACACCAGCCAATTTTTTATTCAATAAGTCAGCTAGAAGTAGAGTAGAGCCAAACTGAAAAACTTCTGCTGTTTTATGCACCATGGAAACGAGAAACCTGTCAATCTGCAATTACCTATTCTACATCCATTTGAGATCAACTTTTACTGCAGGAGTATAGCCAAGAGGATTGGATCTACAGCCCGTGTTTGTCCATGGGAGATGCACAAAATTTATTTTTTGTTTCACTCTCAAATAAATACAGATATTAAAACATAACTCAGATTGATGTCAAGGTGCATGTTAAACTGCATTACAGTCTAATAAAGGCTATAAACTCTTCTCATGTAATTTCTCACAGTAATGTCAACAAGAGGATATAAAAATATTCAGTGTTCATCTGTAAATTCCACTGTGATAAAACTGCACACTGATTTCCTAAGTAATCTCATATATTCAGATTTTCTTCTAGAGCTGAAATATTACTTGCTTGAGCCCTATGAAAGCTACTTATTTTTAACAGCTCATACTAATTTAGCATTTTTTTCCATAAATTAAACACTGCAACTTTTTAAATTAGAGATAATTTATCTGATGGACTCCTTTAGCCTGAAGGTTTATTGTGAGTGTTTAATCCATAACTATTGTACCTTTCAAATGCTGATGCCTATTTGTGAAACTCTCAAAAATGCATTTTAAAATCCTCAATATAGCAAGACCCTTAAACGTACTCATGTGCTTAAGCATCATGTGCATCATATTATCCCATTCAGAGGGATTCCCCAAAGCCATACACAGCTTAAGTGCTTTTCTGTGTCAGGTTTGAAACTTTCATGTTAATTAAGCGTGCTCTGGGCAAAATTAATGGTTACAACTGCTCACAGCGCTCGTGGCAATGAGCAGTTGTAACCAGGCTCTCTAAGCTTGGACTCACAACTTTATTAACACAGAATGAGCAGTGATAGCACATTTTCAGTATCTCTATCAACACAGAAACCAGGCAGAGCCAGGTGACACAGAGAGGAACCTACCTCCAGAGGCGAGAGGATTCAGCGGGGTAGGTGGAATAGGGGCAACCCTGCTTCTTTGCAAGGTAGTAGCTGAATGGGTATGTAGCTTCTTCTTACCAAATGTAAACTCCAGTAAATCTTTAATTTCATCAGCATGCCAGGTGGCAAAGTGGGGCAGTTACAGAGCAGATATATGTGTATGATTGAACACACTATTACTGTATTTACATAAGGCACTGAAATAGGGGTGAAAACTCTTTCCTATCTCCACTAACAACCTCCACATGACCATTTCATAAGTGGGGAAGAGGATCTGTGAGGCCTGATTACATACTGCAGCTGTAACTCAAATTACACAGAACAACTACTAATCATCTACCAGAGAAAACCATCACCGCAGAACAGTTATTCTCCATCTTCATAGGTCTTCGCACCAGAATCAGGTATCTTTCTGGAGGACATCTGTTATCCAGAACTAGTTACTCGGTTTCATATGGGTGTAAGTGGGTGAAACAGGAGCTCAGACTATTTAATATGCTTCCTTTTGAATTAAAATTCATGACTTATTAATTGCATTTTAAATATGCGTTAACTGGCACAAAGAATATGGTCTCAGAAAAACTCTAATACCGATCAATTATATAACATTACCATAATGATATAGGAACACTGAGCATTCTCTCCTTTATGTACTTTCATGTGATTTCTTAAATCCCAGCTGGAGAAAAATATGTCTTGTCTTCTGTCTAGTTCTACTTCAGGCACTACCGGTCTGACATTTTGCTTTCAGGTTCTAGTAACATCAGTATTGAGATCAGAGATATTAAGACTTAGAAAATCTGACATGTTGTGTCAAATTACAAAGAAAGTATCTGAGAGCAAATGGAAGAACAGACAGACTGGATTAAGTAGCAGAAAAAGGGAAAGAAACAGAATGATAGGAGAGAAGATACACACAAATATACATAAAAGAAAGATTACGAAAACAGTCTGTAATCAGATGGATACAAACAAAAAACAAATAATGTGAAAAGTACAAACACGGGGATATAAATTCATACATGAAACATAGCTACAGACAGTCTGGACATGATCCCATTAACACTTCTACAAGATTTTATTCACAAGAATTGCATGTTAGAGGGTAATACTCATGTGAGTAACATGATGTAAAAGAGCTTGCAGGATTTGGTGTTTCAGCATTTTTCCTTGTGTACATCGTGTACATCTGTAAAACATTTTAGCAGGCATTTTAACTTTGAAGAAGACAAAACTTGAAAATAATAGGACCTAAGGGAAACCTTTAACATGAAAGCTGGTGGAACTGCAGTTCTACAACGAACCAAGAGGAATACCCTAAAGACTAATTATTTGACAATACAACTAATGTTATTGTTCTGTTTGAAGCAAAAGTTGCAGTTTGCATAGATGTGAAATGCTTGTTGGAAGAAACATGATTGATGTGGGAATCTGGAATCGAGGAATCCTAATTAACCCTTTAATTGCTATGTACAAGAAGTCTAATAGCAACTCTGAAATGGGTGTGACTTATTCTTATGGGATTGCTTTTGCAGTTTAACGAGACACTGACTGTTAGCTTACCTCAACCCTGTTTATAATAATGAGACAACTTTATAGCCCAATAAGCAACTGGTTTGCCTAATAACAGACTGTGATTATCATTAGTGACAGAAGGTAAGTCAGATGCCTTGTCCGTGTGATACAGGTTTGACCTCATTCTACAGATAGGAAACCAAAACCCAGTATGTCACTTTCCATGATCCATCAGGAAGTCTGGTAGGGCCAAGACTGGAGCTTATGGGACAAGGTTGTTTAGGATGACGGCACAATTTTCCTCTAGAAGATGACATCTGATTCTCTACTGGGAATAGTGTTTTACATGATGTTAAAAAACATGAAGTGTGAAAAAAAAAAAAAGAGAATCTATCTTCAGTAATACAGTAATTAAACTTTTAACAAAGCATCGCCACTTTGAAACTACAAAAACAGCATCAAAAGACATTAACCAAGCAACCAAAAGCCATAACCTTCCTTCCCCAAGAGTTTCTGACTGTAGATTGAGAAAATGGTGCAGAATCTCAATATCATACATATGGGTGCCCAAAATACATGGAGCCAGAATTTCCCAATATTACTGTTACCCTGCCAGAACACCAGATTCCCTCTTCTCAGATGGTTCAGCAGACTTCTAGGCTGTTATCCTATCATCTCTACCAACCTCTGCCAGCACTGTGCCTCAGCTTCATTTGCAAGACCGGAAAGATGCAAAAAATACGCTTTCAAAAGACTAAGCAAAAATGAAAAATAACATAAAGGAAATAACACTTTTAGAACAGCCCTCATTGAAGCTACATCAGTCCTACTTCTTAATTTCTGCATGATAACTATACTACAAAGTGCATGTTGTAAATACTTCTACCAAAATCACTTACTCAGCACTATCCACAGCAACTATTTATACAGGAGTTTTCTACAGAATATATTAGTATTTTCCTAAATAATAAAAAATAATCCATTATTTTGATTATTGCAAATGTTCAGAATTTTTGAACTATTACAACACACACAAGTTTACTTATGGAATTGCTGAACTGATACTTGATGCAGGAGGAATTACCTTTAGCCTATAAAATATAATTTTTGGCAACACTCCCTAAAGTACAACATGCTTGCCTCTAAAAATAAGCTATGGTGCTATCAGCAGCAGAGATTACTTTTTCCTGGCAGAGAGAGCCCAATGCATCCAGAAACGACAGCAAGGGGTGATGGCCAACTGGCTCCAGCAGCCGGTTTAGCCATCTCGGCTGCTCTGGAAGCCACCCCACGCCGTGACCAGGCGGTCGGCCCCGCTGCCATCAATCTGGCTGCACCCTGAGCAGCCATCTCCCGCCGCCGGAGGCCGCGGTGGGGCAGGCCCCGCTCGGCCACCCCCCAGCGGCGGCTCATCCTCCCCCCGCCAGCCCTCCCGCACACTCCTTGGGGCGGGGGCCCGGCGCCGGCCCGGCCTTACCCTCGCTGCTCCCCTCCTTCTCCGCCATGGCAGCAGCCCCGCGCCGTCGCCATGGCGACGCGGGCCTGGCCGGGCCCGGCCGCGCCTCACGTCCCGCCGCTGCCGCTCCTTGCAGCCGCCCGCTGCCGGCGGCCTGGTCCCGGCTGGCAGAGGCAGCCACCTTCCCTCCGCCCTGGAAAGCTCGTCGCTTGCGGCCTTCTGGCAAGGAAAGCCAGTGAAAGACGATGGCAGTCGTTTGGTGGAGGCTAGGCATGTCGGCCTCTGGCACCGCAGCAGCCAGGAGGCCATGGCCGCAGCCCACCCCTCAAAACATCGATCAAACCCAAAATGTGGGCCCCTGATCCCCTGGCCCCAGGCCACCCCACACTGGGGGATAGGATGTTATTCCCACTTGTGCTAAAGTGATGGAAAACGTGATGAAACCCCAAGTCTGGCCTGCAAAGGGGGCTGGTGCTGCAGCCAGGCCCCAAATGTGCTCCTTCACATTATTCCATTTCTCTTAAAAATAGAGTTTTTCCAGCAATTGCAGAGATTTCCATGTATCTGAGCTTTAGAAAGTGAAAGAACATTTTATTCTAAATGCCATCGCGCCGAAAGAGCTAACATATTCCTTCTTAGTGATATTAAACGGTGCAGTTTAAATTTAGCCGTGTGTTTTAGCAGACACGCCTGAGATGCCTGGTTCTTCTGACTCTAAAACAACTGTGAAAGTAGAGAAAATATAAATATTAATATTCCGGCAAGATGCAACTATGTATTCATAGAAAATAAATATTTATGAAATTCCTAGAACTAAAACCTTGTCCTCGCTATAGCAGGTGCTTGTTTGTCAGATGTTAAATTTTTGCAAAGCCCCTGTGGATGACTCCTCACAGGCTCATTCCCACCTCTCAAAGTTACAATGGGCTCTATTCATGGAAGCCTAAGATTTTAAAAAACCACATTGAACACAATTAGGGCTTCTTTGCTTTAAAAGAATCACTTTTTTTAATAACATTGTAACGTTTGCTGTTTGCCTTTCAGACATTTATTTCTGTGTTTTCATCGAACATAGATGAGTAAAGAGGGTATAATAGATGCCCAGGAGAATACATACATCTTTACTCTGTTGGGAAAACAGCTGATGATGCTCTCTAACAAAGCTGATCCCTCTGAAATGTTACCTACAGACTTGAACCATTTATTAAAGTAATTAAATATTTCAAATTACATGTTTGACTGCAGGAGTAGCACTGATTTGTTTCCTCTCAAATTGATAAGTTTTGGTGAGACCAGCATGGCAGATGCAGTTAGAGGATGCAGCAGCAGCAGCAGCAGGGAAGGCCCTTATCTTTCAGTCTTACAGGGATAACATTTCTTATTCCCTCAGCCCCCCCCACACACAAAACCATTGTCTTTCCTGATGTAGATCTATAGGGGTGGATCACATGAAGCGCAAAATACATTGTTTTGGCAAGGACAGAGCTTTCTTATCTCTTCCCTCTCCTACCCCAAAAGTGGAATTTTATGTTCTTGAACATTGTGCCCAGCATTAGGTTTCTTACATCATTTTCCAGATCATCTGATTCATCATAGGACATTTACAGCTCTTCTACAAATGCTACGCCAATTCAGAGAGCTTACCCCAGCTTCTGAATAAAACCTTAAAAAAATCCTGTTCTAGTCATTTGGATATTCATGCCAAATCCATTCCCAAAATATGAACAATATTCAGCTTTAAAATAGATACAAATATTGCCTATTGTGTGAATTTTACAGTAGCCTATGAATTGAAGTGAGTTGCTGCGAATGTGACGTGACAAGACAGTAACTCCACTGAGGCTGCTACCTTTAACATCTTCCCAGCAATTTCACCAGGGCTTTCCTCACCACTCTCTCCTCTCTGGCACACACTTGTCTTTGTTTCCTCCAAGAGGGATGGCAATGAGGGCAGTGCGTAAAAGCCAATCAAGAACAGGGAAATGATGAAGTACGCAACAGCTATGACAGGCTGTGTATGCCACAATGTCCAAGTCCCATTGTAGCAGCTGACTCTGGCCCTCACAAGCTGCTACCATAGCTCCTCGGGGAGAGCATTATTCGGAGTATATAAAAATATGGGTAAAAATCCTGGATGTTCGTCCTTGTTAAGTTTGCTACCTTTAGCCTACCTGCAGAATCTTTTGTGACTTACAGCTGATACTGATTTCAGCAAACAGTGTTTTACACTGTCCTGCCCCTGTTGTTGAGGTTCCCCTCAGGACAATTACTGTAAATCAAAGTGCTTCATTTGCATCATCTTCTCCAGCCTGGAGTTTCCTTTTGCTTTCAATAGCTTGCAGCCAAGTGTCAGCACCTGTTTCCCCTTTTTTTCCCCAGTTCCTGACACACACGGATTTGGTGTCTTGCCTGTCTCCAGGATCAGAACAAGATATGGAATGAGAAAGCACTTGAAAATGAGAACTCACTGCTTTAAAATTTCCTGGCAACATATCTTGAAAAATCTATGTAGGAAAAAAATGTTAACAATTATAATGCAGATCAAATATTGGACCTGAACCATGACTGTTTCCCTTCTAACTTAATGCACAGACATCTCAAACCAAGGCTATGAGTGGGCTGAAACAACTAATCGCATTTTGGCACAGACAAGTACAAAAGGAAACCCAGAACTACTAATTCAACAGCTTGAAATATCAGCTGCTGCATGCAAGATCTTTAAAGAGCTCCTCTGAAGAGAACATACCCTTTTAAACTTGTAATTTTTCATTTTAAAAATGTCAGAAAATATCTCAGGGAAAATATGGAAGAAACCAGCCTTGTTGATACAAAGCCTGAATCCACTGAAGTCTAATAGACATAAGGTACCCTGGCCTCTGCACCCAATTTCATCACATACGTTCCTCTCAGCTATCAGGGTCCTATCACACATTCTGTATATTTCCATGCACATGTTCAGAAATTTTGTTCAGCAATAAAAAACAGCTCTGAGATGGGAGATGTGATGTAAAAGATAAAGCAGTTCAAAGAGGTATAATAAAGTCCTACAAAGCAGTGTTCCCCCGTGGCTTCGGGGTTGCAGCGTCTGGACACATCTTTACCCTGAACACTTGCTGAAGACCTTTACTATAGAATTCCCTCCATGGGGCCTTGGGAAGGCACAAAGAAGCTAATTCATTTGCCCTTCACAGAGAAAGTAAATGAATAGCTACGATTCCGTGACAGGAGTCTGCCTACAACTCCTCTATAGCTAAACGGGTGCAGCCCTACCACTCGGGAGGTGTTTCCATGTCGCAGTACCCTTTTTCACCAGTATAACATGAATGACCCAAGTGCATTTGGCATCTTCGTTTCACTCTTCTTCTGGGATCAGCAGCTGATCTGAGTGACTCAGAAACAGCTTCTTCAAAACAGAGTATTATCTAAACATTATCTGTTCACCCAAATGATACACAGCAACCAGGTAAAAATGAGAAGACATCATTCCTTGCCTATGCTGTATCTTTCCCTTCAGATTTGGGGTAAATTGCACTGAGAGCAGCTGCCTTGTTCCTTGATGTGTGGGAGGGAAGACAGCTTCTCTTCTGGCTTGTTCTCTTTGTTACTGCAGGCTTTGTTCCTATGCTTGGACCAGATGAAGGGAAGCCTGATAGAATGGGTAGAGACAGACAAATAGGCATGGCCACCATTACTTGCTCTACCATTGACCTCTTCCAGGTGCTTTCATATTAACCTTAGCTGTCATCATTTTGTTTTCTTTTTGAAAAATATGTCTTCCTGCTCTGACCTACGGAACAGAAGAAAGCACATAAATTGGCAAGAGAGTTCCTTTATTTTTCATACAGGTAGTAAATCTAGAAGTCCAAAATCTGATCTCTTAAATAAAATGTCAGGGTATGTTTCTTTGAGACAGGTGGAGCTCACTGATGCTGACAGGGGAGGATCCAGCTCTTTCTTCAGTCTTGCCCTTACTTCTCTACTGCTGGCTGCACATCCTTCTTCTACCTTGTCTGGCTCTGCCATTCATTGAGAGCAAATATGAGTCACTGAAGTAGTAAAAAAACAAACCATCAAATGAATAGTTTTCTACCACATTAAAAAATTTGATACAGGGTCTGACAAGCCTCTGAATCAGCACAGCCAGGAAGTCGGACCGTACAATTAGAAGTGAGGGAGAAATAGGGAGGAAGGCAGGAAGGGTGAGATACTCTTTTAGAGGGAGAAGGCTTAGTGGCTGGCTGAGTCTGTAAGTAAAACTCAGAAGGAAGGAAGAGGAAAAAATAGGTTTGAAGGCTGATTATAAGAGCAGCATCTCAAATTCTTCTCGATCCATGGGATGGCTTTGGAACTGTCCTGGCAAGTATCTCTTGTTGCTCATAGACAGCTACTATCCTATGGATCTTTAGCTGCTCCTGTCCAGCTCCAACAAGTCTGCATTTGAGGAAAAGTGACTGAACATGTATTAAAAATGAGTTGCTATGAAAAAGGAAGCATTTCTTTCCCTCGGCAATATTCCTCAATGTCAAGGAGTTACTGGCAGTGCTTTGCCTCTGGGACTATACCTCAAGAGCTGCAGCAGAAAAAAGCTCTCGCTTTTATATGTAAGTGCCAGGATGCTGTTCCCCATCCCACCCAGGCACAGAAATGGCCCTAGAGATCCACATATTTTAACCCTCAGACTTTATTACCATTAATTATATCTAGAAATGAAGCCAGGATCCCCGAGAACACGGTGGCAA
>JAHREE010000183.1:892092-936637 GCA_033628505.1 Tringa tobata
CCGGGCCGCCGCGCCCGGGCCGCCGGGAGGAGGCGCAATCGTGCGGATCGCGCCGTGTCCTTGCGAGCGGCCGGGAATGTCCTGCGTGGGGGGTGCGGGGCTGCCGTCGCGGGAGGGATTTTTTTGTCCGATTTTTTAATTTTTTTTTTCCACCGCTTGGGAACGGTCTGGCTCTTTGAGGGGGAGTGAGATCTTAACATCGAGGAGTGCATCGGCTGCTTCTTTTGCAGATCGGAGACGATTTAGCAGACAAGTTTTGAGTCTTCTGAGAAAATTCAAGATTTTTTTTTTTTTGTTTAGTCTTAGTACAAAGTAAAGTTCTTCAGGGCGCTGTTGCTTTTCTTGTGCTGTGGGTTCTTACAGTTTACAAAGTTGGAACCCTCGTATAGGATTTCATTCCCGATTAAAGAGTTATTGTGTAATTAAAATAAATCTCTTAATTCTATTACAGGAGATGCTAAAACAGAACAAAAACCCGGTGAGAAAAAGAGGGGAGTGAAGAGACCACGTGAAGACCATGGCCGTGGATATTTTGAATACATTGAGGAGAATAAATACAGCAGGTAAATAAACTAGATGCTGGGGGAGCATTTTGTGAATGAAAAGTACAGAAATGCTTATTTTAACGTTGTGAAAATGCATGTGGCTTTATTATCTCTTGGTTTTGTTCAGGGCCAAGTCCCCTCAACCACCTGTTGAAGAAGAAGATGAACATTTTGATGATACAGTGGTTTGTCTTGATACTTGTGAGTAAACATCCTTTCTTTTACTCTTGAAAGATTCATTGTTATGCTTTTAATCTTAAAACCACACTTTCTGAAATGTGAGGTGAAGGCATTTGTTGACTTACATTACCAAGTAACTTAAAAAAAATAAATAGAAATAGCATTTCCACCCACTTTCCGCATACAAAAGAACAGAAGGATATATGTGTCTTTCTATTAGCAATAATCGGCTTAGTTTTCCTATGAAGTCTGTGATATCATACAGTTTTCTGAAGAAATCTTAACCTAAGCACTAATCTAGTATGGAATCTAGCTGGCTAAGTGTAGAGTGAGCAGAAGACACCCTTGAAACAGCTTGAGGAACTAATTTGGTAGCACATGAGTTTTTGCCTTCAGAAAGTTTTGAGAGTCAATAGTGTAGGTCATTACAGTAGTATAATTTGTGAAGTGAGCTTCTTGCATAATTTGCTGAGGCCCTATTTATATACCAACCAGTTAAGTACTTCTTCATGCTTTCTGATAAATTTAACCCAAAAAATTCAGGTAAGGCCTCTTGAAAAATTTCCTACTGATGCAACCTGGGAGTTTGGAGGGGGAGAGAGATTTGTGTTAATAAGATGTTAGAGAATTGGTTGGAAGGGTGTAGAAATTGACAGGTACCTGCAAAGAGTGGGTTTTTTTTTGAGGCAGATTATAAGCAAGATTACTATTACTGTGGTGTACCATGGCTGGGGCAAACTTTACATTTGTATTCTTGAGGGTAAGTATAAGAGATTAGTACAGTATTAAAAAAAACTTAAGTAATCAATGCTTGAACTTGTTGGATTCTTAAAGTGCCACGAAAGGAAAGCTTAAATTTTGGTACTATCTGGCATATTTGCTAGTAGTTCCAGGTGTCTTTTTCCTGAGAAACGTTTTGAAATGGAAGTTTTAGTTTACAGCCACATAAATTGCTGAATGTGCCATCCTTGACATCTTGGTAACTAAATCTCAAGTTTCTATCTGCTAACCTGGTGAGTAGCCACCTTTTGTGGGAGCTTCCAATTTTCTCAATAACTGGGCAGTAGCTACTTATATTATTATTTCTGATAGGAAGTTTTGTTACTTGGCAGACTTTGTTATTTAAAGTGCCGACAGACTGCTTGGAGATCAGAATCAAACACAGCTTTAAGGCTGAATTGTGTAACGACTTGGCACTCTCTTTTCTGGACCATAATGATCCAGACATATAAGAGGTTTAGCACTCTTAAGTGCTTTTTAGTACTTGTGTCTTACAAGGAAGCTGTAACTTCAAATTTTGTTCTCATTTGTCGTTCTAAAAGTAACCTACACAGGTGGGTTTCTTCTACATTATTTTGTTTGGTTTTCGTATAACAAATAAAAGAAGTACTAAAGACAAAACACTGGCATCACAAATACTGTAATTGCAGCTGGGGATGGCTCTATGCAAACAAACCAAGATCTCATGCATGAGAGTTACCAGTAATACAGCAGCATGAAGATTTTATACCAGTGCAAAAGAACTCACTGTTTGCTCACTTTGCTCCTTTCTTGTAACCGTCAAATAGGTTTGGAATTTCTTCTATGGATTCCTTGCTCTGGGGAATTCAAGTGCTATATCCTGCAACTCATGTTACCATTTGCATTGTCTTTTTGAAACCTCCTAGAAGATTAATTTGAAACTTCATGGTGATGCAGCTCTGAAGATGTCTGTAAAACAAAGGTTCCACTTAAGTTCTTAAAACGATAGGTGAATTTGTAGTGCAGATCGTGTTTCTTAGGTGAAGTAGGTTCTCTTAACCACCACGTTCTGCGTGCTTAACCTATGTGCATTTGACTTAACTGACTTTATTTTAATTGGCTTAATCTAATTGGACTTGCTAAATGAGTATATTAACCAAAGACAGTGCTACTTTCGGTACTTAAAAATACTTGTGTTCTTATTTACTTCTTAGCTGTCCTTAGTTTTGGGCATGAGGGGTGAGAAGACTTCAAAAAAAAAAAGGTATCTAGCAAATAATGCAGAGAGCACAGTGCAGATTCCTTTGCTCGATATTGAGGGAAATATCTTGGGTAACTGACGAAAATGGTTCAAATAGATGAGATGAAATTCAGGTTTGTAAGCAGATGGAAAAAATAGAGGGAATTTGCTGACAAGTGAAGATGGCACCTTGAAAAATGGCACCTTGAAAACTATTGTTAGCTAGCTTTTCCTGGTTTGTCTTGAAAATCACCTTGGAAAGCTGAAATTGCCTTTAATGCATAAAATTGGACAGCTGTACTTTATTTTGTAATACGAGTAAACAATGATTTTTATGTTAACAGATAACTGTGACCTGCATTTTAAAATCTCAAGAGACCGGTTTAGTGCTTCCTCTCTGACCATGGAAAGTTTTGCTTTCCTTTGGGCTGGAGGGAGAGCCTCTTACGGTGTTTCTAAAGGCAAAGTCTGTTTTGAGATGAAGGTGAGTTAAACTGATGTTCTATGGGAGACTGTTTTGCATGCTTAAATTTAATATTGTTTATACTTGCCAAGGTTTTTTTTGTACTTAGTTGAAACTAATTCAGGTGAACAGAACTTTGAGAAAGCCTTCTCTTATGAGCCTGTGAAATGGTTCTTGGTAAAAGATGACTCAATTAGCAAAACTGCTTCCTCTTTTATAAAAATTGCCATTTAACAGAAAAAAAGGCAGCTTGGATTTGCCCAGAATGTGTAACTTCTGATCTCAGTTTTGAAACAAGAATTTTATTGGGCGCCTCATACATCAACTCTTGAAGAATTTTGATACTTGCTAGTCAGAAGTTTGCTTGTACTGTGAAGAAAAGCTTTTTTACAGAAAACTTGGCTGTTTTTTTAAAAAGGCATATGAATTATCCCAAGAGCCCTTTTCTCTCTTCCTACTTAGTCTTTGACTTTGACCTGCTCTAAGTAGTGATTTGGGCTACATGACCTCCAGAGGTCCTTTCCAACCTAAGTAATTCTGACTTGTGTACACAGTAAATGTATTTAGCAGGTACTTCAATTTTGAGAGCAAGAATTCTCCTAAACGGTAAGAATGGCAAAGGGCAGTCAGCCTTGCAATAAACGGATTTCTCTCACTTGCTGATGGAAGCATAAGAGGAGGCACAAGTCTTGATTATTACTTTTTTTCCTACTTAGTGATCATAAAGGCTTCCTTATGTGTCATGTGCCTGTGTATATAAATGCTTACTCTGTTCTCTTCCTCTAGTACTTTCAAATCTAACCACTACCATGAGGAGTGGGTAGTGATCCCATTCTCCATGCTCTTGCATTGAGTGATTTCTGTTGGTACTTTAAACTTTGGAAGGCCAATGGAGTGAAGTTGATACCAGTATTTATTGCCCTGTTCACTTTCAAATCAGTTTCATCTTGGTCACCTGACTCAAATAGTTGTGGAAACTGGTAGGATACTGATCAGTTTTTCACTTCAGTTTTAAGAAGTTTGTAAAGGCAATTAGAAAATGGCTGGTTGCCTACAGATTCCAGTGCATTTAGGTGAGTTTTTTTGAATCTGGTTATGTTGTTTGGAAACTGGCAACTTGCCGAGGAAGTCTGCTTAGTGTGTGAAGGGAGGGATGAGTGTAATACTTTCTCCAGTCTATGTAAAGCAATTTTTCATCCATTACTACATTTTACTGGCAAAGTAATTTGCTCTTAATCCCAACTTTATGGTGGTTATTTTTTTAAAATTACATACACATCTTGTTTGTGATTCTAATACAGTATCTAAAGGATTAAGGCTTTTGGCTCTTAAAAGGGACTGATATGACTAAGTGCTTTGAAGGTATATCTTGGATCTTCATTGCTCAGTTAGTGATTGCCTTGTGATTTCACATACCTCAGCATGTTTTATTTTCAGACTTAGTAAAAATGTTACCTTTGTGTTTCCATCTTATTAGTGTCTAATAAACACTACATATCTTTTAATGAATAATTTAAAAAATAGGTTACAGAAAAGATTCCTGTGAAACACCTGTACACAAAAGACATTGACATACATGAAGTGCGAGTTGGCTGGTCACTGAACACAAGTGGAATGTTGCTTGGTAAGACTTAAACATTTGATTACTTTTGTATTATTTATTGTGTACATAGTTGAAGTTTTAAGTAATTTTTTTCTTAAATGGATGGGAAAAGCTTAGCAATTGTAGCCCATGTGTTCTGAAAAGTGGTCTTAACTTGAATTGTTCGCTGGCCATGGTGTGAGAAAGTTTATTATTGGAACTAAAGAAAGTCATTAAGTATTCAGGCCTATAAGGATTATATGATTTGAGAGTTAATTCTTTCAGTTGTCAGGCATGGGTTGTGGAGAACATTCTTGAAGGCCTGACAAGATTAAGAATTTTTCCTCTTCATGTAGTGTCATAAATGGGAAGAGGGGTCTTTGCTTTTTTTATTTTTTTAAAGGTTGGGGACTGGTATAAGATTTAACCAGTGAAGAAAAATTCCTGGATAACTACATTATCAATTTTTTTTGCTTGGGGGGAGAATTTCTGAAAGTAGCTAGGAAGAAAGAAGTACAGCTTCATTAGATATATGGGAACCGATCATAATAGTATTTAAAACTAATACATGCTGCAGAGACACATTTTTGAGGGAAATGTATATTAATTGATCTGACATCAGCAGCAGCTTTCTAGTTAAATAACTAAGTTCTACCTGAGTCCTTGTGTTTGACGCTTCCTGTTAGCTTGTTCCTTGCAGCTTCATCCTCAGCTGTCACATAGGCTGAATGTCCACTAAACTCCCTTTAAAATGGGGAGGGGTAAGTGCTACTGGAGACTAAATTCAGAAAGCCTTTCTGGCTAACTATGCTGCAGGTATATCGGTGCGTAATCAGGTCTTCAGAGTTTAAAAATACTTGATCATGTCTTTATCTGGCAATTCAGATTTGTGTCAGCATGAATCTGGAACCAGCAGCGTAAGGCTCTTAAACCTGAACTGGAGGAAGCCCTGCTGTTCATCTCAAGTGAGAATATTCTTGAATAATACAGGAATGCGCTGTAGCTGTTCGGGGGTCATAGCTTGTTTGGTATTAATAAGAACCTTCTGAACAGCAGCTTTCTTAAGTTTCTGTAAAGTGATTGTATTTCTAAATGGTTAGATGAAAGTGCCTATTGTTAATGAGTTTAAATTATTTCTTCAGGTGAAGAAGAATTTTCTTATGGCTATTCTCTAAAAGGAATAAAGACATGCAATTGTGAGACTGAAGACTTTGGTGAGAAGTTTGATGAAAATGATGTGATTGGATGTTTTGCTGTAAGTTTTCATTTATGTTTTCTTTTGAGGAAAAACATCCTTGAGTTTTCAGAGTGCATTCATGTGAGAAGCAGTAAACCAAATACAGAAAAATTCAGAGCAAGACAAGTTGTTTAACATAGGGAGGAGGTAGAAATAGCAGTTATTATCAACAGTGACTGCTGTCAACATGTTAAGATTTCATATTCACAGATAAATGTCTTTAAAAAAAAGATCAAATCTTAAATGAGATGGCCAGTGCAAGTAACTTATTTTAAGAAAAAACTTGTAAATAGTTCCTTTATAATCGAACAGTGTTATGGAAGTTGAGTGAATAGAGCCAATATAGTGTAATGACTTAATACAACAAAATAGAGCGAGGTGAGTAACTTTATCCAAACTAATGCTTTGTTTGAAAACCAGAATTTTGATGGTGATGAAGTGGAACTCTCATATTCAAAGAATGGACAAGAGCTTGGTGTTGCATTCAAAATAAGTAAGGAAGTTCTTGATGGGCGGCCACTCTTCCCACATGTTCTCTGCCATAACTGTGCAGTTGAGTTCAACTTTGGTCAGAAGGAGGAACCTTACTTTCCTGTACCTGAAGAGTATACCTTCATCCAGAAGGTCCCTCTGGAGGATAGGGTCCGAGGACCAAAGGGACCTGAGCAAAAGAAAGATTGTGAGGTAAGTTTCTTGTTGATAATCTCGAAGTTGTTGAGGTAGATAAACAAAAGTGGTGGTGTTACACAACTCTTTGACCTTTTTGTTTGGGGGCTTTAATATTTGGTATCCCATGACTCTTAAACCCCCCTGACATCCCCATGCCCCACACTCAGTTTCCTTTAGGCTTACTGGTCTAAGTTGCATATTAAAGAGAATCTTTGAACTAGTATCTCAAGTATAGAACCTGTTGTCATAGGTGGTGATGATGATTGGCTTGCCCGGAGCTGGTAAGACTACATGGGTTACCAAACATGCAGCAGCAAATCCTGGGAAATACAACATTCTTGGGACAAATACTATTATGGACAAAATGATGGTAAGTGATAATAATTACACTTTATTTGTTGATACGTTAAAGACTTGCTGTAAATCTAAGGTCTTTGGCTGCTATGGGATTCTCTTGTATCAAGTCTAAGAAACTGACTACTTGTTAGCTAGTAACTTAAAGATTTTTATCTTGCTGACCTGCTGCCAGTACATGGCACAGCAGGATTTTGAAGCTTTTAGCGGTACTATATATAAGAAATAGTCAACAACAGTTGACTGTTTTTCTATTTCTCTTTATATCGCTGTCCTCAGAATAGAACGTTTAGTTTTGAATTAGTAATGTGATGAGTATACCTTGGATTCAGCTGTATTGATTTACTAGATTCTCTGTTTATACAGCTCTGTGTCATATGGTGGCTTTGGGAATGTTTGTTATGAGTTTGTAGCCGTGGCCTTGAATTGAACAATGGTTGAAGTGAGGTGAAAAGCATTTAGACAATAAAAATATTAACCACGTGTATTGGGGCTACTTTAACTCTGGGAAATCTCTCCACAGGTTGCAGGTTTTAAGCGGCAGATGGCAGACACTGGAAAACTTAACACACTGTTGCAGAGAGCTCCACAGTGTCTTGGAAAATTCATTGAGATTGCAGCTCGTAAGAAGCGGAATTTCATTTTGGATCAGGTAGAAGCTTCAGTGAAAAATCGTTAAGGAAATTCATTATAGGCTGTAGTGTAGTAATTAAATGGGATTAATGTTACATTGTAATAGTTGTTTCGCTTACTGACTTACTAGTCATTCAGGGGACACAAAGTTGAGATATTACTACAAATGCTTGTCTGAACTTCTCTGGATTTATGGGATGTGGGAGGAATAGTATTTTAACACGTGGATATGAACTCGTAACTTTGCATTATGCAGCATCTTTATGTCCAGTTATTTGTAAACTTCATTGCAAGCTCTTGTAGAGGTGAAGTCTATACACCATAAGTTGACTTCCTTAACTCTTACAATGACAGCTACGTGTAGTAAGTTACTGCATTTTTTTCAGACAAATGTGTCTGCAGCTGCGCAGAGGAGAAAAATGTGCCTGTTTGCAGGCTTCCAGCGCAAAGCAGTTGTTGTTTGCCCAAAAGATGAAGACTACAAGCAAAGAACACAAAAGAAGGCAGAGGTGGAGGGAAAAGATCTTCCAGAGCATGCAGTTCTCAAAATGAAAGGCATGGAACATAATCCTATACTGTGTTTTAGGATGCTGAGTATCTGTTTAAAGGATTAAGTAAACGTGAAGTCTAAAAATCACTTTATCTTAAACAGTTGTACTTAAACAAAACTGGAAGACTATTGTAACTTATAGGACAACACTATATTGTGTTCCCTCTGCTGCAGTCCTTAACACTACTCAGTTATGCTGATATGCTTCATGCAGATGCACAAAGCTGTCTTGGCATAAAGTGCCCTATATAAGTAACGTATTTGGCAGAAACTGGTATTCTGAGTGGAGGCTTATAAAAGAAAAAAAGATTTAGGCAGAATGTTTTCAAGGTTTGAAACAGTACTTGCAACTCCATGAAGACCTGTTTATTTCCTTTATCACTGTTATATTTCCTAAATGCTCAAATTATGTAATGTTGTCCCTATGCTGAGGGAATGCAGGGGGTGGGAGGAAGAATGGGAGAAAGGTGGTTAAATTACAGCTTTGATTGTAGCTGAATGTAGATGCTGAATACTCAGTGTTTTTGCAATTATAGGGAACTTCACACTGCCAGAGGTAGCAGAGTGTTTTGATGAAATAATCTATGTAGAGTTGCAAAAAGAAGAAGCTCAGAAGCTTTTGGAACAATATAAAGAAGAAAGTAAGAAATCTCTTCCACCAGAAAAGAAACAAAACACTGGCTCAAAGAAGAACAAGAAGAGCAATAAAAATCAATTTAATAGGGGTCAGAGAGGTCGTGGAGGATTCAACATGCGGGGCAACTTCAGAGGAGGAGGTGAGCCTAGAAATAAGCCTGTAAATTTTGGAGGTTGCTGCTGCTGGAGGAAGGGCAAAAGCTTGTAGTACTTGCATTGCAGTTACTCTGTAATGGGAATCTTGATTTTGGCTTCTGTAAGTTTAATGTTTTAATGTAAAGTTAATTGTCCAACTTCAAAAACGAGGATTGCCAAAATCCTGGATTATATTCTTCATGTGGTTTGAGGCAGAACTTTAAGGATTTTATGCTAGGTTTGGTGTTCAGTTGTATACCAGATGGTATTTAGGGTGTAGTGTATGGATAAATGACCGTTTTTCACTATGACCAGGTGACTTCAGGTTTGCATTGAAAGTTTTGCACTGAATTTGGATATCTTCTTTCTCTACCATCATTATTTTTTTGAGCAATATATCTTCAAGTAAGAAAAACTTCAGACCGAACAATTACTTGATTGAAGTAACTCTCTCCCTGCAGTCCCTGGCAATCGTGGTGGATACAACAGGAGGGGAGGCAACATGCCTCAGCGAGGTGGTGGAGGTGGCGGAGGTGGCGGTGGCAGCAGCGGTGCGATTGGCTACCCATATCCTCGTGGCCCTGTCTTTCCAAGCCGAGGTGGTTACTCCAACAGAGGAAACTATAACAGAGGTGGAATGCCCAACAGGGGAAACTACAACCAGGTGATGCTTTTGGGGGGATTTATCAGTTGAACAACGGTACTTCAGATCATGTTTGAGAAGTTTGGTGGCTGTCAATACCTGCAGGCTTGGTTGTGGTACTAAGCTAATCCCACGCTAAAAGTCCTAGGTTTGTAGTTCAGTGTATGTGCCCAGGGCTCTGAATGTTGTATAAGAAGTTCTGATGCTGTTGTGGGAGTTTCATGTTAAAGATGAACACTTTTAGGGCATGTATGTGAAGGCTTGTGTTTGGTTTTTTTTGCTTTTGTGTTGTGGGGGTTTTTTGTTTCCTCCATGTACAAGTAATGGTTGTTTGGCCTTAGGGTCAAGGTGTATCTTTATCTAACATTTAGGGAACTTTCTGGAAATAGCTCTGGGGAGAGTCTTTGTTTTGGTATCTGATATCAAACACAACTAGTAAAGACATGCTAGCCTAGGTATTAACTGATATTCCATCAGTGGAAGTATTTGAAAACATAATTTGGATTACCGAAGAGCCAGCAGATGGAGCCCAAGCTAGTAAACATGGCTCAGGTTTGCCTAATACTGACAAACAGGGAAAATGCAATATTTTATCTGCTAGTATCAATGTCCCTTTTTTATGTACCATAGCTTTTATTTGAAGTTTTGTGGACCAGCTCTTCTATTTTCTGTTATATGACCTATATCCTTTTGTCTGATCAGATAACACATCCTTGCAGCAACTACAGCCTTTCCTAACTAAAAATAGGCAAGCTCTTGTATTTTTAGTTGTCCCGGTGCAGTTTAGCAGCTGGAAATAGGGTGAGTCAAAACTGGATTAGCCAGGTTTCCAGACCACTGGGAACAGTTTGAGCAAGCTTGTTAACTCAGAGGTTCTTGCCCCATGTTTAAGAAGCAGGTGCTTGGAGGGAGCTTTTGGTATTCTAGTGTCTTTCAGCAAGGTTTTTTGTTAGCTTTTTGAACTGAGGCTTGATACCTTGTATTTGAAAAAATTCTGTATGGCGTGTGATGTTTTGGTGGTAATGGAAAGATCAGTATTAGTACACCCAAAAAATCTGTATAGATGAAGTAGTTGAAAACTCTTGTCCTCTTGCAGAACTTCAGAGGAAGGGGAAATAATCGTGGCTACAAAAACCAATCTCAGGGCTACAACCAGTGGCAGCAGGGTGTAAGTATTAATAACTACCTTTTCACTGTTAACTTGAATGTTTCAAAATACTATTGGAAATAATTTTATGTATCATCAAAACTGGATAGCAAAATCTTTTAATGCTAGGCAATACCACTATAAATAATTTTCTGTTCAAAACTTAATCTGGCTTGATGTATCAAATATCACCTATGGCTTACCAATCTTGATGGTATGCAATTTTTGGCTTCAGATTGCTACTGTGAAGAGAACTGCCTTAAGTTGTTAAAGAACTTGCTGCTATGTGGAAGGATTTAAATCTTAAGTTCCAGGAGAACTAGATGTTTATTAAACACTTTTTCTGTAAGAAATGTAACCGTTATGTGATTACGGATTAAAACCTAACTATTTATCCATTTGTTGCAGCAATTCTGGGGTCAGAAGCCATGGAGTCAGCATTATCACCAAGGATATTATTGAATACCCAAATAAATGAACTGATACATATTTCTCCAAAACCTTCACAAGAAGTCGACTGTTTTCTTTAGTAGGCTAACTTTTTAAACATTCCACAAGAGGAAGTGCCTGCGGGTTCCTTTTTTAGAAGCTTTGTGGGTTGATTTTTTTCTTTTCTTTTTTTGTACATTTTTAATTGCAGTTTTAAAGTGATTCGTAAGAGAACCTCAGCATTGTGCACGATAAGAGAATGTGTCAGTATTTCAGGGTTCTACATTTTATCTGTAAAATGTGACTTTTTTTTTACCACAACAAAAGTAAAACGTTGCTTTGTACCTGGTGTCTTTTTATTAAAGAATTTTCTCCTTTTTCCCCATCCCCCAATTTCTAAGAAACAGTCGTGAGTCGTGTCACAATATGATAGAAATGTTAGCAACCAGATTTGTCCAGAGACTTCTTGGTAGCCCTCATGAATACCATGAGATCATGTAAAGCTCCATATTACACTCCATCCTCTCTATGAGGCTTCTGGGTGGGGAGGGGAGATAAGGGAGGTGAAAGTTTCTGGCAATAACTAGGACTTTTTTGTAACATTTGGAACTCTATAAGATGGGGGCAAAGAGGAAACCTGGGGCTAAATAGTGAAGGTGGAGTGTATGCAGAAGCTCTTTAAGTTGTAAAACTTGGTTGCATTATTTGTGGAGGCTCAAACTTGTGAAGGTACACCATAATTTCTTTTCCATTTGTTCTGCATTTTGATTCTGAAAAGAAGCTGGCTTTGCCCATTTCTTATTAAACAAAACTTGTTGTAAATCCAGTTGTCTAATGGGATCTATATGAAGTTAGCTGTGTGTCTGTATAACTTTTTCCCCACAAAATACTGTATACCTAGTGTGCTTGTAGTAGTTACTCCACCATTTTGTAAGCTAATGAAACTGTGAGTCACCCATTTTATATCTAATTTTTAATCATGTCAATTCTCAAATGGGTGTATCTCCTTAGCCTGCTGATTCCTTTTCTCTTTAAAGAAAGTAGGTGGAGAAATTTAACTCTAGACGTTTGTTTGCAATAAAATAAATTCATTTTACTCTTGTTTTGGGATTGTCGCCATCAAGGTCTAAAATCCCTGTAAGGCTATAAAGAGGGCGAATGTACGGAAGCAATGATGTTGGACAGTTTTAAACTCATTACTGTGTACATGCTGAAATACTTGTGTTTCTTTAAAAATCTAAACTGGTGGTTGCTCTGTTAGACATATATCACGTGTATAGTCTCACAACTTAACATGGTTATATGTATAGGGCAAAAGTTTTTGAGTTGCGCTTGCATCATGTAAATCCACTTAACCTATTTATTGTAAAATAGACGTTAGGGAAGGAGCAGGGGAAGAAACTGGAGAGGGAATAGGACAGGGGGAGGGTTGTCATGATGGAGAATGAATCCTGGAGTTGAGCAGAGAGCTTTGATTTGTTTTAGCTGCTATTTTGTTCAGATTTACGCTTCTGTAAAATCGTAGTGGCAATGTTAGCTAATAATTTCCTTGCGTTTTAATGGCATAGGATAGGGGGAGACCTAATGGTCCTAAGTCAGACTGGTGGCACACATATGGAGACACGTCACTGCCAGCTTGTGGTGGGGTACAGACCAGCAGGGGCTTCCCAGCGGCAGCCTGGGCCTAGAGGCAGTGCAGCCAGTGTGCTTGAAACTCTTCTCAAATGTTAGTTGGTTTCCAGTAGTCTTCAGAAGTAAAGTTGTGTTGCTCTTCTAGCCGTTATAGCAGATGACATTGCATATTGATATTAAACATTAACAGCACCACCTCCTTGTTAATAATTGCTTTAAATCATCCCTTTACTTTGAATGAGAAAAATGTAAATTGTCTTTAAAGAAACATTATTTAATGAACTAGAAATATGGGGGTCTAACCCCAAATCTGTTTTGCTGAAATGGAATTTTCTTTAGACTTACTTGCAAAAGAAACTTAGTGTAATTAAAGTCCATCTCCCTTCTCCCCTCCTCACAAGAACTAACACTTTGTATGGAGTGCTGATCCTTTGCTTATTTTGGTACTCTATAAAATTATATAGTCTTCAACTGAAATATAAGAGCCTACACTTACTATGTGGTTGTAAAGCTTTTATTTTAATTCAAAAGTCTGGGATGTTTTGTTTTCAATTCTTCAATGTATGGTGGTTAAAAAAACCTACACGAGAGGAAGTGGTTGAACTATCTTGCACTCAGCAGAGGAGTATTTGTTTCCACTAAAAGTACTATGGCACGTTTAGAAACTGCCCCACTCCATCGTGTGAGGCTGGATGTCCATCTAGCCTGGCTCTGCCCTCACCTTAGCTCTAGTCAGTGTTGGAGAAGAGTTTATTTTGCATCTGACAACAGCTTGTATAGAAGAGCCATTGCCTAGAGAAGCACTAACAGTAAAACACTTAGATTTGCACTTTGTGTTTAAAAAAGGCAGTAGAAAAGTTAGCTGATGGCTGGGGGAAGGCGAGGGAAGCTGGGCTGTGTGTTACCACAGGGAGGGCTGAGTAACTTCTCCCAGCTCACCAGGACTTGTCTGCAGGAGAAGTCCCCGTGGTGCAGCAGCCCCACTGCTGCCAGGGGTGGTGCAGATGCTGGTGACATACAACACGGGCTCAGGGGTTGTGCTTGGTGGGGCTTTTTAATGCAGTACCAACTAGGTTTGTTTTTTTCTAAATGAGGGTTTGATTTTGTTTTTTTTTTCTAATGGAGCATGAACCTGGAGAGCCTGGGAGCGGTTGCAGTAGGAAGGTGGTGTGTGATGTCCACAGCTCCTGGCGGCAGAAACGCTGCTGCTGGTGGTGCTCTGTCTGCCCTGGCTCACTGTGGGATGGGTGAGGGGACGTGTCCTGAGAGTAAATGGTCTTTGCAAGCAGACTCTCCCCTGTGGGACACCGGGGCCTGGCTTGTGTTCCGGGCCCTACGAGGTGCCTGTCCCCAGGAGCTGGCCCTGTGGCGTGCTGCCCTGCTCCTGCGCTCCCTGCAGCAGTCTGGCTTCAGCGCCTGGACACCAGTGCCTTCTGGTGCCTGTCCCAGAGGAATTATTGATCAGCGAAGGCGTGTTCAGAAATTCTGCCCAGTTCTTCTGATAGTGGAATGAATTAAACCAGTGTTGTGGTCACTGTGTGCAGTCCGTGCCACTTGCATAAAAACACAAAAAATTCTTCCTGGTTTAAGCCACTAGGTGTTTTTGTTGATTTGTTTTTGTTTTTGTTTTTTTTTAATCTCTTACTATACTCTTAACCAATGTTTTTAATAGAAATAGGTGATGAATTCACCTTTTAAGACTCGGAGGTTTCCGTGTTCATGAACCTTTTGGAAAACTAGGCCAGTGCTTTCTAGAAGTGCAACCTTGAGCTTAAAGCCACAAGAAATCAAACTGAGTTAGAGGTGAGGAACTTCAATGCTTCTGCGGATGCTGGACCACCAGAGGTTGGGGCTTTCCCAAGCGCGGAAGCGTGCGTGTGCTGTACGTATCCTTACTAATTGGGAACTAGTGCAGTAGGAGTAAGTATGGCTGGAGCCGTCTCTGCCTGAAGGGTGGTGAGGAGGGGGAGAGCTCCATCCAGGACGTCACAAAACCCCCCCACCGAGAGGAAGGCAGAAACTGGGAGGAGCAGCTTTGTCACTGGCCCCGCACAGCTCGCCTCTCCCTAGGCAAAGCCACCCTGCGAAGGTGGAGGGGACAAGGAGGCCCGTCTTTATTTTAACAGCAGATTAGCGATTAGTTTTGTGCAGCTTCTCTCCCTTGCTTGGTGACCCAGGCACGAGCTGTCTCCTCCAGTGCAGCAGGGCTCCCAGGGCAGGGAATGGGCTCGAATCGGGACTGACTTGGCCAGTCATTAATTGGGATATGACTCTTGCCTTAGTTTGTTTTTCTGCCAGTACTGGGAGCGGCAGGAAGATTCAGCGGTGAAGCAGTTGCTGTGTAAACTCAGCTGGAGCTTAAAAAAAAAAAAAGAAAAAAAAGATGCAAAACGCTTAACACATTGTCAACATCAAAAAAGAAAAAAACAAAGGCAAACATAAAAAACTAGTAATAGAATTACTCATGTGGTGACTTGCTATTACGAGTGTTACTGTAGAGAGAGTTTTTTGTTCTCTTTTCTGGTTTAGTGATGATCTCTGATCTGCAGAGTAAGTTTGGTCCAAACAGTGAAATCGAAACTACGGGTAAGACAGCTCAGCCAATTTTTCCCTCAAACTTTTTCACGCTCAGAAAAATTTTACCACTTGGTAGTCAAGGGCCGATGTAATTTACACTAAATAATGTGTAAATGTGGCAATCTGCTGCCTGGTTAGCACACAAGCATTGAAGGGGCACTCGTTTTTCTCAGTGTCCTTTCTTCCTTAGCTAGGATCAGACGGCTGCTTACTAGGACACCTCTGATAACTAATGGGGCATAAAAATCCAAGTATGTGGTTTCTGGCCTGAGTGTGGCCCTCGTTTAAGTTACATCAGCCTCTGTTAACTCTTCCACCACTGCTCTGGAGGTTTTCCAACAAAAACTGGTTTGCCTTAGACCTGGGAAGGAACACTGATGAAGCAAATGCCCAGGAGAGTTGAAAAATAAAACGGCCCAGAGCAGCACTGAAGATCTCCCTGGACCTAAATGCCCACTTAAAATACCAGTGATTGTTTACAAGGTGAGAGATGCAGGAAAGCCTTGATTCTCTTCTTTAGTTGCTGCTGAACTTTCAGCTCTGTGGAGCTGTTAAGCAAAGAGATAAGATAAGCCCTTGTATTATAAAAGGACTTTTGTCTTTGTGGTAAGAAGGTAGTAAGGGATGGGGGAGAGGAAATGAATACGCCTTGTTGGGAGGGATTTATTGTAATACTTTTTTCTGAAAGAAATGACACTTGGGGTTTGCTCACATCGTGCTGAGAATTCGGAAACAGTTGAGCTAGCAGAGGTGAGCCCACACAGGGCATCACCACGAGCGGGTTGTAAGCAGTGGAGCAATGTACCCAAAGCCTGGCCACCTCCACGTGGTGCACCCTTTGTCTTCTCTGGTGCTCCCTGCACATGGGGTACTGTGGGGCCTCCAGCCCAGCCTGGGAGCACTGGCTGCAGGGAAGGGAAAGAATTCCTGAAAGCAAAATGGGAGGTTACTGGGTGGGTGGGTGGTCCTCTGCACCTCACTGACCTTTTTCTGCCTTGGGTTTTGCAGATTCTTCATCTCTCAGTAGGTCGCAGAGTGGCAGAAACGTTGTTCACAAGGCCCTGTGGAGATGTAGTCCATCCCCCCGCTGGCAGCAGGACCAGCACCAGTGCTCAGGTCAGATGGGGCTTTGTCTGGAGGACACTTGAAAACCTGTAAGGGTGGAAATCACGTGCCCTCTCTGGGCAACCTGTTCCAGCACTTCACTGCCCTCATTGTAACAGGGTTTGTCCTGCCACCTGGCATGAAGCTCGCAAGCCAGAGTTGCCCCTGCCCCATCATCTGCAGCTATCAAGAGGCTTTTGGCTCCATTTTTGTAACTGACCTGCAGATAATATTAGGTGGTTATTAGGTCACCCCACAGCCTGCTCCTCCTCAGAGCAAGCCCAACTCCTTCCACTGTTTTTCCAGAAGGCATGCACTTGAGCTCCCTGGAACACCTTAGGAGACTTTCACTGGAGCCTCCATGGTTTTCTGACATCCTTGTTGACCGAGAGGCCCAAAGCTGGACAGCAATATTGGATGTGCTGCCTTAGCAGTGTCACGTCCTGGGGGATAAGCGCGTCCCTTGGTTTGTTGGCCACACACTTCCCGGTGGAGCCCAGACGGTGGTTTGCCTTATTTGCAGTGAGAACATTCTCTTGGCCCACGTTCAACTTGGCGTCCACTGTAAGTCCTATCCTTTTCAGCAGGGCGGCTCTTCGGCTCGCTGCTTCCCAGCCTCCCCCCTACGCTCCGTTATGCAAGCAGCTACGCTGTAATAATAATTATTATTATTAATATTTTAAAAGATAATTTATTAAATAGTTAAATAGTAAGCCAAGCACCCCACAAAGAAATATTGGATGTAAATCGCTTGTGCAAATTCAGTGTCTTCTGTATCCTCCCTGTTTGCTGTGAGAGACCTTGGAGAAAGCGGCTGTGGTCGTGCGGTGAGAAGTGTGTCAGCACTTACACACCAGAGAACACAACACTTACATACTTGTCACGAAATGCCTTTGGTTTCCAGACCTAGGACATTCCTTCAGTCCTGTCTTTCGTATGAACTCGCCTGCCCCTTTTCCACAAAGGGAAGGGAAGAATCTCCTGCCTGGCGTGGGGGACACCACCGAGGGCCAGGCGGGCTGCCGGCGCTGGAGCTGCTGGGCTGGCTCCCGTACGTGGCTGCGGTTTTTCTCTGGAAAAAAGGAGGAGGTGGCTGGAATCGCCGCGATGCAGTGCTCCGGTCCGCAGGGCAGCACGCTGAGCCCAGCCCCGCTCGGCGCTGAGGACACTCCGCAATCTGCTCGGCCCTGGAGAAGGCGGCGGAGGCTGGGAGACGCTTCCAAAATGCCAACATCTCCCCGGCGTTCTCGGGAGGGGGCTACTGCTGCTACTGCCTCGGCAGCCGCCTTGGCACAACCCCGGGATATTTATGTGCCTCCACGGCTTGGCAGCCGGCCAGTCAGTCCTTTTGTATTTTTTTCCTTTAAGGAAACACCCGCGGAAGAGAAACAAGAGACTCCAATGGTTTCTTTCGGCAGATCTCAGTGCAGAAAACAAAGAGAGAAGTTTTCAGGAATGATCTTGCTGTGACAGGTATCTACTGCCTTGAAAGATGTATTATCCAGCAAGTACCAGGTATCCCTCTCCAGTTCCACAAATCAGTGAAAATTACACTCCTGAAAGCAACCAAAGGGCTGGTGGGGGGTGGGAGAGAGTGCATGGGGTCCTCCTTGAATGGGGCTGTATCTTAAGCCTTCCAATGAAAGGGTAGATCTCACTGGGATCCGTCACTAATAGATGGACAGTGTTGCTGATCTATCAGTTACTGAACTCTGAATTTTGTCCGGTTTGCTGCCACACCAGAAGTGTGTGATTTCATAGGGAGCTGTGGTTTGTGGTGTCTCAGAGGGTTCCTGAAGTGTGGGGAGTGTGGCTGCATGTGTGTGTCCACGCACGTGGGGGAACAGGGGTGGCATCCTTCGCTCTGCTTGAACTGAACGTTGCTCTGAGGGAGCAGCTTGCTGTCCATGTGGTACGTGGTCACTCTGTGACCCACTCAGATGTTCTCGAGATGCCTCTCTTCGATGATTTTGAGAGTGTCTATGTGGGTGACAGAGGTGTACAAACAGAGGTATGGTGCCCCCAGAAGAAGGATGAATGGTGATACAGAAAATGGTGACTAGAAATGAATGGTGACCAGCTTTTGAGACGGAGGGGACCATCATGCTTGTTAGCGGGAGTAAGAAGCCCTCTACAAGATTGGTTCAAGGGGACTTTGTGAGATTTAGGAAGAAAGGGCTGAGCTCTTTTTATCCATCTGGGAGTAGGCGCTTACTGAAGAACGTAGCACTTGGATACTATCAGAGCTACCAGACCGAGTCAAACAAGTTCTGTCACGGCCTCCCAGTGCTGCCTCAGGCTGACCCTCAAGGGCTTTAATGTTGGATAAAAGCATTATAAGCACAGCACGTGATAATTACTGGTAGTTCCGGATTTCTTTAGGTGGCTTGAGCAGAGTATCACCCCCTTTATTGTCAGGAATAAGCCTTTGGAATTATTTTTGCTCTGTATTTTCTTTATGAAGGACTCCTGCTACAGCCCCTTGTGATAATGTATCTGCCCAATAATAAATCAGTTACTGGCTTTTCATCTTCTGTGATGTTGCTACCATCTCAGCCAGAGCCTGAAGTTTCCTGACAGGGAAGGGGAAGCTAGCTTTCCTTTGATTACTTAAGTAATATGACCTAAATGTCCTGTTGGCAGGGGCTGTGGGCACCCTGACTGTGAATTTTGTAGAGAAGCCACGAGCAAATCGGCTGGGTGGATCTCTCACCCCGTGTCCACAGCATCTGTGCAGTGTCACAGTGATGAGGTGGTGGAGAAAGATCTTTCTCGCTAGGTTTGGCCACCTGGCATAGGTAAAGGTGGTAAGAACTCTCGCCCTGGATGATGGAAAGCATGAGTATCAGCCAGAGTTGTGATTTTAGTTGAAGCTTTTAGGTGAACTCTGAAAACCTGTCACGTGCATATCTGCAAGATGCCTCATGGATAAATGCACACCATGATCACCAGAGCTGATCACAAGCCATTTGCCATCAATAGGAGAGATGAGGATCTGTTGTCTGGGGAATAGAAGCCACCTTGGCCGAGAGCGCGCCTGCTGCTTTTTGTAACAGCATTTCACAAAATAAGCAAGTTTAAAAAACAAGCGAAGCGTGCCTTCCCCTCTCTCCAGAGCACGAAGACAGAGAGGGGGATTCTTTGGTTCTGTTCCACACATTACTACAATATACAAGGTGGGTATTTTTGGAGCTGTGGCCAGCCTGAAGAGAAAGAGCCCTGGGGTGGTAATTGTCTTCCCCCCCTGGCACATTTGAGGTTCTGCCAGTGGGCTCCTGGCCCGTGCAGGAAAGCTGAGGGCTCTGACAGAGTTTTGCTCACTATAGCTGACAGAAACGGGCAGGATTAAAATATCCTCCTCAGACAAACCGCTCCTAATCTTTAGAACAAGCAGTTACAGGGATGCTGTGACCCATTCCCGCAGGAGCTGCCAGCCCCACTGCTGGAGGGCTCTCAGGAAAACTATGCAGAGCCCGTGCAGAAAAAAATAGAGACTGGGTGAAAATGTAGGGGCCTAGGAACAGTCTCAGCCAGGGTGGTGCTAGCCGGGAATAAAAGTCCTCGAACCATCTCATCCAAGGCTCTACCTTCTCCCCATCACCCCGCTCCCCGCCCCGGTTTGAAGGTTCAGCAGCCATCCTTGCCTAGTGTAGTATTTCCATTTTAAGCCTAAGAAGGATAGATATTCCAAGGCCTTGAGTCACATTAACTAAAACTCAGCTCCCCGTCTGGCATTTAACTAATTCCTGGGTCTCCAGTTAAAAAAAAAAAATCACCAAAGGATCATCTTCTTGATCATCTGAACATACTGCAAAACCTTTGATCATTTTTCCATGGCAATAACAGATTTGTTTCAGCCTTTAAATGGAGCAAACCAAACAACTTTCACTGGTGACCACTGAGCTCTTGATCTAAATGCCTCGATATGGGAACGAGAGAAGTACGGGAATTAGTCTGCTAAGCTGGGGAAAATCTTTCACTTGGGAGCTCATTACAACTAAGTTCACACAGTACTTCATTGTATCCTGGGTGGTGTACACCAGAAATAATAAATGTAATTTCCCCCTCCACCTCCCATAAAATCACCCTACCAAAAGCCTGACTCATTTGTTAATGCCAGGAGGTGACCCCTCCTTTCAAGTGCTCCAGGATTTGGGGTGGGCGGTGACAACAAGGGAGTTGTTGGCAATTAACCTGATTACCACAACAGCCTGTTGCCTTGACAGTGACCTTCCCTCGGGACAGGCTTGGGGGAGCACACCCTGCTTGCTGCTGGGAGCCCCCAGCCAGCGCTCCTGTCCCCCCGGGGGCGGGCAAACACCTTTTCCCAAGAGTTAGGGCTCCCCTGGGGACAGGACATGCAGGGTGTGGGGGAGCCAACGGGGCCATAGACCCAGCTCTTCATTCTGGTGGCCTTTTAGATTGCTTTTAAGGGAGGATTTTATTAACTTCAGGGATAAAAACTAAGCGTGCTTGACAGTCACCATTCAGTGACCAAGTAACGTTAACTGTCAGTAAAACAAGATTTTAGCAACTTTATAGCTTGAAGTTGCTATACTTCATTCTCTCTGTTTTCAGGCTCCGTCAGAGGGCTGAAAACCAAACACCTTCACAAGTGCTATTTCTCTTCCTTTGTAGTAACTATCTGGCAGGTTTTAATTGGAGGAATGTTTTGAACCTCGATAAAGCAAGAACTGCCACATCTGCCATTAGCAGCAATACCTGCAGATACCAAGTCCAACAACAAAACACCGATGCATGCTGTGTTTCCATCAATGAATTAGATTTTAAAAATTAGCATTAACAGGAATATGGCTCACTAATTTAAAAAACAGTTAGGAAACTGTTTTCAAATTACTTCTACTCAAATTACAAAATACAAACTGTATTCAAATTACTTTCAATTACTTCTATTAAGTTACTACAATTTTTTTTTTCTTTTGTGACTGTATCCCAATTTAGACACTAGCTTTGAGATTTGGGGGTATTATTTTTTCCCAACAGGGGTTTGTAACCCACCACTCACTTTCAATCCACTTCCCAGGAGTGGATTGAAGGAGGAGCTGCACTGGCGCTTTGAGGAATGATGTCAGACTTCCTCCCCCCTTCCCCCCCCGCCAGTCCCTGCATGTTTAACCATGAGCATTCTTCCCTCTGCTACTGCGGGGTGCCCCCTTTCACACCACCCCAGTCCTTTTTTTTTTTTCCTTGTGTGATCCCCCACCCTGCCCCACACAGCAAAACCTCTGATTTTGGGTTAGCTCAGTTCCTCCTCAACTTTTACCAGGTAACGAGGCCCAGACGCATCGGCCAGGCTGCCAGTGTCTTGCCTCTCTCCCCGTTTTTCTGTTAACACCTGGCACGCTCATGGCACATTTTGCAGAGCGAGGCAGAAGTATCAGATGGGTTATCTACGCAGCCCAGATACCGCCAGGAATTCACGCTTATTGGCCAGAATTGCTAATACTGTAGTTAAGCTGCTATTGAGCTAATAGCCTTAAATGCAGTAGCTTAAACCAACACCAATTAACACCGAAGAGGATCTAATGCTGCAGTTTTCCCCAGATTTTTTTTAATTTACAGCGTCATAAAGCTTCTGCTTTTATACACGCAGTGACAGTACTTGGGCACTTCGAAGGATGCATTTCTGAGCACGCTAACTTCTTTCCTATCGCTACGAACCAGCACTCCCTTTTTTCTCCCCAGCCCCTCTCTGCCAAAGAGTGCATTTTCACCCGCCTCCCTTTGTTTCCCAACTCCCCAGCTGAACTATGACCTCGCAGGCAAAAGACCGCCTGCTTGGGTTGCAGCTCCTTTTCTTAGGTCAGATAGGAAAGAACTCCACCACGTATTAAAATAGGAGCTTGCTAAGCCCTGGCTCATGGAGGAGTTTCCCACTGCCGCTCCAAGGGCTTTAGGAGGCAGCACCTCCTACCCCATCCAAAGGGAAGGAGCCTCCCTCCCCCCAGCACACAACCAGGGGGAACATTTTTCTCTGCAGGATTAGAGTCTGCTACCAGTTAACCACTTCTGAGTTTAGATTTTGCCGTGAGGACAGAAAGTGTTTCATTGCACTAACTCAAGTTTTTTTTGGAGATTTTTATATAACACTAGTGAACTGAACGCCCTCTGTAAAATTTATCTTCATTGTTTCCTCTAGAAGAAAGAGGAGGAACAGAGGGAAAAAAAAAGGAACCAGAGTATACAGGTTGGTTTTCTTCTCCTAAGAGGCTAATCCACATAGGGTAAAAGTTTAATTATCTTAGTGTAAATAGCATGTTTGTTTAGTGCTCTCATGTATATTTAGAAATTAAGTAAGTAGAGCAATGCTGCTGTTTACATCTGGATTCCCAAACCTCCCCACACCTACTTGAGTTAACAGATTGCAAACTCTCTAAGTACAGGGTGGGGGGGAACGGACTATTTTTGCTCAGTGAATGCCTTTAGACCAAAAAGTACTTACAGCGTAATATACTATAAATCGTTTTGTGAAAAAAAGTACCTATATTGTGTCACTGGTGTAGACAGAAGTAAACAAGGAATTACCCATCTTTTTACCAATATGCACTCAGCTCTAACACTGTATTTCTAAATAAGATGGTCTCCTTGAAATTATAGTTATTTCAATTAACTGAAAATGTACACTGAAATATACAAGAACATGCCTTTAAAGAAAACAACAAACACAAACCAGAAACTGACCATTGCTACTTACAAATAACATAAATTATTATTCCAGCAATTTTAAGGAAATGACTTAAATAGACAAACAAGATTTTTTTTTCAAGTAAAAAAATAATTACTTACATAGCTTAGACTGCTTCTGAAGTGTGATTTTATTCTTAGCTTCACACAGACAGAACAAAAATGGAAATCCTTCAACTTCACAGTGTATATAAATTATGTGAAGTTATTCTGCAGCCACAATCTTACAAAGGCTGATGATATCACCCACCTTGCACAAGCAAAGCCTTTACCTACTGTTTAAATATCCCTGTTTTTACTAAGAGCAGAATGGACAGTAGCACTGAAGAACAGCTGATGAAAATATTTTCCTGTATTTAAAAGAGAAATAAGTACAACTTTGCTAAAATGAACCATTTTGTTTATAATGGAAGTTAAAGCAGTCCCAAAACACTGTCATTAATCATCTGAGAAGCTGTAGTAGAACATATCAGTTCCTAGATGTTTAATAAGAGATCATTCTTAACTGTGTACATAGTCATATACACACACGTACATACATAAAAAAAAGGCTCGTACACTGACTTAAAAGATTTGCTGTGAATTTCGTGCTTGGATTTGCTAGGAAAGCCAGCATGATTTGTCACCTCACACATTTAGAGAGAAGACTGCCATTTTTGACCACCTTCTCCCAAAGCTGTATTAGACCACAGATTCCTCTGTTGCAGACTATGTATTGCTTCCTTCATTGCCAGTTTGTTTTCTTTCTGGATCAAGAGAACTGCCTTCAAATAAAATTTTATTTCTCATTCCTTCTTTAAGCATTCTTTGCCGGATCCTTTGTTGGGCCAAATTGTACCTGCAGTAAAACCTAGAGGAGGGGATGAAAAAAAAACACGATTCCCTGCTTTACATGAGTGACAGTATCAAATCAGAGTTATTCAGCCAGCTGAAAAGTTGGAACCACATATAATAATGCTAGTAAAATTCGTTATGAAATGATGCATAATGAAACTACCAGAATAACTGGTATTTCTCTAGGGCAAACATTAAGCAGGTGCTGAGGAATGGGATATACAAGTCCAATGGAAAACACTAACTTCTGTAATTTGGATCTTAATTTCATGACCATTTACTAAGCTGCCTATATGATTAGGACAGAAGGATGGCATGTGTGAAGGAATAAAGAAGAAAGATGGAAATAACTGGGTGGTTTGATAAGAAACAACAGCATATTAAAAAAAAAAAAACAAAAACAACATAAAAATTCAAAGGCATTGAACTCTTTTCTTTTAAAAAAAGAAATATTTCAGGGAGGACACTTTGCTAGGCAAGTTTTTTATGGAGTTTCAAAAACACTGTGAAAGGTCACAGAGGGATCATGTTGTACAAAGCAGCCAACATAGGTCTGTCAAAATTCAAGAAGCGTTTTACATACCAGTATCCTAACATTGTGCAAATAAAGCCACCGACTGCAAAGTCACAAGATCTTCTAACTCTACCTGAAAGAAAAACAAAAATCCTCAAAAAAAATAGAGAAATAACTTTGGATGTCTTCCCATTATTAATAAAACCTAACAGCAAATAGGAATTAATTTTTCCTTTATATATAAATATGTAAAACCCAGAAGGAGTAAGTACTTACTAGTTGCTAAAAAATGTCCAAGACCCACAACCAAAGATCCCACGGAGCCATAGAGCACTGATTCTCGTGAGCATGGGACACTATTAACATCAAGAAATCCTAGGAGTTTAAAGGACTGTAAAAAACAAAACAAAACAAAATGAAACCACACCATAAATTAAAAAAAAATACATCTGTAGAAGACAATGATGCCAACTAAGCAAAAAGTGAATATGCACACTCTATATCTGAGCACAAGTGAACATGCACAGCTGTATCAGGAATGGCTTTGGAAGAGTTACCTATTGATTTAGGCAACATCATTTTGTACAAACCTGTTGATCCATCCTTTCTACTGAATCTTACAGAATAACTATTTCATTTTTTCCTTTATATTTCCCAAAAAAGAAAGCAAAAAGTCCCTTAAGAATCCAGGATCTCTATTCAAAACAACATACATCACAACAAACAGGCCGTTTGTATGGTTCGTACAGTTACAATTCATTATGAAGTTAGTTATGCCACATAATTTTAATATCTGAAAAGGCAAATGTGCTTAAAATGTGCAATTACTGGAGAACGTGCATGTACTAGAGCACCTTACACTAAGCATTGCATAAAAACATTCATAAGCAAGTAATTTTTAACCTAATCCTATGCGCAGGCAGGGGCTGTGCACAGAAATTCTTCTATATACAACACAGAAGTTTTTGAATGAACCTACTGGAAAAATTATTCAAACTATTTCAAACTCTGTCTCATATCTATAACCTACTCTAGCTTATACCAATCAGTTTTCTATTTGATTTTCAAATGGTAATTTCACATGGCATTCATAAACCCAACTGTGAACTGACAAATACATTTTTCACTTCAGAGATGTCTACACTGGCTTCTGCATAACCCAAGTCTTCTAACTTGAATATTACTAGTATTTCCCACCTGACAAACATCCCTGCAAATGCACATTGAAACCTCAGGGAGAAGTGGGAAGCCACATCCAAAAAGGCCTCAAGATGACTTGGGTCAGGGTTAAGGTGTCCACACTGAAGTAACATCTGCACCTCCTTCTGCTATTAATTATTTTGTTAGGGATGGCGTAAGAATTAGTCTTCATTCTACTGTGTTTGAATCCTTAGACCATTAAATACCACATGTGCAACTGTATCAACTAAAATCTTGAAAGATGACTTTTAAATGCTTTTGATCCTTTGTAAAGCTATTGTACTTGGACAGAGTAGATTTTGAAGACGGAGTACTATAGTCAACTATGTGTGGAAGGCTAACAACACTGAAATATACAAGAACATGCCTTGTTCTTGTACAGAAACAAGTCATTATGAAATACCTCTGACTGGGGCATAAGGGATGGAAAACAGCTGGATTTGTATACAAGTATGGAAATCCCCATCAATAATTTTATCTATGTTCCCTGGGGACACCCATCAGCTCTTCCCACATAACCCCTGTGTGAAAATGAGACAAAAAGGATTTGGTCAATGTTGGTCCAGTCTCCTAATGAGTAATTTCAAGTACTCTCCTACGGAATAAGTCACTTGATATGTTGCTGTTATTGGCTAAGAAGGTACTCCTGCTGCAGCCACGCAGCATGATGCATCCTTTTAAAATAGTATTTCACCTGTTGCTATACTTGAAATCACTTGTTGTGGCTCCAGCCACCGCTAACTGCCGGCGCTACGAAGGCTCAAGTGTCCCCACAGCATTCCACCCGCGGGGAGAAAGCCCCGCAGCGGGGTCGGTGGAAAAACAAACACAGCCCCCTCCGCCCCGCCGAGCCTCGGCTCCGCCGCCGCTTTCCGGGTATTGTTCCCTCCTTATTTCCTCTGGAGCAAAACCAGCCGGGATCGCCGCTGCCCTGCGACACCCGCTCCTCTCCCCGGCACGCCGCTCCCCCTCGCCTTTCGGGGGCGCGGGGAGCCCTCCTCATCTGCCTCCTCCTCCTCCTCCTCCTCCTCCCGGCGCCCGGCTGCGCTTCAGCGGGGCGGGGGGCAGCCCTCACGCCGCCTGACGGGCTCCGCGCGCCGCCGGCCGCCTGCCTCTGTGGGGATCACAGGCCCGGCCCGGCCGAAGCGAGGCGGGACTACAGCTTCCTCAGCCGCCCNGAGCGCGGGGGGCGGAGGGGGGGCCGGCCGAGCGCGCCGGCGCCATTTTAGGTCTCGCGCTGAGATTCCAGCAAAATCCTTTGTTCGGTGAAATGGGTCACGGCGCGGGGCGCGCGCGCGCACGCACGCACGCACGCGGGGGCGGGGAGGAGGGGAGCGCGGCGCTCGCGCTCATCCCGCCCCGCCCCGGCGCGCTGGGGGCAAGCGCCTGCGCCGAGTTCGGGCGGCGGCGGTTGTTGGCGCGCGGCGGCGGGTGCGGGCAGCGCCCCGCGGGCTCGGCGGCGCACAGGCTGCGGGGCAGGGCCGCCATGTGTTCCCGGCTCGGTGCTGCGAGAGGGGCAGCTCCGGCACCCTCGCGGCACGGCGCCGGGTTCTCCTCAGGCCCTTCCTGCGTGGGGAGGATGGCGCAGGTCCGCCATGTTCTTCCCCGTCGCGCTGTGGGCCGCGGCCCTCCGTGCTGCTGCTGCCGCCGAGGGCGCTGAGCACGGGTTCAAAAGCAGCTGGCGGCTCAGGGCAGCACCACAAATCTTCGGGGAGAGGCCTTGCCGCAACCCAGCAGCCCCAGGGCCTAGGCCTCAGCCTGTCCGAGCTATTAAATCTAAAAGAGTAATAGGAGGAGGAGAGGTGGACGTGCTCAGTGAGTAGCACCTAGCGGGAGAAGGAGGTTATAGGATCTCTCACAGGGTGCAGGTGGCCTGAACGATGTGGAACATCATGGTCTTAAAGGTCCCCACCCAATCAGTAGTGAATTACAGGGTGGGTTCAATTTTGGACCTTTTTGATGTCAACAATGACATACAACATGGATGAGAGAGATGTAGTACTCTTAGATTTAAAAAAATAGTCTGTCTTGAAGCATGTAACTTTCCTAGGATAAATGAAATCTCTTGAAGACCTTGGGTTTTTTGTTTGGTTGGGTTTTTTTAATCCTGTGCTAAATAAAATGGTCTTTCACACACTAAAATTTAAGCCGGTTTGAATTGTCTGTTATTCGTGTTTTCAGGATTTTAAAAACAATGCACGTTTACACAATTGTTTTTCATGTATCGCTAGTTGAGAAGTCCTATTGTATGTTTGCATAAGCTATTTTAAATCTCTGATGGATTAGAAACAAGCCTCAGCCCTTCCCAACAGTCCTGATGTATTACTGATTTAACATCTTCGTAGACTTTACAGGCAATGCTCAGAATTCATGGAATGCACTGATTGGATACATTTACTATCCATTTTTAAAAAATCAGTAAACATTGCTTGAATTGTGAGTAGTTTAGCCTGTACAAAGCTATTGTGTATTATGTATGTAGAGCTGCAAACATAGGACATTTGTTAAAATATACGAAGAACAAAATTACTGACAATTTCTCATTGGAAAAGTTTGTAATGTATGTTTTTATCTTGGGTGGTTTAAAAAATGCAATGGCATTTTATTAAGCAATGACAAGCGTTGAGGAATATAGTAAGAAATCACGAGAGCATGTTATTATATCTGGGATTAACAGGGCCACAATGGTGAAAAATGGGCAGTGCTTTTACTACTGATGAGGTGGCCTGGCCTGCACAAGTTTGTATTTTGAAGAAGAATGGAACAATTTTTGGTTTTTTGCTTTGAAACAGGAAATTGGTTTTAGAATTAAGGTGCTGGAGAGCGGAGTACACAAATAACATCTTCTGCCTGACAGTCAAGAATAGGCTACGGAGAAGCACATAGTTTTCCCTGCGTGTCATTTATCCCTTTTCCAAATACCCAAGTCACACAAATTAGACTGAAATACCCATTGGCAATAAACATGACGTTCTCTTTTTTCCTCCCTTTCATTAGTACTCACTCATTAATCTGCTTTACTGCTGCACCTCACAGTTCTGCTTCATCTGTTTTAGAAATTGCTCTACAGTTCCTGCCCTTTGTGGAGCTGGAAGTACACGGAGCTTGACAGTGCTTGGGATCAGCGAAGACACTTGGGCTGGATCCTCCTTGGGTTAAAAGCGGAGGTGCCGCTGACACGACGCTTTGGGACCTGCCATTCCCTGCTGGCCCGGCGGGACCTGACACCTTGGGGCACGTGGGGGCACGGGGCGATGTCCGGCTCTTGGGGAGGGCAGGGCTCTTCAAGTGTAGGCCTCGCACTTCGGCTGCTTTTCTCCAGATGTGTTTTGAAGGCTCTGGAAGTAGGATGTTCTTTTTCACATCCTGGATACAAATGAAAATGCAGATAACTTGTTCTAGCTGGCTAAACCGCAGGGTTTAGCCTGTTAGTTGATGAGGCAGGATGAGGCTGGGCGGCCGTGCAGTGCTGTGACGTTTATGATGGTGATAGCAGAGGGAATGTGAGAGCTGTTGAAACACGCCTACAGCCTTGCCAGTGGGATTTGCTGCAAGGGCTGGACCAGCCTTTGATTAAACCCTTGGTACAGCTGGCCCAGGAGAGGCCCGTCCCAGAGTGTCTTCCCTTGTCTCCTGCTCAGGTGTCCTACAGGGAAGGTGATTGAGCAAAAGCCCTGGCCTACACGCCCGCCTTCCTCCTTTGACAGGGACACTGGGCTGTTTTTGGAAGTTGGGCACCTTGTATATACATTTGGGACTGCTGCCTTGGTTTTCTGAGCCTAATAGACAGGAGTGATAAAGATATTTCTTTCCTTAATGACCTATCTGGATCTGGAGATCCTTGGCAGAAGCTGCCTATGCATGCTCAGTTTTATTGTTCATAGTGTGCTGACCCTGCTATTAGCAGTTTGAACTTTTCCTGTATTTATGCAGTCCTTATTTTTATTAGTGTTGATCAGTAAGGTGAGGCATCCTTTGCTCTGAAGCTGCATACCTGTCCATTCCATCCTGAAATTGCCAGCTTTGGAACGGCTTGGATTGGTCTTTGGCAGCAGTCCTTGTTCTGTCTCATCACCCTTCATCTCCGTGGTTAAAGGTCAGGCCTGGCAAAACTCTTGCCAGTCCAGCAGCGGGAAAAAGGTCACCATGTACAGGACATGGGGCAGGGGACAAGAGGCCCTCATGTCACAACGGTGGCTTACTGACTTCTCTGGTGCTGATTTCCTTCATCACACAGGGCACTTTCTTGAGGGGTCTGGAGCTACATAAAAGGATCTCATCACATCTGAAACAATTTGGGCTGTACGCCCTAGAAGGAGGAAGCCATCACACAAACATGGGATTTCCTACCTTTAGCACCTCTTGGTCATATAAGTAATCCCTATACCACAAGCTGTTTATGTAGCCTTGTGGAGAAGCAAGCACTTGCAAAAGATGTGACAGCCTGTCCTAAGAAATACAGTTAATAGGTGATATGGATGATAACCACTCTATGTTGATGGCTACCATAGACCTTTCAGATAACTAACCTTCAGTGAGGTGGATTGGGCATCTCCCTAAGGGTTGCATACTCCGCCCAGGTAGTTGGTGAAGGCTCTTCTCCCAGTCTGTCCATAGCAGTTGTTATTGGCAAACAGGAGCTGCTCTGTCTGTTGGTATCAAACTGCTCTCGGCTTTGCCTTTCAGCTCCTCGTGTAGCTTAAGCTGTTCCAAGGTGGGCTGCTGACACCAGAGGTGTCTGGTCCAGGCCTTCCTCTTCTTTGCTGTGCAATCCTGCCTTCTCCTTTGTACCACCAGTTCTGCCACCTGACGCAGCTGTGGTGTTAATCTATGAAAGATTAACACCACACAAAAAGCTGTTACATTGCCATGTGATGGGGGAGACACACTGAGAGCAACGTGGATTTAGATCAAGTGCCTCAAGAAGATGCTGTGTTGCAGATGTTGTTTGGGCCATGAGGTTCCTGGGCGGGTAGTTGAGGCATGCCTCAAGACAATTTTGGAGATGTCCAGCAGGACTTACTATCTCTCTTCATGGTCACCCAGAAGCTACTTAAATAGCAGTCAAGCAATTGCTTGTGGTGACCATGTGCCATTTCATAAGCCGTGAAACCAAGTGGTACTTAGAATTGCCGAAGTCAGGAAGACAATGGCTATTCAGTTGTCATGAGTATGTTTGTCCTTCTGGAGGAGGCCATTATGTTAGTGGATGCAAGTGTGTAGGAGTTATGTATTTTGATAGTTTTGTGGTGGTAAATAGTTACTGTGAAGGTAAACCACCCTTGTGGGGACAGGACAGGCACAGAGTGTGTGCAGGCTGCTGTTGCCAGGGCAGTCAGCAACCACGTGCGTGCAATTGAATAAAAAAATTACTTCCCTTCCTCCCCCAGCATTAATGCTAATGTAAATTAAATTTCAACTGCAAGACAGTTTTATTCTGAGTTGGCTTCGCTGATTGTTTCTGTAGGTTGACTTTGCCTGACTTGTTCCTAACTGCCTGTACAAAATGGTCTTTTCAGCTGCAACACGTAAGAGATGTTAATTCAACGTGCTTTTCTAAAAGCCAAGGAAATAAGAGCAGGCTTCTAATGGCTTTATTTCTTCTGCCTGATCTTTTAATCTATTCATCTAATTCAGGCACTTGATTCAAAAAGAAAGAGGGGTTTATATAAAAAATGCTTATATAAAACATAGCGGTTATAATTGCAGCTATACTGTTAGAGCTACATTTAGAATTCCCTGACTTAGTAGTAGCAATTGGACTTAAGGATGCTTCTGACTAAGAATAGAACCGAGGTTTTCTTAATTAACCAATATGTTTCATATGGTGTAAATGACTTCTATTTTGTCTATAAAGCTTGTCTTTAATGTATTAGTGGCAAATACTGACAGACACTGAGCTTTCTTGTATGGCACTGTAATCCACTTCAAGCAGATAATGGTAGTATTTTTTTCTGCTATTTTTTGGTCCCTTTTTTTTAAGTTGCAACTTTGTAAGATGTAGAACTTGTTTTCTGAAACTGAAGACATTAGGAGATGCATGCTATTTCTGAAACAAATCTGAAGAATAATGACTTAGTAACCATAGAATTATAGGAACAGGGATGTGGAAGGGAACTCTTCTCTTGTGTCAGAGCTACTTTACTTAGGTCTGTTTCATTCCTAATGTGTCTATCTAACTTTATTTTAAAACTTCCCCTTCCATTTCACATCTTAATTTTTCAAAATACGGTAGCTGTCCTGAGGTTTCTGTCATGAACAGTGTGGAGGGGGGTTATTATGAACTCTGAGCCTTGTGTTCCACGTCTGTCATATGAATGTGTCAGGCTTAATCTTTATTAATTCCTGAGGGAAAACTGGAGACTAGAACTAATAAGATGTTTGTATGGTAATTGTTTCTTTTGGGATGTGGTTTCTGAGAACTCATAACAAACTGAAGAGGGTTGCGCCAGTAAGAAATTTATTTAGAAATAAGCTGTTTAAACAGCACACCACCACTAGAAAATTCATAGGGGAAAAAAATGTCTGTTGAAGGCTATTAAATGCTCAGGCACCCTCTCAGGCGTAAGAATTCCCTCAGCACAAGTCGCTGGCGGCTGCAAGGGTATTCCGAGGCAGCATCATGTGCTTCTCCTGGCCCTACAATTTTCCCTATATATCCAACACTAGGTAAATTAACTTTTTGCATTACACACTGTGGCTCTTGCATTTTTGCCAAGATTAGCCTAAAGCCCAGAGGAGGGAAAGAACATTCTTATTGCTTTAATGTATTATGGTCTGGACAGCCGGTTCATTTTTAACACAGACAGTGATGTAATGTAATGATATCACTGAACTGAGGGGCAAGGGAGAAGCGGTGTGCCAGGAGCCACTTTGACGATGTGTTTTGCATGCAACATGCCGTTAAAGTAGATGTATAATTAGCAGCATACAGGGAAAGAGGAGTCACATTTGAGGAGCAGTCTACCGAAGTAGACTCTCAAATCAGACAGCTGGAGACGATGTTCAGAAATGATGGTATGTATCAACTACAAAAAAAAAAAGCGCATCAGGTAGATCTCATTGTATCTTGGGTTTTTTGGTCCTTTTTTTTTCCTCCTTTTTTTTTTTTTTTAGGGGGGGAGGTAGATGATAAGGGGGTTGTGTTTTTTATTTTAATTTTATAATCAAGTACTGAACATTTTAGAGTAGGTTTCACTGACTTATCCCACCCCACCCTGTCTGGTGACACAGCTGTCCGCTGGTACCCTGCCAGGTGCCAGGTGTTTTCTTCCACTGGAATTGACAGTATACTCCTAAGGCAGCCACCGTCCAAAATTCATGGAAAGATTCAGAGGAGTCAGGGTATATTTTTTCATCATGCTACAAAGGCAGGTTTCAGTACGCTAGGGCAGGGTCTCCTATACAAAATAGCACACCTTCGGCAAGGGGCAAAAGAAAGCAAGCTCATGGCTTCAGAAGGATCTCATAAGAAACAGCCAGTCTGCAAGGCTGAGATTTGAGAGATCAAAGTCAAGCACAACATATTATTTCCCGACAGTTGTTCCAGATTTGCAGGCACGTCAGGTGTCCCGCTGTGGTGTCCAGATTCCCTGGCAAGAGTTCAAGGTTTTTCTCATTTGTGACAGGAATGACTTCATGTCTTGCACACAGAGAGTGTTAATTTAGCATATAAATATTTCTGTACCTGGTGTGGTTTCTGCTGCTTTCTGAGAAGGATCAGAGATTAAAAATACTTCATATCTCTTTGCTAGTGATTTCGGATCCAGTATTTTTTGCCCTTTTCCTGATGCCACACTGTGACCTGGCCTGAAGGCTGAGTCAGTCTGCTGGTGACTGGCTACCGAGGGCTGCAACCTTCTGTCGGATTTTTGTTCTGGAGGATCCTAGTGTCCTACCTAAAGCATTGGGTGCTGGGCTAAAGTCTCTTACATCTATGAATTAACTCTGCAGAGCAACTGATGCAAGACAGACAGCAAAACTGGGTGGGGGGCAGAAGCTTTGGAAAAGAGTAGGGCAACTGGAGCTCTCTGGTTTGCTGGGGGAATTGTTCCTGGGTGGACCCAGGGGATTCATGTCCACCCTCCACGTGTACAGTGGTGCTGCTGGGGAAGCCTTCTGGAGCCTCCCCCAGTGTAGGGCCCAGTGCTGTTATCCTCACCAGTGAGACAGCTAACTGCTTCCTAAATTCATTTTCGGACCTCCTGAGTGTAAGCATCTATTCAGTGGCTACTGATGTATGCAAAAGGTTTCTTTAGTTATGCTGGTAGTTTTATTTTCCCATACATTTTCCCATGCTGATAGTTTTATTTTCCCAGCAAGTCAAACTTGTGCCTTCTCAGTACCTCTGTAGGAACAAAAGCAGAAGCTAGACGTGTGCTCAATTACCTTACTTACAAACTGTTTAAAATTCCTGGAGAGCTGGATATAATTGATGTCTAATAGGTTAGTTTTTCTGGTCTGCTAAAGCTAAAATAGCCTACACCCAGCCAGAGCTAGCTGGTGAGTTATTCTTCCAGTCCTGGGGAAGTCTGTGTTGGCAGGAAGCTTCAACAACAAGTTTCAGCAGACCCAGTGCTTCAGGGAGGGGCCATTTCTAGGGTGAAAAAGGGAAAGGAGTGCTTATTTTGATGAATGGTCCTTCAGAGTGCTAACTTGGGCTTATGATAGTACAGTTCTGAATAATAGTGTTGGTTATATCCGATTCCCATCTCATCCTTGTGCTTGGGAGTGATACGTATGTTCTCATATTTTATGGTTTCCTTTTTGCATTTGTTTACCTCCGGTGAGAGTACTTTAAACTCATCGATCAAGATGATCATTGTGGTACAGCAGCTTGTCTTAAATCCCCCATCTTTTTCAAATGCTTGTAATGAATATAGAAAAAACTAATGCTGTTCAAAGTTTTGGGTTTTGTCGTTTGTTTTTTGTTGTTGTGTTGTTTTTTCCCTAACCTAACTAGAGGCGTCACATTTATTTGGAACATATTAGATGAGTCTTTAAAATCTTATCTGTAACTGGCATAATTAGCTGCTCATACGAGTTGTGGCAAAAGACCAATCCCTACGAACCTCAGGCATTACACTGTTATTTTAAATAAAACCATGGAAGAGTCACCAAAACCTCACCATTTCATTTATTAGGTCTTTCTCCAAAAAATGCAGAGCTGTTATGTGCTCAGAGAAGTAGAATTTAAGCATTTTGATTTTATTTAAACCTTGGTAACCATCAGCTCCTTAGTTACTAGGGGTGTGTCTGCTAAGAACAATCTGTCACCTGTCACTAGGCTTTTAAACGACTGTGATTTCAGATCCAGAGCTAAGACAGGTAATTAACAAAATCGTGCAGACTTCAGTTGAGAAAAGTGCTAATTTTTTTTATGTTATCATTATCCACAAGAGTGCTGCTTTTTCAGTTAATTTCACATTTTTGTACAATTTCAATTTATAGATATAATATATAATATATGGGCTGATTCTAGCTCAATTGTAAAGGTGTATCAGCTACAAACTGTCCAGAATCTGGAAATTTATTTAAATGCTGGTTAAACCGATTTTTTCCATAATTAACACAGCTCAGTTTCTGGAAAGTTTCTAGAATCCACTTTAACACACATACACTCATATTTCACCAAAACACTAAGCTACCCAAATCCTTAAAGCTTACAGATAACTTCAGATTTATTGAGGTTATTACTAAGATTTTGGGGGGAAAAAAAGGTCAGAGTACAGACACTGAATTTTCACAAGTGCTAAGAAATCACGTCATCAGTGAAGAACAGCAACATTAAATAAAAAAACCCCACAACTTGTTTTCTTGTCCAGAAAGATAAGAAATTGTTATTGAGCCTCTATCCCACTAACAACAAAGCTACCATATTTAATGGCACTATAAACTCATGAGAAATAGAGGTGGAAGGGATCCCAAGATGTCATTTTGTCCAAAATTGTATAGGAAGTATGGATTAGACGAAAACTGCACACAAATCCTTTTTGCCTCTAGCATCCCCCTTGCGTATGTACACCATTAGGTCATTATTACAAATGAATGCTGCCGCCAAATACTGATGTGCAGGGAACATTGAATTTAATGTATTTAATTTTTAGTATCAACTAAAATGGGTTGGTACAGACTATCCTGTCGGCGCAGCCTGCTTCCACATCCAGATAATGTGTCTGATCAGAGTAAACCAAACACCTGGGAAAGCTGTGATTTGGAGGACAGGCACTGTACCTTGTACGTCTTCTGTGGTGAGTCGGGGTGGTCTGTGTGCCTGCATGGAGCAGGAACCTGAGCAGTCGGAGCAGGATAGTGAGAGGAGTCCCAGGAGGTGAGGTCTCTTTTGGTTTTTAGACCCACTGAATAGCAGCTGTAACTGTTCCCTTCTCTGACAGGGAGCTGCTGCTGGCTGCTTTGTTGGTCTCCCCTCCACCTTCCAAGCCTGGTATTTGCTACAGCTTTGGTTATTCCTGGGAATCTTTGTGCTTGCGGAGCTATGTCTATATAGCTGTGTCTATAAGGGTGGACCCTAGAGAACAAGCAGAGGGCCAGTCTTCCCGACCACCTCTGAATTGCCAATGATTGCTGTGCCTTGCACAACCTTGGTGAGGCAGCAGGACACTTCCTCGGTTGGCTTGCGACCCACCATCCCAACCTCATTGGCTGGCTGTGTCCTTTTTGACTTTCGTTTTGTCATCTCCTGGCTGGGGGCTTCGACAACAATATTGAGAGCCCTCAGGAACCGTCCCACATTTCTCCAGAGCTCTGGATAACCTGCCCACACTTGCCTTGAGCGTACTCGCCCGTTAGAGAGAGGGAGGCTATGGAGGAACACACGATGGATGGCTTGTGTATTCCTCCCTGTAGAAAGCAGTGGTGGGAGACTGCTTTTATGCTACTTTGTGAAGAGCTGACAGGAAAGGGACCAGAGATGGTGTGTGGTTTGCTTAAAAAGGAGTTGGTTGGAAACGGGGTGGTTGGAGGGAAACTGATAAAGGCTCTGCAAGCAACAGCCACAGATGAGAACTTTGATAAAGGTTAGAGAGGTGGGAGGTGGAGCTGGTGGCTCCTGGCCCGGAGAGTTCAAAAGAACCTTCTCAGTAAAGAAACTTCCCCCTCCATGATCAAAACCTTTCTCTCTCTTTGCCTCATTTCAGCTCTCAGGAGCTTTCCTTCCACTGACAGCTTCACAACCCCATATGCCCCATGCTCCCTCCCCAGTAGGGTCCTGAAAGGCAGACCTCTTCTGTCTCAGAAACTTTGCCTCCTGCAGGAAAAAGCACTGAGGTGTGCAGGTATCTTCACCTCTGTTTTCCAGGGGAAGGTTCCGGACAGCTATTCATCCAGCATCAGGAGAGGCCATCAGCAACCCTTGGACCATGTTCTCTGCCCCTTTCCAGGTTCCACAAAGTGTGCAGCTCTAGGCAAAGATCAGACATGTAGTTACAGAATTGAGTCAACAAAAGTGTCGAAAGGCCACAAAGGCTTCTTGGTACCACCATAGCATTCCCACTGCGTCCCAGCAGTGCTGAGCCCCTCCTACAGATCTCGTTGTTGACCTTCCATGGTTAGAAAGTAACACACTTAGTCCGGGCTTAGTTGATCAGTCGAGAAATACTCAGTTTCACTGCCTTTTTGAAGGTCCCTTTCTGCTTCAGAAACTATTTTAAAATTGTATTCAAAGTTCCTCAAGCTGCTTGCCAGCAGTTACTGACCAAGAAAGTTCTATCTGGGGGAAAATTCTTCCAGTTACTGGAAGCGAAATTGTTCTCACCTACGTGTTGCCCTCAGAGGAAGTGAATGCATCAGTCAGATTAAAAGAAATAAAATGCCCTTATTATCACTCATGGATACATGGATTTCGTATGTGTCATTTGCTCAACTTGCCTGCAGCAATTCTGGGTGTATATCTGCCAGCCCCAGTTTCTTCTCACATTGCTGAGGCTACTCAAGCCTTACTGCTGCTGTAGGACAGCAGCTACACGGCAGCACCAGTGAAATGAAAGAACACCTCGGTGTTGCAAGAGAAAGAGCTACAGAGAAAATGTTTGGTGCCAGTATCAGAAGGCCCTGCTATTGTGATTCAGGATAGAGTTCAGGTATTACTGTGTGATCAAATTGGATTTGTCAATGTCTCAGACAATTTTCGCTTCACAAGTCGCTCCTTATGAGGCTGGTGGGTGATTTCCCTGTACTTTGTGTGCTGCTATTGAGAAGGAACACTGGGAACCAATTTTGAAACTCACTCCCCACTCCCGTAGTGACTGTAGGTCAAGCACATTCTAGGCTGAAAATTATTTTTGCAACTTGATGTGTTTGGCTGAACAGAGGTAAGAAAGACCAGCTGAACAATCTGGGAGTCAGACGTGAGCACTCATCTCCTGATCTGAGGGTCTGACTGTCTTGGGGGCAACTAGAGGCTTTGGCAGCACAGAAGAATGTAAGGACTCACATCGCTGAGCAGCCCGTGTCGCTGCCCATGCTGGCATGAGTCAGCCAGCACACTGAGATGACCTTACACTGCTATTCTCCACTTTTTCTCACATGGCTGTCCAAGGCTGTTTTATTAAAGTAGAAAAGCAATTAAGTCTGACAACACAACTCTTTAGACTACATCGTAAGACAGAATAAAGAAGATTTTGAAAACAAATCTATCCTCTATTCAGTGAGTCTCTACAAGACAGATAGCATTTCCTCTAGAGTTTCCTTGAGTCCCTCTTGTCTCCTATCCAGGTTCCTGCCTTGTCCTCTCAACATCTGACCAAGCTTCCTCCCTAAATCCTTGCTTTGATACAAAACTTGGCTTCTCTGTTTGCTGTCCAAGACCTTTGTTGTGGGATACATCTCCTGACTCTGTTCAGACCCTAACCATTTAGACATCACCCTGACGGTATGTTTTTCCTAACAGCTCCTAAGTGCTAAGCCATGGCTGGACCAGCTGGAGCATGAAGCCATGCACTTTGCAAGATCATCAGGAGGGTGACCGAGCTGTTCTCTGAGGGAACGCCACCCACGTGGGTGAGAGGGTTTCAGAGGAGATGGAGTACTTTGAGACAAATTGCTCATCCAGAAATAAAGGTAGTAGGCTGGAAAGCTGATGCCCTCACATCAGCCTCTCCCTTTCCTGGCAAGGCTCCAAAAAGCATCTGAGCCTCTTCTGACGTGAGCTGGGAGGAAGATTTAGAAGGAAATCTGGGAAAGACTACACAATGGAGAGCTTACTCTATCCTGTGAATCCTGTCCATGCCAAACAAGTTCCTTTCAAGAATGTGTGAGTTTCATTACTCCCGTGACAGTATTACATCAGCTGGAAAAATACCTTATGTTTGGGTGGCCAAAGCAAGAGGGACCCAGTGCCAGTGTGTAGGCAACTGAGTCATGCCCTGACTGTCCAGCAGCTTGAGTCTGAGGAACCCAGCTCCCCTCTCTGCATATATAATCCCTGCCTTATACATTGTATAATGTATTCTTCTTTTGCTGTCCTCATCTATAGAATGAACATCATGTTCTTCTCAACTAATTAATCACTTTCTTGATGGGCTGAGCATACATGTAAAACCAAGTCATTGGCAATACCATGTGTCTGTTCACACTGCGTAGCTTCAAATGCCAGTTAGACTTCTGAGCTACACGTTCCTTCCATAAAATATCATATCTGTCTTCTGAGGGGCTTTTGTTCTTTGATGGACTATAGACCATCACATTCTGCTTCTTAATTTAGTATCTAATTGCTTATTAGGCGTACTGTAAAGTTCTTTATGACTTCTGTTACGTGGCTACAGTAATTAGCGTTTATACTCCCTAGGCCTGCATAGCAGCGCTTTAACACTGCATAAGGAGATGAAACACTCCACAACAGAGCACAAATTGCTCCCAGGATTTCTAATTTTACATCCTCAAGTCATATAGAGCCTTGCTGTGGGAGTCTCTCCAGAAACAGGGTCATGGGTAATCCGGTATCGTCATTTTGAGTGGATTTCACAGCAGAGATGCAGAAAAATCTTCATGAAAAGCTTTCAAGATCATGTAGCTTTCACTTCACGGAGGAATGTGGGGACTTTTCAATAATGAACACTTGTTTGTTAGTGCTATAATCAGCTGTCATTTGCAGGACTTGAACAAAAATAGTTGATGTTTGATTTGGCTGCCTTCAGCATTTCTGTGTTCTTGACTATGTTATCATAAAATGGAGCAACTTCTAGAAACATATCAGAACTCATGCTAAAAATTAATTCCACCCTGATGACATCTGTTTCCAGATGTTTTCTTGGATTTGTCTGATTATTATCCACTGGGAAGGCTGTTCTTCCACTGAAGCAATTACCTGCAGGTGTTAGCGCTGCGTTAAGTTGAACACGTGCAGGGTGAATTCCACGTGTCTGTTCTGCCACCTTTCAGAGAAGATGGGGAGTCGCTGCTGTCGTGGTGGGCACAGCTTGTCTTCACTCTGCCCGTTCTGAGCATTAACCACAGGTCTCTGCCTGGGCTGTGGCATTTCTTTTGTTTGGCTAAATGCCTCTTTATATTTTCATGGACTCTTTCCAAATGAAACTTGATCGAGTAATTAATAATACTTAGGGAGAGTTAAGCTTTTTAAGTTTTGGACGTTCTCCTGCCAGTTATGCCATCAAAGACTGGCTCGCTTTGCGGCTACAGAGCTTCTCTGCGAGGCATGACTTTGGTTTATTCGATAATACGTGTATTTCTGAGAGCAACTTACGTAAGAGTCGGCCAACCCAAACTTTGTCTTTGTACAACGCTGATTTTTTACCACTCGGTGGCGATGTCAAATATGAAAGCTGACACTGAATAAAGTGTCCCCCTGTTCAGTATTTGGGTAAGAGGGACAGGCTGCCTCGCAGTAACTGCGCTTGCCTGTAACCTGCCTTTGCTGCCTTTGCCCCTTCCAGGCAAGGTGGTGCAGCCTACTCTCCGTGCAGCCGCTTGGAGATCTCTCCATGCCATCACACCTTGCTGCTGCTCCTGCTGGTTTGGTTTTTCCAGGGCAGACAATAGATTTCAGCCCTCAGAGATGGCAACGGCGCTGCCTCTTGTACCGCTGTGAGCTGTACCCACCTGCAAGGAGCTGACGGGACCTGGAAGTCCCCGCTCCTTCCTCCTCCTCCTCCTGTCCCCTGCCTGGGGTTTGTGGCTGTGCTGGATCTCAGCAACACGGGGCAGGCCACGCAGAGCTCGCTGCTGGCAGGTTGTCTCGGGGGTACCTGCCCCTTCTCTACAACCATTTTCACACCCCACGCAGGGCAATGAGGTGATGAGTCCCTCTACTCTCCTTAGAGCAACGCAAACCTGTTAGCTTTAATCTTGGAAGGCATTTTCATAACATCATTTCTGCAGCAGCCGGTTTCCATGGAAACCAAGAAACGTCTCTCAGTGCCTCCAGGAAAGACAGCCACTGACCTGCTTGTCCTTCCCCGGCCCGTGCCACGGGGCTCCCCTCCGCTGGCACACGCACACCTCTCCCGCTCTGAGCCACACGGGAACAAGTTATCTTTCAGCAATTTCACTTTTCAGAAAGGTCTCTTCTAATGCTTGGGAAAACTGCACTTTTAGAAGACTCTAGTGTCTGAATTTGTGAAAATATTTACTCTGTAGCCAGCTATGGTATGCAGGTTTCAAGGTCTCGGTGTTTTTGAGCCTTGCTGGGTGCGGGGATGAGGAGGAGTGAGAGCCCGGCACTTGACCCAGGCTGGCCAGCAGAACTATTTCATACCATGAATGTCGCATTCAATAGAAATTAGAAAGTTTGCTGAGAAGTTCTCTCTCTCCCTTGGCAGCAGTCCAGAGAACTTCTTGCTCCAGTGCTGGACCCCTGAGCTCTTCCCTTCCTCCCAAAGCTGTAGTGCTCACAGTGTCCCACATTTGCTGTCCCCTGCTGGGAGCACACAGCTTCCTCCTGATAGAATGGGCTGAGTGTAATCCTTGTATATTTTATATTGGTGTCGGGATCAATACTGGTTCTTTAATATGATTACTGATAATTATTTAGTCTTATTCTGTTAAATCTGTATATTTCAACCCTCAGGTTTCCTTGATTTTTCACGATTCCCCTTCCTGGGTGGGGAGGGGTCATGGGGTGAGAGAATAATTGTCTAAATGACAATAAATTGTTGTGAGTTCCTCAAACCATAACAACATGCAATGCTCGTTGCCATGGAGTAAGCAAGCCCAGGACCAAAGGCTTCAGCCCATTCCACCATCAGTAGCCCAAGTGCCGTGGATCCCCCATCTGCTGCTCATCTTCCTCCTCCTTGTCCCACCTCATCCTGCCTCTCCAGGCAGCTTGTCCAATGGGCGGTGACAGCTTAGGGGGCAGTTAAGAATGAGTAATTTCTGGAAAAGCTTCACAAAGTTAAAGCAATATTAGAGACGGTCAGCCAGTGTGATTCTGCTCTGTAAGGCAGGTTCCACTAGTCATTGTAAACGGAGGAAGACGTATGACATAAGGGATTATATACATAAATTGAGGTTTGAGTTGCATGAGAAATCCTTTAACAGCTTCAGAAGATGCCTAGGAAAATGCTTTTGTATTGACAGGACATGAAAGGAAAAAACATGATTTCAGGGCAGCCAGGCCTCTATTGTCAGTGTTTAGTCTGTTTAGCTAAAGCTAATTAGCTATTTAAACTCTAGCTTGTAAAAACACACAAAATGACAGATATAATGTCTTTTATTTTTATTAAAAAAAGCTGGTAAAATGTGTTGTAAGTAAAAGTGTAACACTCCACTAAATTAAACTACTCATCCCCAGTAAATAGTTATTAAATAATTAAGAACACCATTTACAGTACCACAAAACCATCAAAATGCTTCAGTTTTATCAGGGACAGGGAAAAAATTATGTTGATTATGGCTGTGCCTTGACCAGTTACAGAGGAAGCCAGGGGAGAAGGGCAGGGTGAGGAAGGGCCTCGAGGTGCCTTCACACCCCCTCCCCACCACTGTGGCACCCCAGCAGAGACGGGAGGATTTGCAGTTAAGGTTATGTTACCTACTTCTCTTTAAATGGCTCAAGGGCACGAGGTGCAGAGCGTTGTGCCTTTTGAGGCCACCTTTGAAGAGCGAAGCTGTACAAGCAGCGTTAGCATCAGTCTGCACCTGTGTTATATCCTTATTGAATTCTCCTGCCTGGGAAGTGCTCTTTTCCAGCCACAGACCACGAAGGGATTGGCAAGCAGAGGGAGCAGAGGGCTACTGTCTTGCGGGGGTGATGCCTCACGTGTCCTGGCACTGTTACTCTGTCATGAAACACAGCAGTGGTGGGTGGATGCTTGCTTGGGACCAGCTATGGGATGACCTGTAGCGTCTCCATCATCAAGACTATGATTTGTATCAGGAGAGTTAGCAACTGCCACCAACTGCCAGATATTCTTTTAATTGGATTGTGGACTTCCTTGAGCTTTCAGCAACAGGGTGTTGATGGGATGCTCTTTCTCTGGGTGTTTTTTTTGGACTTCACTAGCCTTGAAGGTCAGCTCTTCCAGCCAGCAAAGACCAGCGACAAGTTTGGATGGCCTTTGTGGCTGTGCCCTCTCTGAGCCTCAGGGCAGAGCAGCCACCACCACTGGCTCACCCATGGTGACTCTTCCTGGCTACTGGACCTAAATGTTCCTTAGCATGTTTGTATTCTCCTGAGCATGATGCCTGTGCCCACAGGAGGGAGAAGTGAGGTGAAGAGTCTGTCCTCTAGCCCCACAGCCAGGAGTTGACCACAGAAAAGGCAGTTTCCACCTTTACTCTTATTCCGAACCTCATGTAATTGTGGTGAGACAGGCAGAACCCTGCCTTCTTGTTTAAACAGGAACGTTGCATTTTACAAACATTAGAAAAGCCCTTACTTTCCTCTCAAAGGTATGAAAGCCAGGCTACTTCTCTTTGTTGCTTGTCCAAGAAAAGCAGGTTATTGACAGAGTGCCTTAAGCGTGTCCCGATACTAAAACCTGCAGTAGAACCTTACCCACCCTGTCCCACCCTGTCCCATCCCATCCCCTCGCCTTCCCTTCCCTCCTCTGCCCTCCCCTGTGTGGGACAGTTACGGGAGCCAGGGTTGCTGCACAGATTGGTGGGACAGTGTTTCGTTCCCCGTTCAGTTTCAGAGCCCAGCTTTGTTATTTTTCAGGTTTGCTTCTCAGAGTCTCACAGGATGGGAATGGAGGGGAGCCCTCCCTGAAGGCTGGTGGTCCCTGTGCCTGCTGCCGGGGTGTTTGCCCCCGGGTGTGCTGCCTGGGCAATGAGGGCAGTGCTAGGATGGACGAAAGTTTCCTTATTCTGAGGTCATCATGGAAGGATGATGTCATCAGCAGAGGCCTCCATAGCTGAAAAACTAGAAGAGCTGTTAATTGAGTACTTTGGCTTCACCAGCTGCCTATGGACAGGGGAATTCTAATGTTTCTCGAAGGCTGGCTTCTCAAAATCAAGTTGACAGTTACTAGTACGCTTTTAGGGTGGGTTTTTTTTTCCTATACAACTGAAAGATTTAAATTTATGAAGGTGATTAGCTGAAAAGTAACCTACTTCAGCACTTTTTTACAACTTGCAGACATGGCTCAAAGGCAACAGCAGCTCAGAAAGTTGTCAGAAAGTCACCTTGGGGTCTATGAGGAGGGACAGAATTGAGCTTTTCCAGGCTACCAGGTATACGCTACAAAGGCCACCACTGGTGGACATCAAACAAGAGCCTGTTTCGGGGGGGGGGGGGGGTTTGCTGCTACTTTAAGACATTCTCTTCTTTGCAGAAGATAAGGAAGAAGCAGTATCAATTAGCTCATGGCACAGTCA
>JAHREE010000183.1:936832-972217 GCA_033628505.1 Tringa tobata
TCCTCACTACTCAGGTCATATTTGCTTAATGGCACGTGAATTAATTTGTTGGAAGCTGATGCTTCACCACAGAATTAGTGAGTGGCTCTAATATGGGGCTGGTGCTCGAGATTTAAGATGCAGAGCATCTTTCGGGGAGGAAAAAGTAAATTCCAGTGCTCTTGGAAATCTTCACTTCTGGGATGCTATGACTGGAGTAATGAACGAGCTAAAGCACAGAAGAAAAATAAACTCAGTTCCAGCTATTTAAAGGCTCAGCAATTCCTTCCAGGCGAAAAACAAGCAGCTATTGTGTGCCTGTACTGGGAGGGCTGGGGGCAGGCAGTGTTTCCCACAGGCAAATTAGGAATGGGAAAAGCAGAACAAAACCCGCAAGCCTCAGAAGCCCGAGTAGGGAACACAAGCCATTTTCTGTTCGACATGATTTGTGTTGTCATTAGGTGGGCTTAATGGGGCATTATTCTTATTCTGGGAGGAAAGCCCGGCTTTGCTTGAGCTAACAGTAATGACTGTTCAGACCTGGGAAACGTGCGGGAACCGGCCGAAACGGCACTCGCTGTGTCGCTGGGGCACCCCCCGGGAACAGGATCTCCTCCGCCCCGCGCTGCCAGCAGAGGCTGGGCACATTTCACTACAGCCCCACGAACACTTGTCTGTGCCCTGTTTGGCGTGGGGGATCTGGTGCACATCATTTATCTCCCTGTAAAGGAAGGCCCGCACCGGCCGCCATGCTGGGACCAGACCCCAGCCCCACAAAAGGTGTTTGAACCCCCACACTGCTGCCCCACAGCCACCTGGGGCAGAAGAGGAGGCCAGCATCATGGCTGCGGGGAAGGCTCTTCTCAGCTGAGGTGTCTTGAACCCCTGCCCAACCCAGCTCCTGAGCTATGGTGGGCACTGGCAGGAACCCTTTGGCAACACAGTCCTGGCTTCCTCGGATTGCTCCAATAAGGCACGTCATATCCCAATAAGGCACGTCATATCCCAAGGCCACCCGGGCGCTTGGGCATCCCAACAGCTGTAGTCAGCACACCAGACCTGAAAATATTTTTAATCTAGTCTATTAAAAACTAGTGACTCCTGATAATCCCTCAGAGAAACCAAACTGATGCCCGTGTCAGAACACGGCCTGTAAGAAACCCTTGGATACTTTTACTATCCTGTGAAAACCTCTTTCAAAACCAAGATGAGCTTGGGTGGCACCGACAAAACAAGCTGCAGGTACCAGGGGAATAAGACACACAGCCAACTTTTTTTTTTTTTTTTATAAAAGTATTTTTAATAAACTGATGGATTTAAGTTTCAGATGCTAGACAACTTGTTGCCATGTACAGGTAACAAAAGTCAAAATTCTTTGAATTTTATACAAATACTATGTAGTCCCGTAAACTTGAATACAAGTTTACAAAAAAATGCATCAGTGAATATTCAACTTGTAACCAACTTCCAACAGTGAAAATTCTCATGTATCAATAGTGATCAGAATTGCATTGCAAATTTTAGAAGTAATGCAACTATGTTTTTACCAAGCCACTCTGGAGTTACTGGTGCACACTGACAGTACATCGGATTTTTTTTTTTGGCTTGCTGAACAGAAAATGGCATTTAAATAAAATGACTTTGAGTTAAAGAATATAATACGTATCAAAAGCACTATCTTGCAGAAAACTAAACGAGAATGAGAAAGTAAACAGAGCAGAACCCTGAAGTAGTGATATTTTTCTACCCGTTTTGATGGAAAAAAACTCCACAGGTGTCCAGCTTTCTCACAGCATTTTGGAGTGTTCTTGTCCTAGCACAGTGTGGTCATTAGTAGGCTAAAGTAGTCCCTGCTTGGCAGTAATGCTGGTGAAAGGTAACTTGCTCTATTGCTAACAAATCGGAGTAACCACTGGCAGGGTGAGTTCTTGGAGGCATCCAGCGGAGGCTGAGCTGACAGCACGCGACTGAGGTTACAGTACCGCTTGCTCTGATACAACATCCAACAGCCTTCAGGGTTCGGGTGTCAGTTTCCTCACAGGATTTACAAACGGATGGTTTTGAAACAGAAAACAAAAACACCAAACAGGAGCATAAGACAGTATTTTCACCTGTACAGCTACCAATAAAATGAATGTTTTTGTTACAAACTTTCCAGTCTGCTTTATAAAAAATAGTCTTAGTTTTACTTCTAAATAAAAACTGTGCTGTGATCTGTCACGTTCTTGCATTGTACATGCTGTAGTTGTGTGTGTCAATGAAGGTGTAGAGATTTGTGACCTAGCGCTCTGGATATATCGGAAGCCTAAAAAGCTGATTTTGGTACATAAAAGTTAGGTAGCAATGAAAATTCATTCTATTTATTTTTCCTAAAACCTAGGAAAAGCTACAGTACATTGCTAGATCAGTGGCCTCAACCCTGAGCTGAAATAAAGGACCTGCCTTGGCCAAGAGACTTAGTCACGTTACTACCACAGCTGCACAGCAGGGACAAAATAACCTGTCTGCGGCCCGTTCTCTGAGCTGTAAGTAGTGTGAGATTCAGTTCTGTAATGCTTGAGAGTTGACTGGAGACCACCATATTCATTTTCACTACAGGACAAAAAGAAAGGAGAACTGAAATTCAAGAGATTCAAGTGAAAAAGCACTCAACAGGGAGAGTCAGTATGTCCAGCTTCTGGAGACCAAACAGAGAAGGTAATTAGTGGCAGACTTGTCAGTCTTAAGCTTTTCCCACTTGGTAGAAGAGATTATTAAAACACGTACCAAACTGCAGTTAAAGAGACTTCTACTATTATCCCACTCATTCCAGGAAGTCTCACTTGATTTTTTTTCCCACGGAACTGAGCATCTCTCTCTCTGTTCCTACACTGCATCACAGAAGATGAGTGAAACCTTAAAGACTGGCTGACAAAAGATTCAACCCAACTGCCAGCAGAAAAGCTTCCGCTCGTTTCCAGCGCGAGTCGGAGTTGGCGGATCATAAGAATTCTTTCCACGATACAGCCTACGGCACCTTCCTGTAGGGTTCAATGGCACCAGCTACCCATGGCTAGGAGCATCCCTAACATGAAGCATTCTTGCCTCCTATCCTAAGAGGACTTTTTTTTTTTTTTCTTTCCTTTAAAACAGCAGAAACTGTAGAGTCAGTATTTCACTTAATGGAAAAACTAAACCCAGCAACAGACTGAAAATAAAGCTTGGAAGAATCATTTATACTTCTAGTAACGCGCACTTCCCCGTGAGCTGATCAGTTTACGGATGGTATGTTTTTTTGTTAGTTTAAGGCAGCAAATCTTACAAAATACCCAAGCTCACCTCCCTCATGTTTGTGCTACTGTATCCTTATCTGCACAATAGAACCTCACTAATTTACACTAATGACTGGAAGAACCATTAATTCTCTTGGTAAGTGAACAAGAATAAGGCATTCCATTATATATTCTGATCACTAATTATAATTTAGCTCTAATTATAATCTACCAGCAAACATACTTCTGTGTTTTAGAAAATAATATCTCTTACCTTCAGATATAATTATGTGTGCAGATTAGTGGGTTCTGCTGTGTAAACACGCAGGTGCATAAGCAATTCTCAGGTTTTTCTTCATTACATCTGACAAGAAAGCTAACGCCACAGACAGAGACTGTGGGAAAATAAATTAGGATTTCTCTATAATTTGTGCAGATATGCACAACTGGGCAGTCATTTATAGCTCAAAAAAAAAAAAAAGGACATGAATGTTTACAAACTCAAATGAAGCAAAATCAGCAGCAGAAAGCAAGGCCATTCCCCAACCATAAATGGCTTTTAGTACACTATTCCAAACTATACGAAACAAACAAAAAGAAAAAAAAAAAAGAGAATATAACTACTAGCTTTTATATACAAGTTTGAAATCAAGTAAAGCAAAGAGTGAAAAATGTGTTGATGCTTCTAACAGATGGTATTCACTGTCTAAATCCTGGTTGAAGTAGACTGAAACATAGACAGAAAATGGGATGCAAACTACATGGTTCAGTTTAAAAAAAAAAAGGGACCAATGTGCATTGTAATGAGATAGACATTTCCCTTCATATGTGCAAAAATCCACAGTTTCATTAATGTAGAGGTCATAATTCTCGTAACAGATCTTAGACAAAACCAGTCTCCCTACATCCTGGAATCTACCTGTTTACATCAGCCACTTTAAGTGCACAGTACCCTGTTCACACATACAGTATTCAGCAGTTTCTGGCATTTCTCAGAAATTTAACGTTCACCTGCCTTTAATCTTGAAAACAAAGGGGAGAGTTCATCCAGGGCATCATACCACTGCTTTTGAGTTATACCAACAGTTAAACCAAACTCAAATTCTCTCTTCTTCCATGGTGGCAGGAGTCCTTACAGGACTTGTAAACAGCAGTACACAATACTGTAAACAAATAATTTAAGTTCTGCTTTATATAAGATGTTAAGTTAACCCAGGTCTACCAAACAGGTGAAAATGAAAAGGGTGGCTTCACACAAAATCCTTCCCTTTTCTCCCAGCAATTCTTTTCACTACATAAATAATCCTGAGCTGAAACAGGGGTTGGCGAGAGCCTTTTTTGCATATAAAAACAATGTTCTAGAGTCAGCTCTCGTGTTCTGTCAGGAAGTCAATTGCTGGAGAGATTAAACTGAAGTAATTCGAACCACTTGTTACTTTGGAGGAGGACTTATAATTTGGTGTGGCGACCAGTTCTAGACCCAGATGCTGAGCTTGCCAAGGAAGCTGATGCTGCTGCATCCTCAGCTTCCTCCAGCTCATCATGTAGCTCCTGGCTAACACTAGACTGGAGGGCTGCAGGAGTGAGCCACTCCTTCGGCAGACAGCTCTGGAGAAACGGTATACAAGAGCTGAAGTAGGCAAGGCGATTCACCCATCGTGGAATCTCTTTTCCACACAGAATCTAGGAGGGAAGGGAAAAGAAAGGATTAATTTGTCTTCTGCATTCAGCAGCAACAAAACTACAGTATTGTAAATAAAAAGCAAAGGCTGCAGCAGCCTTACAATTTACCTACTGCAAACACCAGTCAAGAAGCGCTCGAGTTAGCTGCACTAAGACAACTTTCTCCATCAGTGAAAGCAGCATCCAAAGTCACACAAGGAGACTTGTTTTCCCACTGTGAGAGTTTGACACATGGTTCTACACTTTTTTTTAGAAGTCCTGAAAAGCCTAACCACCTCTTTTTGAATAACTTCTATAAAAGGAATAGAAATGAGTTAAGGTATGCTTTCTAGTCACCGGTAATTCCTCAGAAACAGAAATTGCAGGAGAAATCTCACTATTACAAAAAGCACTCTGAAATCAAGTGGTAAAGATGACGGTGTCAATACTACAGTTCCATGGAGTTATGCACACAGCTATTTATCGTGATGGCCTCTGGTGACTTTGCACAAGACGTCACTGTCTTACAGCACCCAGGCAAGGCACACACAGAGTCAGGTTCACTGGAACAAGAGAACCTGTACAATGCAAAGCCGGTTTCAACTCCTCAAAAATATATACAGCTGCATTAAATACTTGTTTTTACTATCCACCAGTTGTTAAACGGTTTCGTTGTCACTCTCAAGGAGTGAGCTATTTTACTGAACTACCTCTATATTCACTTCTGGTATCACTTACTCCAGTGCAAATCTGGAGAAAATCATAGCTAACAGGAGCATTACTCTGCTGTAACTGAGCAGTATTTAACCTGTAATTATATCCCTGTTTTTATAGTCAATTTGAACACTAAATAGGTCAAGACATAAAATAGAAACAACATGACCACGTGGTTGAAAAGTATGGCAAAAACCTGGCCATATAGGCCAGATTTCATGCCAACTGCAGCTTTGTCTGTGTCTCACCCTACTTACTTGTACCAGCGTTGCACGTGAATCATCATCTCAATAAAGCTTTCCAGTATCACTGGAAGATCAGTCTACACAAAACACAGGCTATACAGTAAGTGTGCCATTAACTCCTTTGAAAAAAAGAACAATTAAATTTTATGGAAGCTCACTATGGAAAAAATAGCCATCCCTTTTTTGGAGTGCTTCAATGAAACATTAGAATAAATTCTGACAAGCAGAGACTGCCAACTACCAATAAAAATCAGAACTGCCATTCCCCTCTGTCCTAGGTTACTTCTTCTTGACCATTTTCCTTGTGTTGATACACACGCGAGTGAGCAGGCGTTCAATCATACTGGCAAACCGATCATGTTAAAATAAAGCTGAGGGGAAAAAGCTAAATCCATTCGACTCCAGTCAGATACTTTGCATGACTACTCAGGCATCTACATGACCAGGATGCAGGTGCTGGCAGAGTAGTAACTTGACAAAAGCCTCTGAAGCAGAAGATTAATATTTTCTGTGAAACTTCAATGCCCCTGTTATTCTTTAACAGTAGGTCATAACTTTTAAAATTATTTTCAGTGTGATGTTTCTGTGGGGAAACACTGATAAAAACAACATGGTTCTATCTTCAGTAGTGATCTCTAAAGCATCTGAAATGCTTTTGAAATCCTCTTAATACTTGATTTATTAGGTCTCTCAATTAGGAATGCACCCCTGCTCGAACACAAACTATGTACGACAACAATATTTAGCATCTTTAGAAGTAAAATCTTGTGCTTTGGACATAAGCACAAATAAAAGCTGAAAAATTGAGGCATTTGCCCAACAGAACAGAGATGGGAAGTTGGAAATTAGGCCAAACACTCCAAAAGATAGGAAGGAGATAAGGCTCTGTAGCCACCTGGGAAGCACCTTTCTGCAGACCTTCATGTTTGTTTACCTCAGATAAAGCTGAAGAAAAGTGATTGCAGTTTTTGTGCATTAGGTGATAAGCATTTCCTTTGAATTCTTTTCCAAGCTCTTCTACTATTTTTTCTATGTCATCTTCCATAAAGTCAGTACTGCCTAGAACCACAGCCTCCCTAGAAGAAAAACAGAGTAGAAGGCGATCAGGCTTCTGTGATATAGGTGGATTATTCTTCATACAACACTCAAAAATCACCCCACTGTGGGTGGTGAGGTCTTTCTGCCCTCCTAGAATAACACAGATTCTTCCTATGCCATTTTAAAGCACCACTTCTGTCTTTAGCATGAGAGATTATTTCCTTGCCAATCGTCCACCTGTAGCTCACTTAAGTTATTTGCAACTTAACTCTTAACACTGGATGCAATCTCTCCCTCTTTTCCAAATGATATTGTTTCTAAGAGACAGCTGAGAACAGATGCTAAATTGTAATGCAGGGAAGGGTCAAAACAATCACACTGAGAAAGTGGAAAGAGACATGGGGAAACCTTGAAGAGCAGTGTTATTCATCTTTTTCATTGCATAAATATTTCACTACCTTGAAAAAGTTACCCCCCTGTATATACTGTATGAATAACAAAAGCTAGCCACAAGTCCACATAATTTGTACAATTTAAGGAATTTAACAGTATGCTAACAATAACGTTCTTTGCTGTAGACACTTCACTGTCTCATCACTTCCGTCCATCTTTCACTTCTAAGTAAAGAAAACACACTAATTTCTCAGAAGTCAGAAATCCTGTAGTATCATTCAACACATCTATCCTCAAAAATAAATGCAACATGTTGTCTCTTTAATATGCCTTCTCAAAAGCAAGAAAATAGGTATCTTTCTTACTTAAATTTAAATGTTTCCCCCAACTCAGAAGCATTTCCTGGCGAAATTTCAAATATTCCAGAAAATGGGTATGGATGACCACCATAGGCAAATTCTGAAAGAGAAAGGTGAGATTTAACAAAAATGGCATACTACAACAGTAAAAACCAGCAGAGCTCACTGACTGGAGGATCACTTCACAGGGACCTAAAGCTAGAAACCAGACAGCTAGTTTACATAGGTAACAAATGCAAGGAGCTAGAAATGAATAGCTTTGTTAGTTGCTAGTCAAACTAATTAAAATATCTTACATCAGTGTACAGGTTTAACTTGAATACCTTTACAGTAAGCATATACTGTTTTTCAATGTATAAGTGAGGATTTACAAGCATCCTACCAATGAATGCTCTTTCTAAATGCTTGTCCGTATGAGTCCACTTATGCATTTCTAGATTAGGGATTCAAAGTACTGCACCCTCAAAGGTCTGATGACACTTCTATTCAGTGCACACTATGGCTCTCAGTGTGGCATCGCATAGCGGCCCGAGCGGTTCTTTAATTTCCTCATTTGCAAGAGTTCAACTGTCCCGAGTTCTTTACTGTAACAAGAAAGTAAACCAGTGCACACATCTGAAGTCTGCACGTAGCATCTGCTGGCATAAGCACTTACAGTACACGAAAATATCACGGTGTGCTTTAGCTTCCTTCTGTGTCTGTGAGATAAAGCCGCACGCCACACCCGGAGCGCAATAAAAAGCTTTAAGCATGACTTCACGCTTCCTTTCCACAAAACCCATAACACCCCATCCAAGTCTAGCACCCACTTTTGTGGATACTCTTTTTTTACAACAGGTTAATAAATTAAGTTCAATGTACTTTGAAAAATGCGAGTCATTGTTCTAGCAGGGGTATGACCTGCTATGTGAGAAAGCTCTTATAATCTGAACAGGAAGGGAGGCACGCGGGTTTGGCACAGCTCAAGAACTGGGTTTCAGGCACAGCACTATTAGGAGTCAGGTCTTTCTGGTTTGGATTAAAAAGAAATAAAAAAAAAAAATTTAACAGTAAGCATTGTATTTTGTCAATTTGTTGCTTTGATAATACTTGCAAACCCAGTTACAATGTGACCATTATAGTAGCTGAAATATCTATAAGTTTAAGACAACTATGTGGTCTTTGGACTGCATGCCACACCTTTTGCTGCTTCCCCTCACTTCCAAACACATTCCAAAAAAAGAACTGAAGTAGATTTTTCTTCTTTAAATGGAGACTACTTTTAGCAACACCATCACCTCAGAGTGTCATTACACTGCTGGGCAGGAACACCTCAGACCTGAGCCTGTGCTACAGCAGGCTCACAAACACCTTCTGGCAGCAGAGGGGATTCAGAGTGGCCTGAATGGAGCAGGAAGCCGCATCCCAAAAATCCAACCTATTTAGCAAAATTGGAATGTATTACTGTATTTATCACATGTGCATCGTTTCTGAACAGCATGCATGAGATGTCTTTTAAAGAAACTGTCTCTTCAAAGCAAACTAACCTACTGATAAGGAATAGATGTTTTTTCCTGAGCATCATGCACTTTAGGTGCCTATCTGCAACAGACTATTGTTTCTGTAGTTAAAAATTACCTCCTTGCACTAAGCGTTGGCAGAATACTGAGGAAACATGATTCAACCATGCTTACATGAAACATTTATTTGTTTTAACAACAGGTATTTCAAAACTTAAAATGAAGATTTCTATGCCTAGCTGAATAAATTGCACACTTTCTCACAGTTGCATAGCTTTATACAGGAATGCAAGATGACTAGCACACTATTCATATCTGAGGTTTTTTCCAGAGGCAGAAGAGATGAGAACTTTAATAGGAAACTGATGAACGTGTTTCAGGAGCCAGGCTTCCCTCACTACCTGAAAAATCTTTTTGAAATGACAGCATTACCAGAACATATAAGTTATGTTCTTCTTGTACGTACCTCGGCCGTATACCTCTATTCCTGAATGGAACACTCCAATTCCAAGGGAAGAAGTATATTCATTCATCCAGTACTAAAAGGAAAGAAGAAAACAAAAAAGACTCTAGTTAGCTTCCAGTACAGATTTGTTTTCTCATAGCAGACTGACGTGTATTTGTTCCCCACATCAAAAACATGAAACCCTACCACAGAGTGAAACTGCACAACCCATTTTACAGGAACAGAACACGCCATTAAAACTCCCCAACTGCACACAGTGAATTAATTCCATTGGGTTCTACTCCAGTGTTTTAGTGCTGTCAATGTCTCTCAACCCAGACGACTGTACCTGGGAGAAATCCAGATCAGCTCGCAATTTGTCAACAAGTTACAGGTTGTAAAGTTTTCCATGAGGTAGGATACATACTAGAATCAACTGCAGTAATTAACTTCAGTAATTTTGCAGGAGCACTTCTTTTTTTTTTTTAAAAACAAATAGCATCAGAATACAGGACTGTAATATACAGACACCAACTGTCATTTACAGCAGTGACCACACTTTTGTTTATGACAAAGTATACTCAGAGATATGTAAGACGAACTGAAATTACTTTAGTATATTTTGTCTTTGACTACTCAATTGGTGGACACCACACAAGAGACTAAGTTCTCTCCAGGCTCCTGATGCATATGTCTCCATACATCAGCTGTAAGTAAGTCCTTTGCATAGGTCTAACACCTCTTTCTGACATATCACTTTATTGTATCCAACAGAAAATAGTTGCATTTCAAAAGGAAACCAGGAACTGATAATTAAAAAAAAAAAAGGGGGGGGGGGGAACAGGAAAGAAAACCCCCTTCCCTTAGGGCTTTCTGTTCTGTTCTTGAAAAGCAGGAGCAGCAGCTATTAGCATTATATAGGAGCTAGCTATTACCCTCAAGACCTTAAAGATGCACAGAGTTCTGGAAAAAGAAAACCTCAAAATTACTGTCTTTCCTTGGCTACATCACCACCCTCAAAATATCAGTCTCCAAGCAGTAAAAGTTTTCAACTGACAAAATTTAAAATGGAACCTAAAACCAAGGCTAAAAAGAAAAAGGCTCAGTTGTGTCCTTAAAACTGACATTGGCTAGCAAGAAAAACCTCTCAAAAATACAAGTAAAACATTATTTCGTCAATTACGCCAGCAGTGGAATATTTCCTCCCAGGTTGTCTTGTCCCAAAGGGCACCACTGCGAACTTCTCCAAAGCAGAATTCAAGAATTCAGCTGTCAGGCGGGACACAGGCTGAGGTAGTGCCCCAGCAAATTCATATTTATCTAGCAAATAGGAAGAAAAAGAAGCCGTCTTCTTTACATAACCTGTTGACATAATAAGTGCTTTCTGATGTGAAGTCACTGTTAAAATGGCACAACTGACGATAAAAAATGTAGAAGGTTACAAGTGTCACACTTTGTTAAGTGTGCTAGCTGGAGTTAGTGCATAATTTACAGGCCCGTTACAGACATTATAGCATATAATGTGCATTTCGGAAAGCTAGTTTTCTCCCAATAAAAATGATTTACTAGACTTTGGACTGAGAAGCTATTCATGCAAATCAAGACAAGTTAAATGGCAGAAAGAGCAAGTCAGGCCAAAAGTTACAAATTTTCAGCCATAAGATATGGATGCATTTGGCTTTTACAGTCATCCTTATTCTAAGTATCATCAAACTAAATTAAATGATCCCCCAGATTCTGTTCATTGAAGTGAACTCAAAAGCCCCCAGAAAAATGGAAGAGCTACTTCAATATAAACCTGTTTCAGTTCTGAAGCCAGTCCTGTCCCACACTTTACCAGCTGACCATTTCAAAATAGTTTTAGGTTTATATTTATAGTCAAAGCTGCAGACACATTCAAGTTACAGTTTGTCAGCACAGGAAGAAAGTATGTTTGCTTAATGAGAAGGTGTATCCAAATGAACCTAATTTAGAATTAAGCTAGACAGGGTCCCTGGTCTTTCCTCTCCTGAACACCCATTCAGCCAGAAAACTGAATTCCAAATTACCCGCACATCACATACACACCGGATCTGTTAATACCAAGAAAGGTTATCACTGCTCTCTGAAAATGGAACAAAAGCTACACAAGGTATCCCCTAAGCAGCAGAAGTAATAAAGCCGAATTTGTTACTAGGTGGAAACAGAGAAAAATTATTCATGCTCCTCCCCTCTCACAACCCCGTGAAACAACCTAATGCAAGGTACAGAGAGAGGACAGGAAAGCAGGTCACCAACCCTCCTCATCCATCCGTACAGAAGCAGGTGAGCGGGATGGAAAGTGGCTCTAACAGGGTGTCCAGCAAGTCCAGTGCTATTCAAGTCCACACTCCTCCTTACGGTGGCACCTAAACACACGGCGCTCGCTGGACTGCAAAAAACCGAGCAGCTTTGGAAAAAGTGCCTAAAGCAAGCTGGCACTTCACTTAGTATTTCCAGTAAGAACAGAGTGGGTTAATTGAAGATAAAAGAATTTCAATACGGCAGAATTACTTTCCCCCTAGGAACAGTAATTATATCTAATTATTACTTAATCTGGATCAGCTATTGGGAGGTTGGTCACATTTTCTCATTGAACAAAACGCCTTATCTCACTGAACAAAGAAATGCAGGAAAAGTGCAACTTAAAATATGCTGGATTTGGCTACAACCGAAAAGATTACATATGACTTACAAAATAAAGACTGTAAATTAAATGACATCTATATAGCTTGCTGGTTCAGTAACATGCCGTAAGTTTTGGAATCCCAAACTGGTCCCAAAAGCTACATCCTGGCCTCCATTACGCAAACTGGATTCTCTTCATTTAGTCTTGATATGAATTTTGCCATAGTAGAACGTATGAATATGTAGAAACACAATGCCATATCCTCAATATTTTGCAGTAAGTCAGTCTTGTAGAACAGGGATTCATGTTTAACGCAACCACCAGAACGAAAATATTAGAGAAGTATTTTTCTATGCACACAGTAAAGTCATGTCATTGAAATGAAAGAAAAACACTAATCCCAGTGCTTCAAAAATATCTTCATTACTTTCTTCAGAGCTTTCATTTATGTTAATACTTTAGATTGTTATAACCTTATTTGACAAGGGGAAAAAATAGGATGCTACTTTGGGCACAAAAAAGCTAGACTCCTAAAAATAGCATTTAGTTAAAATGAAACTATGAAGTACTCTGGTTCTCAAAGCACAATATATCAAAATCTTCACTCTACCCTTTTAATGATCACAAAAGATTTTTCAAAGGCGTGAACTGCGGCATGTAAATATGCCCTTAAGCTTCTCTCCTGCTGTAAAGTTACCAGTACTTGAAAGTCCACTTTCTTCTACAGCACACGCAGCCCTCCTCGCCCTTTGGTTTTATCAAAGATTTTTGCTTTTTCAAGCGCTAAGGACAACAGAAGGGTATGTGCTCCAAAACCGAGTCAGCCCTGTAAGGAGTTTCAGCAGCAGCAAGGTCACCTAGCATTCCCCTGCATACATAAGCAGTTGTCTGGGAAATGAAGCTACAGTTAGCACTCAGGTTAAAATAAAGCTGTTCATACGACTGTTGCAATTATAGTAGTGTTGATTCTGTCATCCAGGTGACTAACAAATAGTGGTCATCTTGTTCCAAGAGAGAAACAAAAACTCCCAATTCCAAACCTAAGGTACAAAAAAACCCCCAAACCCACCTCCAAGTTACACAAAACGTGGGAAGCGAACAGTAAACCTGCCAGTGCCTCAATACACAGTTTGCAGTATTTGCTGAACAGCTATTATGAAAGATTCTTCCCTTCTCCCCCCGGCTCTTAGGGCCCCCAAACAAGACAGTATCATTGATTTCAGCAGGCTGTCTACATGCAGTAACGTAACTGCTATGCAACATTTCTGAAAGTGAGGTGTTAGTTTAAACTCCTGCTTCAAACAAGTTTAAAATGGTCTGAGACATCGTTCAGCGAAAGAAGTTTGAGGCAGGATGTACCTCGACAGTGCAGGAACCTCAGCTTATCTTTCCAGTTTAAAGAAAGTCTATTTCTCTAAGGGTCAAATAATGTAGGCATCGTTAAAAAAAACCACACACAGCTGAAGTAGGATATAGAAATATTCTGCTTAGGGGTCTAGGCTTACACTACATCTAATTTGTGGTGATGTACAGCTTCAACAAATACCACAAGTGCACAAAAAGCCACCCCTGTGTGTCGTCGAACATCTGCAAATGAATGTGCTTGCTTGTTTCTTTTGGAGTGTAAGTTCCAACCACAGATGTTGGCTTTAGAGAGTATGCTACTTCTTGATGTAGCTAGAGCCCCAGTAATCACAACTGGACAGTCCTCATCACAACCATCAGTCCCCACCATGCCCCAAGGAAAAGTGTGACACTAGTTTTTATGAGCACAAACTTCCTGTTGCTTTTTTCCCCCCTTCCTCCTGTCAACTGTCAGCCCTCCTAGGACGGCTGGAGTAAAACTGATCGCAGCAATTCATCTCTGTAGGAAAAAGGAAGGAGGACATGGGTTGTAGCAAAGAAATACAAGGAGTAAGAGATGAAGGAGAACCATGTGAATGGAAGAGTAGACAATCACAAAAGAAACAGAAAAGGCACGCTGAAGTCACACCCCACCAATGCTACTGTCATTGCGAGAATGAAGTTTCTCCCAGAGGCCGGGGCATGACTTTCCGGGCAGGCACCACACAGGAGACAGTGGGTTCTGTGCAGTGTTCACAGCCTGCCTGCGAGCCGGGCCCAGGCGACACTGCACAGCTCAGCAAGTCTTCCTGAGAGCGCTGGGTCTTCCACCTTGGTGAGTCAGAAGTACGTCAAGCCTTGACTTCAAAGATACTATCTTATGTAAGAGTCCCAAAACCGAAGTCCTACTTCTTTCTCTGTAGTATTTATAGTTAATATATGTAAAACCGTCTCTTTTCACGCTAGAAGAGCTTCTCCAATGTGTATTTTTGAACTGTAGCCCAGAGAAGTCATACATATGCATGCGACAGGGCACCCTTCCCTCCTGAAGTCTAGTATAAATAAGGCACACTGACTTTTTGTCATACCAGCATCATGTGTGAGTTCAACCAGGTGAGCAAAGACACCATGTTTTTTTCCCCCCTCTCAGAAAAATCTCAGTGAATAGACTGGTTCTGTCTCCAGCCTCCCCTCATTCTCTACACGGAAGGAAAAACAAAGTAGAAGTAACAGGTTATATTCACTGGAGGCAGAACTTGGACATAGGAGGCGGGAAAAAAAAAAAAATAATCCTTTGTCAGGGACACTGATTTCTGTGGTAAATATTAGGGTGAAAGAAAATAATGGTAAGAATCAGGCTAGTTCATTCAATCTCATATACAATTTTAATTTCAAGCCAGACAGCTCCCTATTGATTGCTATTAAATATTTTGTCACTGGAGCCCGAGTATTTCCAAGCAAACAAGCCGCCTTTTCTCTCTGCCAGCAGCCACAGACCGTACACTGTATGCCTTCCCCTTTTTAAACCACCAAAAGTTCACTTTAAAATGGTGGTGGTGGCAGCAGGCGAGCCTACCCAAAACAAGCCGAGTATGGCAAACACAGTTACCCAAAGCTAGTTGTCAACCTTACTGTCCCTCTCTCAGGAGACCCAAAACGCGGTCAGAGAACTCGTGCTACTTGTTCTAATACCCAGCGGTTGAAACGCATTAACGGATAATATTTTCTTAATATTACTTATCCGCACCTCCAGTTCCATGCAGGTACTTACACCTCATTTGTTACCATGGCATCGGAGCAGCTGAACGGCAGACAATACAGCAGTGGCTGTGTGTGTCACAGAAAGATTACCCAGCAGGGAGGGGAGGTGGGTGAGCTCACAGGGCTGCAAATCAAGCCGGAGCAACTCCTTTATTTCTACCAAGTTGCAGCCATACCAAAACTGTTCAAAAAAACCTGGTCCGGGGGGGGAAGACCAAAAAACCTCACGTTACGGACACTGCGCTACAAAACTCCTATCCCTACAGAGGCAGTGGTTACCCCCGGCTAATATCCTGCTGGAAAATCGGCCACTTTTACGGTTTTCAGGCGCAGGGAAGGCCGGGCCTCCCCCCTGCTGGGCCCTGGGGACACCAGCGGGGAGGGGGCGCAGCAGCTCGGGGAAACCCCGGTTTGGCCCCCCTTTCCCAGCGGCGGGAGGAGAGCTTTCCCCGGCACAGGGTGCGGGTCGGCCCCTCGCCGCCAGGCCCGGCCCGGCCCCGCAGCAAACTTTTGTGGCGGAGCACAAGAGATCAGTAGAAACTGACGNTAAAGACCATCGAGTTCCAACCCCCCTGCCATGGGCAGGGACACCTCCCACCAGACCAGGTTGCTCAAAGCCCCATCCAGACTGGCCTTGAACACTGCCAGGGATGGGGCATCCACAGCTTCTCTGGGCAACCTGTTCCAGTGTCTCACCACCCTCACAGTAAAGACTTTCTTCCTGATGTTTAATCTAAATCTACCCTCCTTCAGTTTGAAGCCACTATCCCTCATCCTATCACTACATGCCCTTGTAAAACGTCCCTCTCCAGCTTTCCTGTAGGCCCCCTTTAGGTACTGGAAGGCCGCTATAAGGTCTGTTGTGAAAACTTAGCAGAGGTTTGGCTACTGGTTGTCAAAATATGAAATTCAAACACCTGAGAGACTGGTGTGTAAAGCTGGTGTTCGTCTTGGCCATATGAGGGCTATTGGTGGTAATGCCTCACATTGCCCGTGAAAGAGTGAACCTGTGGACAAAGGGTGTCCGTAACTCCTTTGGGTCATGTTCTTCAACTGCTGCTTTGGCTGGCAGCTAGGAAGCAGGTTGGTAGTTACTAAACAAAAAAGTTTTGTGCAGTAAAGCTGCTTCTATATGAAGGAACACTAGGGAAAATATGATTAAATACTTAAAAACTGCAGGCGTCAAAACCCTTATCTGAAAAGACAGGGACTCCATTTCCAACCAACAGTATGCATTAACTGGAAGAGAGGAATACAAATGCTGGAATGACTTCTAGGGAATCACTTAGTCTTCGTTCTCTCCTGTTCGTTGCCTGTCTACAAGATGCGCTGTGAAGAAAAAGGAAAGGAAGACATAACTTCTAGCCTGTAGTGACAGGAGAGAGAGATAAAATTGTATGAATAAAGCTGAAGAATAAAGCTCAGAGTGTCATGTATTTGACTTAAAAATTGAATTTTGGTATTTAAATATTAGTCTTACTACATAGAGCAGTAACACAATACTACAGCTCTGACTTCTCAGTGACGCAGTTTATCTTTTCACGCCAGTGTCTGTGAAATATAGGAAAATCCTTTTGAGCAAAAAGACTGATTAGGTAGGTGTCAGAAGCAATGTTAAGGATGTGTGAATAATGCAAAAAGTTATGCTTTATGTGGCATGTTTTGTAGCAGTTTGTGTTTACTTCAGTAGTTTGGAGAGTGTGAAAGTACGGTATGGGGATACTCCAGGATAGGCACCAAGATCAGGCTGGCAGTTTGGTGAAGGGACAGTGGTCAGTAGTGGGCACTGTTACTGCTACTGCGGTGCTTATAACCATATGCTAACTAAAATGAGTTCATTATCGAGCTTCTTACTGTGTGAGAAAATAGTTGGTCACCGACCAACTGATAAGGATGGGATAACAAGAAGTAGTTAATCACTTCAAGGTTCTCTCCTATGTCAAAATGTGTACTCCTATACCAATTAGGACAGAGCTGTGGCTACTTCAAAGGACATCCTTATCATCCTCAAGAAATTGGCAAACTTACAATAAACTTTTACTGTCCTGAGATGACTCAATACCTTAAAAGGATAATGTGAGGAAGGGTATCCTTACCCAAACAACCACCAAGGAACTCACGCCTGCACAGAAACGTTTTGCAGATGCCGCAAAATTTAATATGCATGCGCAAAAAAGGCTATTCGGTCATCGTAATGAAAATGTAAGCCTAGGCAGAGTTATGTATTAGGTAGGCGGAATAATGAGAATCTTTTGTGTATGAATAATGGGTGAATGTCCCCAGTAAGGTGTGCTAGATTTGTGGATTCCCACCTAGCACCCGACATCAAATAAAGCAATATCTCCTCTCTAAACCACTTCTGGTTTTGAGAGCTCTTGTTTTAGGTAACATTACCACAAAAGAGGTATAATGTGTGAACCTGGGGACTTCCATCTTCTAAAACTGAAAGCCAAGCTGCTTGAGCCCTTAATAGGAACACAGAAAATCTCCTCAGGGAAGAACACAAACCAAAATCATTGCCTACCAATCTATACTACATTTACTTTATGCCATGACCTTTTCCTATCCTTGTATGGGAGAAATATGCTTAAAGAGTGGTCTGGTTTAGTTCCCAGGGGTATAGAAATAGTCAAGATTAGAGGACCACCAATTTTTAGCCATGAAAGAGAACTGAGAGGAGACTAAGGCAACTTAGATTCACAGAGAGATGCAGAGCACCCCACACAGATGCTGCTACAAACCTCCTGTATGTCTCCTGCGTTTGGTATACACACAGCTAAGGTATCACAGATGTGCAAATGCTCCAGAAGGAACTAGGGGGCTCTCACCCATCCTTCAGAGCCATAGGAGCATCCTCTCTTAAGGAAAGACCAACTGCATGTTCAGTAGGAAGAGGCTGTTTTCACTCAAGGTGAAATTTCAAAACTGATTTCTGATATTTTCTGATTTCTGTCTTGGTACAAAGTGTACTGAATGGGATATAGATGGGATATGAATCATGCAAAATGAATCAGTAACAAATGATTTAAAATGCTCATGTATTCTTCATGCCAGATTTGTACAGCTTTTATAATCTTTATGAAAATTTTCATAAGCTCTGAATATCACATGAAGTGATTATGAGAAGTTCAACCATTTATGGAGCTTTATTAAACTTATTTTAGGACAAACAGAACAATTGCCATTAACAGAATAAGCTTTACAAGGTGTCTTAACCTGCCAAGAAGGCAATTCTGACTAGAAGTGCAAAAATGTCTTCAGCTAGAATTAAAAAATAGACTCAAATAGGACACAACTATTATAACAAATATTGTAAGCCTTACATTTATATATTGAAGGTGAGAATAAGATTGAGAGGATGTATAATCCAAATTTGTACTTTAGAGGTGGAATTAACATTTGTTAAACAAGAAGTAAAACACAGTATAAAAAAAAAAATATCTTCAGGAACATACTATATTCCCTCTATGGACTGTGCTGCTCATTGTGGGAACTGAATTCTATTTTATCATGTTAAAAAATAGACAATAACCTGTAGTTTTGATCTAATATATTAACTTTGAACACAAAAATGGCATTATGACTAGTAGCCCAAACAATGTAATTGTTCAAAGTGTTGTTTAAAATCGAATACTGCTCATGCAGTCCTTCATTTGTACTGTTCTGATGAGACACAAAACAGGATCTGTAATTCTGAACAGAAACAATGCAAGAGTTACTTATTTTTGAACTAGCTTTGAAAAGCAGTTAAACACAGATTCGGTGTGGGTTTTTTTTTATATGCAAGTAGTGGTTGAAAATGATTAATATATTCTGCTATGTAAATGTTCAATTGAGTATAAATTAAATGCCCATATGAACATAAATTATATAATTCAGTCCCTTGACAGAGCTATTAAGAAACTGCCAGTAATTTACTGAACACAGTCCTTACAGTAACTGTATTTGTCTTAAAGACATCATCTTAGAGAACATTCGAATATTAGAGTTATAAGTCAGTCTGTATTCAGTTTATCATGTTTAGTCTTTTATACAGATCTGAAGGCTACTACTAGACAGGAGAGACAGAATATAGAGAACTTTGAGGATGCCTCAGAATTTATTTCTGAAAATTTTCAGAAAATATTTTCCTCAGTCTGAAAGGGGCATGAAGGTGCTTCAGAGTTATGGCTAAAGTCCTGGACAAAGCACTAGTTCTGCGAGTGTTACAGAACATGTTCTCTCTTTTCCCATCCAGCTTGGCTGCTTGAAGGTAAAACCCCCAGATGAAACGGTTCATACATTCTCATAACACTTGTGGGTTCCTGGTATGCCTTCCAATGGGAATCTGATCAATCAAACAGCACAACTAAAAAGAGGTTGTTCTGTGCGCTTCTTCAGATGTATTTTCTGTGTGTACATGTCTACATTTATACCATTGGGATGTGCATGTAAGCTCTGCTAGTCAGAAAATCATCCTGTTGATACAGAAGGTGCACTAACATGTAAGATGTGAAGGGTTGCTTCTGCAGAAGAATGAATTTTAGGAAAAAAGAGATGCGTGCAAGCATTTATTTGCCTAAATAAAAATTTAAAAAGTCTTGGGTAAGAGTTTTATGTATGTTCTAAAAGTCATGTTGTCTTCATAGAAAACCAGGAAAAAGGTCATCCGTGAGATCAGACTCTCACCTACACTAATGGGCCAAGGTGATGGTGATTGAAAAGGTTATCTTAGTGGATGGGTTTAAAAGAGGATTGTAGACCCATACTCAAAGGATTTTCTTATTAAAAGATGCAGAAATTTAATTAAGGTTCCATTAATAGAACAGTTTGCTGCTGCTTTGCTTCTTCAAAAGTCTACCATCAAGAGGGAGGGAAAAGCAGATTAATCTTCACATAGAATAATCTATAACCTTAACTGTGCAAGGCTCAAAAAATGGCATGAAACGAGCTGTCAGAGCTATCAGAGCTCTAGCAGAGCTAACAGAGACACCAAAAATCTTCAATTTGAATAGACAGTAAAGAACTGCTGCTTGGAGGAGAGCTTATAATGGAGAATATGATCTTCATGAATAGTGAGCTGAAAGCCTTTTCAACTTGCCTGTCTCGATAGATCTTCTGGATTCCTTTCTCCTGTTTACAAGAATGTTCCTCACTGGTAAGAGCCAGGTTATATTAACCCCGCTAGCATCCACATCCAAACGGTTAGATGAAAAGAATTTAGGCGGAAAAATATATTGCAAGTTGGTATAATAGTAATGGAAGTGTCCTGGTATTTTGGACTGAAAGTCTCAGAAGATCCTGAAGCCAAAGTTGCTGAGGCAAAGTAAGGCTGCTGAAGGCCAGCAAAACCACTTGGTCTTCATCATACATTACCTTGACAATCTCCTATGAAAGGCAAGGAAGCCAGGGGAGACATGTGCATTGGCTCTTCTACCCGTATGATCAGGAATGATGCTGACCTGAAAACCTAAAACTCCCCTAGAACATAATATTGAAGATGTTATTGATACAAAAGGCAAACAGAGCAATAGTGAGTAAAAAGAACTCCTTTCACAAGGAGCCACATGGAGAAGACAAGGGACAATGGCTACAAGTTGCACCAGGAGAGGTTTCGTCTCAATATAAGAAAGAATTGTTTTACAATGAGAACAACCAGTCACTGGAACAACCTCCCCAGGGATGTGGTAGAGTCCCCAGCGCTGGAGGTGCTCAAGGTGTGACTGGACAGTGTGCCAGGTCACAGGCACAGGTGATCTCATCCAGGCTCCCTTTTCCCATGAAAGGTTGGACCAGATGACATTTTGAGGTTCCTTACAACCTGGGCTCATCCATGATTCTATGATTCAAAAGTATTTTACAGAGATATTTAAATTCATCCAGAGTTATATTTGTGATTAAGATTAGATTCTAGCAACAAGAAGTACAAATACATCAGGGTTTTTAAATATGAATTGATGCATAAAAGCAGCACCATTTTTCTTAGAAGTATATTCTAGTGGTAGAAGTATTTTAAATAAACAGATGTAAGTGGAACGATGAGATAGATTCCACCCTAAATTTAACTATAGCTGTGTTTCTAGTACCAAGACCATAGATAGACTACTAAAAATGCCTCCTGAATTGTAATGACATTATTGCCCCTTTGAACAAAAGCCCAGATTTGGGGGGGTTCTGTGAAACAATTTTTGTTTAGATGGCAAATAAATGCTATGAAGTTGACCTAAGTCCCAAGGAAATTACTGATAGATAGGATATCCAAATGGAATCCTTTCCAAACTGACACTGGTAACAAAGCTGTCTCTGACTGATGTGGAGAGGATTTCAGGGAAATTTCTGTCTCTCTGAACAACACAGTGAAGACAAGATTTTTGCAGAAATTTCAAGCCAGATGCTCCGGCCTTGTGCACAAGAAAGAACATTCTTTTCTTCATTTTTTGGGAAGGATGAACAATTTTTGTTGCTTATTCTACTTCTACTGGTTTGAACCCACTCTTCTTCTGACAGCTTCCTGCTGTTTGCACCTGAGGTATATCTTTTTTCATTCTATAATCCCTTTTGGCTTCCTGTCTAGCACTCTTCTTTGTACATCATTAGATCTGCTTTGTACAGACAACCCACCTGTTAAAAATATAAATTAAAGAAAAAAAAACAGATTAGAAGTGGGAATTTGAAATTAGTATCATTTGAAAGTATGGTATATGAAAAGGTGACATCATGCTTCAATACATTTGATATACTTTAAGAGATAATTGTGTTTGTCGTGGTTGCAAATGAATAAATAGGATCATGTCCAAACTTCCAGCATAACTGTATATATACACATAGAAGAGTGTCAAAGAGTTCTTTCATAAATTGAGCTGTCAGAGGAGTTCCTGTAAGAGTATATGTAGATGAGGAATTGCCTTAAATACACTTTGTCATCCTACCGAAAAAGGAAACAATGTACTAATTTAAGTTATAAATAGATCAGACAGAATTAGCTTTGATGACCATGTGGATTAGTGCGTATCATTATTCTTTTTTCTTTGGAGAGAAGGCAGTCTGAAATATCAAAGTCTTTTTTAAAGTTTCATTTCCCAAACCATATTGTATTTGGCACATTTTTCTTCTGTTTATTGTATTGTTTCGATACCTCCCACATGCATGACTTTGAATAGTCTATGATATTAAGTACAGTATATGAAATTTTAAAATGTTATGCAGCTATATACATCCATTCAGACTAAGGAGGTCTCAACATGTGTAAGAACAGTCATAGTTTGCATGTAGAACATTATGCATAAAACGTTTAAATTACATTCTCAGTAGATAGCTTGCTTCTTTCATGAAGTGTACCCATAGTCAGTTCTGCCTTTCATCTCCCATAATATCAAATTTGCTTCAACATTTCTAACATATGAATCGCCATCGTGTCTGTAGAGCATGTGGAACGTGACATCTCAACAAAGCAGCACAAACACACAAACAGCCTTTGTGTTCAGGGCTGTGCGTGGGCACGTGGAGCTGTGGAGGGTGGGACAGGTAGGCAGCGTGCTGGCAACAGGCGTTACTCTAAGGCATCTTAGGGCATCTTGCAATTACAGCACTGATGTGGCGCAGCAATACCCTCTGAAACCAAAGCCCCATGTACGGTGTGCGAAAAGGAGCAGAAAGATTGGATAGCATTACTCTTGCCATTGGACTTGCATGCTTTCTGCAGCTTCACATCCCTACATGACCGTGGTAGAAGCTCCCTTCTGGTCCACAAACTGCTTCATACCTTACTCATCTTGCATGCTTTTTTATCAATACTGGACTGTGAACTTCTCTCTTCTGTATTTCATAGAATCATAGAATCGTTCAGGTTGGAAAAGACCCTTGGGATCATTGAGTCCAACCATCTACGCTACTCTACAAAGTACTACTCTTTGTACTCTCTACTACTCTTTACTCTACTCTTCTTGGCCACCTGGGCACACTGCTGGCTCATATTCAGCCACCTGTCTATTAGAACCCCCAAGTCTTTTTCCGCCAAGCAGCTTTCCAGCCACACTTCCCCAAGCTTGTACCGATGCATGGGGTTGTTGTGGCCCAAGTGCAGGACCCGGCACTTGGTCTTCTTGAACCTCACACCATTAATTTTGGCCCATCGATCCAACCTATCCCTCAGTAGAGCCTCCCTGTCCTCATGCTGATCAACACTCCCGCTTAACTTTGTGTCATCTGCGAGCTTACAGATGATACATTTCTACTTAGACAGTGTTTTTATTCTTTTACATGATGTTAGTTAATCGGAAGGATATGAATTGGAGTGAAATCCTCCTGGCACTGGGTCAGGATTTGCTCATGAGAATCTGAGAAGCATTGCTAGTGTATTTATTTTTCAAATTACTTTATCAAGCTACGGTGCATACCTGAAGTTGTAATTTACGTGCATTTTCAAAGATGCCAGGCTGCAGTTCAACTAACATAATGCTGCTGGTTAATTCTCTACAAAAGAATCCCCCCCCCAAAACAAAAATTTGTTTTGAAATAAATGAGTGACACCAAAGAAATGAAATGCAGCTATTTCAAGGTCATTTCATTTGGAGGCAAGAGGCACCTATTATTAGTACTTATTATTTCTTATTTTATTATTGCATCACCTACAATGTCAGTGATCTGTTTTACTCCCACTGTACTAACACAGGTATAGTTGCGGTGTTCCAGGTGGATGTTTGAGGACCTATAAGAGTCAGTCCTAGCAGTCAGTGAATTTTAAATATCTATTGATTCCAGAGAAACAAGTTTGACATTGTTAGACCTCCTGGTTACTTTTAAATAACTCAGCAGCTATCCAAGGACAGACTACATTTTCCAATGTTAGTTTCAGGACTAGTTTTCTTGGAGTGCTAGAATAAATTTTGCTTTGGGAGGATGGATTAATGATTGCTGTGAAATGGGTCTTTATAGACAAATACAAGTCCAACTAAAGTGAGGTGGTGAAGACAGCCTAGAAAATATGAACACATGAAAGATTTTTCTTTAGTTTGCAGACAAACCACATTGTGAAATGCAGAACTTTATCACTTAAAAAGCCCCCAACTTACTTAAAATATATTATACTTAACCAAGAATAATCTGGTGAATAGTGTTTCCATGAGACCATTCTGATAGAGAAAGTTTTGATCCAGATACTTGAAAATATCCATTAGCTGTGTTGCTTTTGTAGGTGTAGTAAGCATCATCCCTCAGCAGCCCAGATGATAATGCTGCATTTATGTATATCATCCTCATACGAGAACTCTGAGGAGCAGGTAAGTAAAAACTTCTTAAGCTCCAAAATTGTCTGTCTTCATTATAAACTGCCAGAAAAAGAAAGGCTGGAGGAGCTGCTGCCACTGCAGATCAGAAGAAACGTACTTTCAGATGGGACTGAGTCATAACTAACAGCCTCTATAGATAAAGAAGGAGCATTTGGAAAATTTAAGAACTTCACTAAGTTTTCTGTATTTCCTGTTTTATTAAATGCTTCATTATATCCCAGACAAACCTCAGTAGATCAAAGCACTTAACTGTTTTCCACTCTGTTAAAAAAAAATTACACAGTGATTAGGCAAATAGTAACTTCTCTTAAAGTTTATATCAAGGATGTACATGAAGAAATCAAGATGTTCTGGGATATGTTTTCAGCTAATGTAATTAGGAGAGCTTCACTGAAATTAATTTACAAAATTAAGCTGTGATCCTAAAAATTATTTCATATGGGTGCACAAGCTTATGCAGTGAGAGTCACAGACAGTATGCACACCTTATTTCAAAATGTTCTTTAAATAAATTACATCAATGAAAAGTAGATCTAAAAAAGATTCATCCAGACATTTAATGAAGACTATCCATACCTTAAATGACAATTGAGAACTTACCTGCAATGGATAGATAAACACTAATATCTTGAATGTATTCTAGTTATTTCACTTTCAGTAAGCTTCTGTTCCTCTCCAAGTTTAAAAAAAAATATTAGCTTCTCATTTATAAAAAGCACTATTTATTAAAAATATGATTCTATTATCTGTTAGAGCCACATCACTTGCGTTGTTATTTAGGCCTTGGGTCAAAGCATCTGAGGAAACTTTTATTTCTTTGTAAGTTTTGAATCCATCATTTGTATAGAAAGTTCCAACATCTGATAATAAAACTGCTGTTGTTGGAAAACATGCAGACCGTTTAATGGAGAGGTCACTATTTTAGAGGGAACAGAGTGAGATGTAATTTTCCTTGCTAGGAAATGATTGTTTGGGCCTTTGAATGATAAAAGGAGTATTTAGAACAAAGCATTCCTGAAATACCGTTGACTTTCCATGTATTTTTGCTATGATGTCATCAGATATTGCATGTACATTGACAGTCTGTACTCTGGAAATGGCAGAAACAACAGATAAACTCGAAAATTAAAACTTCCGTCAGTTGAACTGACTGAAAGAAGTTCAGCTACATGATTAATGCCACATTCTTACAGGAACTGCATCTACAGTGGTACAAAATTATTTTAAAATTCTGTTCTAATTCCAGAAGTCAGATGACAACATGAAATCAGGGAGAAAAAGACCAAAATTTGCCTGCATTTGGATTTTTAACTTCTAAACTTACAGAACCAGGCATATTCCTATCTCAGTGCTGTCTGGGAACTGTAGTAACTGAGAGAATCAGGAAAAAATAACAAATCATAATATGTAATTCTATATCCTTATGCTTCACTTGCCTATGTTCAGTGTATTCCATAGAATTATTACTGAATTCTACTAATCCATTCATGGATGGGTTTCTTACAGAGATCAACAATCTGTGAGGTCCTCCCAGTTACAAGTACGTTGATGACTGTCACTTAATTAGGATATGCGTTGATATGAACACAGCTCTAGTAGCTCCAATACATCAAGGCTGGAGGAAGTTTGAAACTTAGGAGGTTTCCTTGACGGACATTCCCAGGAAGCAGAGAGTGTGGGTAATGCAAATTAATTGAGACAGAGGAATTATTTTTGTTACTTTTCCATTAATAATAGCTGTACGCCTTTCCAGTATTACTTCCCAAACTTCAGTTGGCATAACACTACTTGTTCATTAAATATATAGGATAATAATAGATCTGACAGGGTGCAAAAGGCCAGCATCTCAGAAGAAATGAAGCCCCAAACAATTCTGCATCCATCAGGACACAGCAGGGCTGACAAACTTAAAAATTGAAAAATTCAGCTCAGCATAAAGCAGATCTGTGAGGAGTATAAACTTTCTAGTTTGGGCTTCTGGAGAAAATGTGGTGCAGGACAGAACCTATTCCTATACTTACAAACTGTGTCGAGTTTCCTGAGAAGCTGCTGCTGAGTTTCAGAGGGAACTCAAGGAGCCTAAGAGCCTCTCACTGGCTGTTCACCAAATACTGAGCAAAACTTGGGAGTCCGTCCAAGGCTCCAAAAGCAAAAGAAGCTGGTTGGTAGCTCAGTTAGGCTTGGTCTTGTTTCTTTTTCTCTCATTTCATTGGAAAATAAGTCTCCTGAGAAACTGAGTTTGAAATTTCAGTTTTCATACCTAGTGATAATCATCCTGTCCAGTCTGACTAGAATTTGAATTAGTCTGTGGGCTCAGTGCTCTCAAGAGGGATGCTAGGGATACTCTTGCATATGATTACTGGATATAAGTTGTTTCACCCCAAACTTACATCAGTGTTTTTCAATCAACAGATGTATTAACTTCCAGACTCATCTTAGTAAGTTAAATATTTTGTAAAGCAGAAATGATGCAAATTTCGTTCTTGTAGATGTGAACACAAGTGCCCCTGGATTCAATGAAAGGTGTTTCTGCAAAATAACCAAGCATATGTGAGATGATTCAGATGACTCTCTTCCTTATTTGGAAGAAAAAAAGACTATCCATTTATAAAGCAATTCTATTTTCTCTTACTTGATTATTCTGCACCTCAGTTGTCTAAAAAAAGCAGCAGTTAATAAGATAGGAAAAAAGTGATGCCAGGACTCATACCATTAAGAAACAATGCATATGTTCCCATTTCGGGGGTGGGGTGAATTATTTAATCTCTGCTGTGAAAAATGCAATAGAAAAAGCCCATCTCTGGTTACAGCAACTTTTGATATGGAGCGTTGCTATGTTGCCATCTAGTGACAAAACAGAAAGGTACAATAGATAACGACAGAGAACAAACCAAACCTACATAAACAGTACTCCATTAAAAGTCATACTTGTTTCTTGCAGTGTAAATACATAGCACTAATTACATGCTGAGAGTAAACTCTTTTAAAAAGAAGGTAAAGTCACAAAATACTAGTGAACTTCTTATAATTGGCATTAAGACAGCGTGTAAAATGGGTAAGGATCAGATGGCAAATTGCTGCAGGAAATGTCTGTGATTGAGAACCCCTTGTAAAATGTAAACCCAGAGTCATTCTCACTACCCCATGACAAAACTTAGCTCTGATGTATTCGTATTAGCTTCACTGAAGGCCTACATAGGAAAAAAATTACAGATCACAAAACTTGTGACAAATATATAACTCCTGGTGTGTTCGCATCACTATTATTTACTGGTTGGTTCTATTTTCTCATGAATTCACAATCAAATAAAAACTGAATTTTTGTCACTGCTGACCGGTTGTGTTTTCATGGCATGCTGCAAAACATGGTGAATGCTATATACTCTTGGAAAGGAAAAGAAGCAATTGCCCTCAAATGCAGTAAGCAGTGATAGAAGTAGATCAACTGACAGTATGAGAGTCCTTTTATTAGTTCTAATATTAATTGCTCCAAAATACTAGAAATAACAGTGCAGAAAAGTTTCATTAGGGCTCCAGCACAACAAAAATAGGAATTGAAGGGGATGGCACTGCCTCAGGAAGCTCTTCAAATGTCAGGTTTCTCTGGATTTATGCATTGCCTTTTTGTGACTGTCCAGACTCACCAAAATTGTATGACAATCCCTTTATTTATTTCTAAGAAAACTGACAATAATTGCTTGTGAAAAGAAAGAAACTAATTAATCCCTTGGAATCCTATATGATGCTCCTAAGAAAAAAGCTCCTAGGAACGTCTCCTGGTGGTGGACGCTGTAGTTGAGGAGGTTCTGGGATCCCTTTCACATTTCCCTCACTTTCCAACCACCTCCTTGCTATTCTATTTCCTATCCAGAACATGAAACCCCCCAGTCAAAGTATGACCGTAATGTTAGCAAGCGTTAAAAGAAGGATTAATACTTTGAGTATTGTTTTATCACATATGTTTAAAACCATATTACTACAGCCATTGCCTTACTACTGCTCGTCAAGGGTATAGTTAATTGTTGATTCACAAAAAATGCTGGACTCTTCAGCAACAGGTGAAGAATTCACCTGTTTTTGCACAAATACCTTTATTCTAAACAAGCTAGCAGAGATATTGGAAACAGTTTAATTGAACCTGAACGATAGTCTTCCTGAGCTACCTTCTGTCTTTTTTGAAATTGTACCTGAAATACCAGCACATAAAGTCAAAATGTGCAACCCTCACTTAAGAGTACAGAGAAGGGTGAAGAGCATCTGTCCAAGATTTTTTTCTAAATAAGGATGAAGTGTTTGGTACAATACCTCACACACGTTCTGAATGTCCAGGAATGGAATGCTAGAATGGAGGGGTTATGTTTAACTTCGAGCTGACACCTGCAACTTGACAATTAAGACAATCAAAGACCATTCATTACAGTAAAAATGTTAAGTGGCTTTCAAGTCCAGTCTTGCTTTCTACTCCATGAGTTTCTATACATATAAAGTAGCATAATTACATGCAGTGAGTTTTTTAGGACTGAGAGAAAAGCCTACATAAGTTTAAGTACTATGGTGAATGAAACAACAGCTAAACACGCAGATGACAAGCTCTCTTCAAAGAAAAGGAAAAATGGCAAAATTATTACTGAAGCACAAAGTTATCTCAAAGTAGAAAAAAAGAGGCCCAGACATGGGCCTCTCATCAACAGCTCTCCTCATGGCCCTACTCATCAGCACCTGTTTGTAGAGTCACAAGTGTAAAAATTTTAAACAGCATTCCACTAAAAAAAAATACATCAAATAACCTACCCTAATTTTGGATGCTCCTGGAAATATGAGCATTTTTTCAAATACGTATGAACAACAGATTCCTACCTCAAATTCCAAAACAGCCAGCTGAGTATCTGAGAACTCTGTTTAAGTAAAATAAATGTTATTATTAATTCTATTTTTGTCCAGCTAGTTCATACTAACTGTTTGTGACAAAATTTCTTGCTTGAAATTCTGAAATTGGAATAAGCTTTTGATATTATAAAATAAATTTTCAAACAATGACATACAATTAAAATAATTTTTACTCAATCTGTTCATTTCAGAACACATAACACTCAGATTCAAGTTGTTTTCTCTGCTTTCTACTCATAGCAGCAGACAGGAAACAAAACTTTCCTGACATCTAGTTATCTAATAACAAAAATGACTTCACAATATAATAGATATTGCTACCTTTTTCTTCTGTCTCATTCTAATATTGAAGATAGTAACAAAGGTTAAAAAAATCAACAATATAATGATGGCAACTTAAAATAATAATTTAAAAAATTTAAATAAATGGTGGTGCCATGCCTGCACGCCTTGTGTCAGGTACTGTACCAAAGACAAATTACTTTCTGCCATTTGTTTAGGCCCGAAATCCACTTCTATCAACATTTATGATACCTGTTAATCTCTGCATGTGGGATAATCTCTTAAATGAATCTCCATTCAGCCAAGAGATCTATCTGTAAAGATCAGCTTTTACAACAGGTTGTCACATTTTAAGTCTAAATTAAACCAGTAAATTGACATCCCTGTTTATAGACATATCATGACTTCCACAAGGCTTTTGCTTAAACCTTTTTCCAACAGTTTGCTAGGCAGGTGCATGAGGAAATGTGAACAGAGAAATGTGAACTGTCACGCATTACTGCCAGTTACAATTTCTGGATCTAATTTTCACAAAGACTAAAATTCAACTGAATCACTAAAACTTGCAAAGTACTCTATCTGTAGGAAATAGACAACAGGTTTCCCCTCACTCATTAAACGTGTGTTACTGCTGCACTCCTAACAGGAGAGAAAACCTTGCAAATTTATTTTTCCTAACACAGTAAAAGGAAATAAGTGAAGATGTATGCAGGCAGTATATTTCAATAAGACATTTCCACTTTCAACCGGTAAATTTTCACAAGACATGCATTTAAACTTTTTTCTTAAGCAGCATCATTTTAACATACTTGCGATGGAGTAATTGCAGTGTGATTCAGTTTGGAAGCATCTGCACTTTCAGGATCATATATCCACAAAATTAACCTCTAACAAGTGAAAAAAGAGACACAAGTTGATGGTTTTTTAACAAACACTAATATTCTATCACTGTGATAGCATTTGTTCTTGTGACAACACAGAAGATAACATAACAATATTAATTTAGGCAAGGCATATGCTGCAGGCTGATCTCGCACTCTTGGTTTCTTTTTGATGCGAAGAGGCAACAGCAACTGAGGGAAGCAGCACCTCCTTTCTCAGGAATAAGGGGGGGGAAAGTAAGAATTTATGCAGAAGAATTTTCTGTCCTCTGATGCTGTCGTACTTCCCTCAGAAGCCCTTCCTCACTCTCTCTCCATTTCTATGTGCTACGAAGCCACACAGCCTGTTCTGCAGCAGCAAAGGAAGGGGGGGTTAGTCATATTAAAACAGAACTTGTTTCTTGTCAAGGAAATGTTACAAAGCTGTGATTTAAATGTGCACCATGCATGCTCCCATGGCTGGCACATAGCTGACATAGGGTTCTTTCAGTCAGGAAGAAGGCACACACCTGATACTCCCACCTCATGCTACATGCAACGGGCACAGTCATTCCGTGAGGCAGACTCACCACCTTTACTGCAAAGTAGAGCGGTGTAAGGATGTGCACAGAGGCACTTATCATAAAACAGCTGACACGCTGCAAGTTTACATCCTACAGCTCGCATCCTGCAGTTGCCTGTTTGTCTACTCAAATCAAAATGCCAAGCCTTGCAATCCATCGTTACTGGGCAAGCTGAGTAATCACACAGCTGCTTGCTCAGAGGGGGCCGAGTAGAAGAACTGGCACAGGGAGAATATAAGTTTGCTTCCACAGCTGTGAAGTTCAGTCATTTTTAGCAGACTGCAAACTACTTATGCGGCAGCTCCCTGAATTCAGTTTCTGAGCAAGGACGCTTTTTAAATTATTTAAAGTTTTCGTATTTCCACACAGGATCACAACCTCTCTCACAGTCAGAGAGGGGGTGAGGTAGGAAATAATTTATGTTATCTCTTCATATTAAATTTGGCAAATGTTATGAAATAAAGATTTTGATAAACAAGATTATATTAGCTTACTATGCCAATGGAATATTTAATCAGATTCATTGTATGCCGCACACATTAAAAATCTCACACAAGTGCACAAATTCAAAGAAATGAATAATAGGTTGGTCTGCCAAAATCTGCCATCAATCAGCTTGAATTTGTGTCAAAAACATATTCCATAAAAATGAGGAAAAAAAATGGAGAAGAGCTAGGTTACAATATAAGGCCAAAGAACACATTCAAACTTAAATTTACCTGGCTTTCACTTATGCAGAGTGGATCTGTTCTACAAAACCAATGAATTACACATTACTTGAAATTATCATTAAAAAGCTTGCTATTGAATAAAACTATTTTACATTATTTAAACCAATCTGCTTGTATGAGATGTGTATACAGTGTCTAAAATAATGTTTTTAACATATTGGTTTCGGTTGTTCCACTGCATAAATATTTTAATATTTAAAGAGACCTATATTTGCTGATGTTTCTCATTTAAAAACCGATTCTAAGCATCTTTCATAGGCTTTTTCAAAATGTAGCTTCCCTCTTACCAAAAATATTTGCTATTTAAAGAAAGCATGTCTTCTGAAAAGTTCATCGTATTTAAAGCTATCAGATTAAAAACATCAGTTTGCAAGGAAGTACACCTGCTGTATTAGAGTGCCCAGCGGAGACCTTGTGTTAAGCCCTGTGTGAGGAAAAGACTCCCCTCTCCAATTAGGGAGACATGTCCCTCTCTCTAATGACGTGACAGAGAGCAAAGGGCTGCTGGTGTCCGAATTGGGGCCTCCGAGTCTTCTGCACTCTTGCTGCAGCTGTAATGGGTAAGGCCCAAGGGCAAGCGGAAGGCAGGGAAACCGCTGTATTTTGGATGTCAGAAATATGATGGAATTAGGATTGCAGGAAATCAAACCCCATCAAACATCCTGGATAAAATGTTAATTCTGATGAAGTCAATGTGACAACATCCAGTGCCTTCAAAATAGGTCAAGAATTCATCCATCTGTTTAAGCAAAAAACTGTCAGGTTTTTCATTTATTGAAACAGGTCATTAAAAATATTATGCCTGTTAGAAAATGTTACTATTATACAATTCAAAAAATATTTACATAGAAAAAAAAAACCCATAGCCAAGGATCAGAGTTTATAATATGGAAGCATGTTTTAATCACCACTCAAGTCAATGTTAAAAATCTACCAATTATCTTCAAATTTGCTGAAAAATTTCCACATGGCTACAAAACTAAATTTGCTGTTTTCAAGCAAAGACACAAGTCAGCCCAAACCAAGACACAAGTAATTCTAGCTAGTGAGACTGAATTTGGAGAAAAAAGTCTGATCTGTGGTTCTTCTAGGATGAGCGATTGCTGCCATTAAGGCTGTCTTTGGCTTCTTATCAGTCATGTTTTGTTTAAGTTTGGTAACTGTACTGAGTGCATTCCTTCCAGCAAAACAAAACAAGCAATTAAGTAATTGCTTTCTGCAGTAATATTTGGGAAATGCAGGAAGACATTCTCAGGCAATATTAACAATAATCAAAACAGAAAACATGCAAGAAAGTTTACCCTGTGGTTGACAGAAAAAAATCCAAGTAAGTAGCTTACTAGCCTGCTGTACAAATAAGCAGACAAAACGGTTGCATGGCTTTGAGGGCAAGCGCGTGATGCTTTGCATTACGCAGGAGTTATTAGAGGCATTAAAAAACCACGAAAAAGACAGCTACTGCTATTTATTTCTATTATGTTTAGAGAAAACAGGACCTTGTATATGTATTTTGTAAGCAAAAGTATGCCATTATAAAAATATTTCTGGCATTATAGACATTTTCCTCCTAAATAAACAAAGTGAGGCAAATACTAGCAAACTCCATGGATACCAGGAGAAGAATACAAGTTGCTGTCTTCCCCTAAAAACTACTGGTTTTATTCAGGAAATCTACAGAACTTTTTCAGTAGACTTACAACCATCAAGCTTTTTCTTTCCCTTTTCCTGGTGCTTCTGATTATAAGGTGGTCATAACTCTGGTAGGGCTTCCTGGACTGACAACCAGCAGGGTTCCTGTCTGGTCCTACTATGTTAAAATACATGCTGTTATGCTCCACTACTCATTTTTTCTTGGCCTGTCTAGCACACCTAAAGAGCATGCTCTCTCCTTCCACACAAGTGGCACCTTCTGTTCAAATATTTTTAATTCCTATTTGTTTGAGCAGATGTTTTTTAGCTGCAACTTCACTCTGACATAGCCTTCTTCAGAGACGTTAAGAGTGTGCAGGGAGACATGCTTATGTTCTAAGGTTTAAACAGCATTACTTTAGTGAGCAGGATAAATACACATACATAGACAAAAGAATAAAGTCTCTCCCTCATTTTTCTCCCTTCTCATGAGCATTCTTTGGAATCCTGGAACAGCATTCAAGATATTTTTAATTCTACAATTGACTCTTTTCAAGAAACACATACTTCTTTCTGGCCCCTGCAATCAAAATACCCCTGGGTTCTACAGTAGACAGGAGGTTCTTCAATAACTTTCAGACCCGTTAGACATATGTCCTCCCAAGTCCGTCTCGTTTCTTCATAATCTATTGCTCATGAGCTGCCTTCTGCAATTCTGTCTTGAAACACTGATTTACCTTGGGAAATGGCTGACTGTTTCTGTTCAGTGCTACATGTGAATCCACGTGTTAATATCCTTCATTTTCAGACCTGTACTAAATACAAAAGTTCCTCTTTTCACCTTCTATGGATTTTAATTCAGTATGGAAACAGAAGAGTTCTCAATTTGATCCATACATATATATACACACACAACATTATTGTACCTACAGAAGTAAAAAATTCCAAACTGTCAGGTTTTTCATTTATTGAAACAGGTCATTAAAAATATTATGCCTGTTAGAAAATGTTACTTATACAATGCAAAAAATATTTACATAGAAAAAAAACCCCTACCTGTCTGTTTATGAAGCCGCTGTCACATACCTCATGAAACAATCAGAACGATCAGAAGCAGGCAAATACTACTCTTTATCCTCAAATATCTAAAGACAGAAACTACCAATGACATTTCAGAAGTATCCTATATTATCTTAAGTATTCTCCCTTCAAAATCATCCTATTATGTTGATGTTTATGATTTTTCAAATTCTTACATTTTTCTCTTCTGCACTACATATGTCAAGAAATTCACACTCAATAAATGAAGATCCTTCATATTCTAGGTATATCTAACCAAAGAGTTAAGAACAATTTCGAGTGTGTGCAAACACATCAAATGTGACATATACAAATATTACTTTCTAATGTTCTTAATCTTATTTTTATCATGATAAAAAGATTAATGAATGTAACAAAAATAATTAAGGGACATTTTAACTGGAAAAACTAATTTAAAATGAGTAATAACAAGCAACAAGCAGGGATCAATTACATTAGCACGCTGTTCAAATAAAATTATGTATGTCCTAACTGTATAATGATTTCTCTTCCTCCTAAGCTAAGCTGACAGCATGCTGGAGAGTTTGAAGTGCTACAGATGCCAACTGTGTCTGGCACAGCGATTCTTAGACTTTTTTTAGACTATGGCACTATCAATATTTTTTGTGAGCCCCTGTACATCTTAACATCAAATTAAAACAGGAAAATACTCTGAAGATGATGTAAATAATCAGGAGGCAAAATTAACTTACCTTTCATTGAATGTTT
>JAHREE010000183.1:977167-1031091 GCA_033628505.1 Tringa tobata
CCCCGGCGGCGGCGGCGTGGCCTAAGCCGCCGCGGTGGTGATGGTGCTGGGGCTGCCCCCCCCGCGGAGGGCAGTGGTGGCCCCCGGCGCGGAACCGGCGGTTCGTTACAGGATGCAGGCGAGGGTGTGCGTGTCGCCCGCAACATCTCGGTCCCTTCAGGTAAAATCGGCTTCTAAAGGACTCGCCTGCCCTTGCTTCAAGTTCATTGTCGTGTCAATGAAACCTCATCTTTCTCTGTTGACTTTTTTTTTTTTTTTTAATTTTTCTTTTCTGTATGGAGGCCTTATTCCATAAAAAGAGCAAAAAAAAAAAGAGTCTAGCCTGCAAGCACAGTACTCCTAAACGCCTGCGTTAAAACAACACAGACCTGAGGAGATGTTTTTCCTAACACTTCTAGTGTAGTAATTCCATAGAGCACAACATAGTGAACTAAAGCCATGTGTGGTTTTTTTTCTTGAAGTTAAGAGATACAGAGTGTAAAATGCCTACAGCAAGCGCTGACTTCGTGTGTCATTATCTGCATGCTTTTGTTGAATGAACAAATTAAATTTGCTCTAAAATAAATACATTTTGGAAGAGTGTACCATTTCCCGAAGAGTGCAAACTTGCAAGCATTTTATTATGAGAACTGCACATACAACTGGTGCTTTCAAAACTAAGTCAGTTACAAAGCTGACAAATCAAAAACTTCAGAGACTTTGAAATAAACAAACATGTAGCTGTTTTCACAAATGAATGAATTCTTCCCATGTATCTTGTTGTTTTTTGTTTTTAAATAATCACAGAATCTGATGTGCTGCTGTGGCATGATTGCCTGGTTTTGTGGTTTGTAGAGCACAGTGACTCAGTTCGTCCTTTACAACTTTGTTCTTGAAACTTGAAGGACATCTGTGTGAGCGTGTGTTTTTAATGTTCAGAAGTTTTGGTGGAGAGAGAGGGCAGACAGTGAAATTTTGTGCGTGTGTGTTTTAACGTATTTGTTACTGCTTTTGAATCTGCTGGGTAAAGGATCAAGAAAAGGAAAAAATTCTGCCATTTCTAACAGCTTGTTGCTCCTGCTGAAGGAAGGAGTTTTTCTTCTTTCTTCCCTTTCCTGTTGATGGCTGTGCTGTCTGGGTCTCCTCCCATGCACTGACTCTGGCACTTGAACACTTCTGTAAGTTGATTTAACTCACCAAAATGGCAGGAAACTATTTTTCATTTGGTTTACTTTCTACCATTTTAGTAAATAAAAATTTAATTGGCTCAGAGGACCTTGATGAAAAGAGGACCTCAGGACAGGGTAGGCACAAAGAACAGTGAGGGGAAAATACGAGTATTCTTTCAGTGGTACTCAGCTATTAAATTATCTTGCTATATATGCAAGCATATTCTAGATGTTTTTGTTACTGCAGATAAATTAGAGTATGATTCTTTTGCTTTTCATAGTGGTGCAAGTCCAGGAAGAAATACCATAACACACTTAGTCTGCCCCTTGTTAATATCAGCTTGCTGTAACTGGAGCTTCTGATTCTTATTTTGCCATTATACTGTTATTCATTCAAGTATGGTTCTTTCTGTTCGTCATGCTACAGAGTTGCAAGAATGCCCGTGGAAGACATCAAATATTTCTAGCGTGTTCTTGTGAAAGATTTATTAGTACAACTATTTTCTTGGAGAACTTGGGAAGTTGTTGTAGCAGGTCTAAGATGTCTTGGAAACTTGTGTTATATTTTTGGTGAAACTGGGAGCTCTAGTGTGTCTTTCATGTCACTATCCCTGGTTCTGTGCAGATGCAGAGCATAAAAAAATAGTTCTGTCCCAGAACTGAGAACTGACTATCACTGACTTTTACAATGCCTGTGAAGGCTTTGCAAGAAGTTGTACTCTGAAATCTATGGTCATACATTCTTGTCTCCTGCGTAGCAGGTGTGCGAATGACTTCAGTCACTTGTTTAATGAGCTGGCTATGGTACAACTTTCTACAACTTGGCTGGTACAACCAGCCGAATAAATGTGTCAGTAAATAAGCTGTATTATGGCTCTGTTTCATCTAAATACCGCCCTCCAAGGTATTTTATCTTGGGTTTAGAGGTTGTTAAAAGGACTCTTGTGCTCAGTGCAAGAGTACGGGATTTTCTCTTCAGAAGACAGATTCACATTTATCAAAAGTACTGTTATGGTTTCAAAAACAACTGCTTAAAGAGACTAAACTAAAATTAAAATACGTCCAGGGGCTGCACCTATGTTGTTGCTAATGCAGCTGCACTGACAACTCTGATAGTTATATGAGGGCACTACTAGTACAGAGGGCTCAGATGCGGTTAATACAGACGTGTCTACATGACAGACAAACTATGTAGTTGTTTTTCCACTGTTAAATTTGAATTGGCCTTAGTTTACCTCGAGGAGGTGTCTGGTAAAATGACACTATTGATAAAACAAATGTATTGGCCAGACTTTTGTACTTAAATCTGTATCTGCTCTTTAGTGGCATACAGAGCAAAGTCTGTTTACCTGCTATCACGTAAATCATAGTCCAGACAGTAAAATAGAGCAAGAATTGGTTTTGAGATTCAGGAGCGGTTTCAGAAAAACTGTGCTTTTGTGTTTTTTAATTGACAGTTTCCTCTTGATAAGCAGCTAGCTTTGTTGCAATTTAAAAGTACATGTTGTATTTTCGTCAATTCCACAGGTAATGGGAAGTAAGAGGAAAATGCTTCTTGTTCTGATTAAGCAACTTCCTACCACTGCAGAATGCAACCAAATTAGGGAATTTAATTACCAGAGTTTCATTTGTTAGTGGATATGGGAATGGCAAATTAATGCAAGCAAATTATTTTAGGTAATCATTTTATCAAAACAAATGCAGTACCAAAATAGGCTATACATCTCTTACATTAACACCCCCCCCACACACTCACCCGGTCTACCAGTGTATGCACGCGGAAAAAAATGTCTGCGCTGCCTGAGTCCGTTCTCACTCATTTCATCAGCAAATATTTGGTCACTTCCTGTTCTTGACTATTGGAGGTAGCTGATTTCTAAGTCTTCAGTTTATATTCAAGCCATGCTCTCTAGGCTAAAGAATCCTATTTTTCTGCTTCTTCAGTTCTATTGTACATCTTGTTACTACTTTAAAACAGAATCCCAGCTTCTTACAAAATCTTCTCAGCTGATTTCAGGACGGTCTGCCTGCCACTTACCATTACTGCTCCGCTTGCTGCGGGATCCCTTTTCCTCTTCCTCCCCCCCAAGAACAGTGTGTATAGTGACGCCATCACTGATCACTTGATATGTAGCAATTACAGTACAGCAATTAGAGAAGTTTTCAGAGTGCAGATTCTTGGGGTTAAGCAGTTAAAATTGATCACCTCATAACTGCTGACTGAAGTCCTCAGACCAATGCGGCCTAATGCCTCCATACCACTCGTCTGTAATAGCCACATTAAAAAAAACCAAAACACCCAACTGTGATTTTCTTAGCTTCCATTCACCAAGCCCACCTTTTTTTCTTTTTCTAAATATTCTCATTTTAGTCTAGAGCCGTTGCAGGCCATGCAGAATTAGGAACAGCAGAATCAGTAGCTATAGCTGTTGGTGGGTTTTTTGCTGCTCAGGCATTCGATATGTGATGTCTAGCTAGTGCACGCTCTCTTTTTTTTTTTTTTTTGTTTTTGTTTTTAAGTGCTGGGTGCACTTTTGGACCTTGCAGTGGTTGGCAGCATGCCGATAATGTGCTCTGGTGAGGAAAGAGAGGTCAGTAAAATGAGATTTTTTGGCCTGGCCCATCAGTGAGTCATATGCTTTGCAGGCTTGCTTCAGAGCATCACTGACAGGTGATCTTTTGTTATTGTAAACAGTCACACAATGTATACATTATTTCAAATAGAACAGTTGAAATCTGATTTTCTAGCTCATAAACTTTGTACCATTAACAAAGGAGATCTTAATAGCACTAAAGAGCAAATTACACCTTGATCTACTGGTTTCTTATTGTTCCTTCAATCTTGCTACAAAAGCTTACTGTGTGTGCTTGGTTGGTTAAGATGCAGTACTCTGTAGCAGCTTATTAAGATTTCAAAAATATTTTTTATTCCTACTGTACTACCTCACACATTTGGAAGATGTTCTCTGTAAATGTTCCCAAACACTTTTCATTTTTTATACCCTTTCTTAAATATTTTTGTGAAATGTAGCAAACATCAGTGGGGTTTTGTGCACTGAAGCCACATAGTGCTGAACCAATCTGTGCGTTCAACATTTTTCTTGTTCCTTATCTGCCTGCCTCCCTTGATCCCTTCTATCTCTTAGGGATAGGTTGGTCTTTATTCTGGACTTGGATAATGAATACTGTTCCCTGCCTAACATGTAGACATTGCAACAGCATAAGGTTTTGCAGATCAGATGAAACTAAGCCAAAGACATCTCTAAAGAGTCTTTCTGAATGTTGTCTTTCAATAGCAGTTCCTCAGAGCAAGTTCTATCAGTATAAAGAAATGTATTGGAGTTTTTTGAGATTAACAGACTTGAGTAAAATTAATGTTTTCTTTTATTTGTTAGGAGAAAACAGGTGAATGTGTAAAACATAATGTGCTTATTATCTCATATTCTGCCTCAAACCACGCTTTTGATCTTGTTCTGGTGCAACAGTTCCTGTCCTACACATTGAAAAACTTCTGAAGTCTAGCCAAAGTTTTAGAAACTTTTATTAAGTGTGTAACATGATGGCTCCTTGAACTAGGTTTAGATCTTACAAACATGAATGGATTGTTAAGGAAGAAAATTACGAGCTGCTGGATGTTGTTTATACGGAAGTCCAGGAGTAGGTTATACAGTGGAGTTTGTTAGCTGCTAATTCATTTGGGGCAGAAGGGGGAGAAAGCAAGAAATTAATTGCAAAATCTGGGATGTGAGAGACTAAATTAGTTATGAAAACCTTAGTTATTTTTTTAATTATTTTTTTTTTTTTAAAGGGGGGTGGCTTAAAATCTAAAGTTCAAAATAGGTTTTGGCAATGTGTATTAAAATGAGAAGCAAATAGCCTAGTAATTGCTACGCTATGTCTAGTTAGAGTGCATCATAGGGGTTCAGATATATCTCTTTGCTGGACTGATCAACTTTTTAAAGGTGTGTTCAGCATTCCCAGAATCTGATTGTGGCAAGAAGGAGTCTGTCTTACGTTTCTTGTAAGTAATGGTAATATCCTGCTTTCTTGATGTATTTTTCACTTTTCATCTAAGAGTTAAATGAAAATGTTTACAGCCATATGATGCCAAAGCAACATTGACTTGCTTCTTGCCCAACTTGGCAGTCACTTGTATAGCTAGCTCAGAAACAACAGTGGTTGCCCTGAGCTAAAAAAGAATGCTGGAATGTGGTAGCAATAAAAGTAAACTGTAGAAAAAATTATGCACACACACATCTGATGGGGAGAGTTGAAAGGAGTGTATGGCTTCTTCCTTAACATAGCATGAGATAACATCTCTTTAAACTAGACAACTAATTTCTATTCTAGAGGAGATAACTTGAAAGACTTCTTTGCTCTACCCTGAGGCATCATATTTTTGAGATAGACAACTTGGCATGATCATGTCATAAGAAAAGGCAGTGATTGTCATCATAAACTTTTTGGGTAGATAGTTCTTTTAAATGCATATGTCAGTATTTCAGAGCTACTTTAAATACTTTTGTATTTAGTATCTGTATAGAGAGCCATTCACAGTATGGTTTTAATAGTAATTTCAGTCTGCTTTTCTAATTAAATCTTTTTTTCCCTATGCACCTCCACTGTTAGGTAAAGTTCCAGTAATATAGACCAGTCTTAGCAGTTATGAGAATACTGCTGTAGGCAAGGCATCAGGGTTTGAACTGCTCTCTTGTCTTGGTATGTTCAAAATGGATTTAATTGTTCTGGTTATTATAGTATCATATAGTCTGTCCTTGACTAATGAAGATATGCTCTGAAACTAAAATGCGTATTTTCAACTGACGTAGATCTAAAATGGAGAAAGATGTGCTCTTCTTCCTCCATCTTAGTTTCAAATGTGTTACATTTTTTATGTGTTCCTGCAGTGATTTCTTACTTGCATGCTCTACTTATGTTTGTACACATGCCTCATACTTCAGCACACACTTCCTTGTCTAGCACACGTGGTACACATTTACTCTTGCTCTTTGTGCTCTACAGAAAGGCTTTAAAAAGCAGAGAATATCTTACTGTTTGATTATTTATTTCTTTTAAGGAGGAGTAGTGTTTTTGCTTTCAGTTTATGAACAAGCAACTCTGCTTTCTTTTTGTTTATGCTTGCTTCAAGTTGGTACGTTGATTAGACTGCACTTTTTTTCAAAAAAAAAAAAGGAAGGTGAAAAAAAAGCTTAAAGCTAGAATGAACTTAAGATCAAGAGTGGTGGTCTTTCAGTGAATCATGAATATAAGTGTGTAGATTTTTCCTGGAAGAGCCCTATGTAACAGGACAATGGAAGAACTGCCAATCCTCCTTCCTTAAACTGGAAGGACAAGTGGTCAAGTCCTTTGCATACTTTTCAGGTAACTCAGTGAGATTGGCTGCAAACCCAGGAGCATGGAACCTTTCTGAGCGAACTCACCAGAGGAAAAAGTTCTAATTCAGGATTTCTCTATCTAAATTTGGGTATCATTTTCAGAGTCTTTTTGGAAAACTAGGTTCCATGTTTCTTCCACTTATAAAAATTGTTTTCAGTCTTCAGAGCTATAAAGGGAAAAAAATCATAATACTATAGTCAAGTACTTGCATTAATATTGTTGCTAGTTCTATTCAGTTCTTTAGTTGGCAGTTAAGATACTTAAAAGCTATAGATTGCAAGAGAAAGTAAGCTATTTTGGATAGATAGGTGAAATGCTTAAAATGATTTACCTTAAAATTACCATAGATGTAGAAGTACTGTTCAGTCAGTATGTTTAAAATGTAGTCCTCTTTGATGCTATTGATTAGCTTTCACTATATTTTCCAGTGATACTGTCTGGACCATGGTACAGTATTTTGGTAACTGATGTGTTTGTGTTGTGCCCATGGGTTTATTGTTTGTGGTGTTGCCCTCCAGTGCTTTGATTGTGTGTTTTGGCTGGCAGGAGTCACTTGTTTGATTTATTGAAACTTCACATGTGTTTCCACTAAAACGTCAACTAACAGATAATGACTTTTTTTCCTTCAAAATTAGTATTTTCAAGCACTCAAAACTATTGCAAAAAGGGTGTTTCCTAAGAACATTTATCAAATGGCCCCCAGATGTGCAATACTTGCAGCTGTCTTTGCTATCGTATTCCCCCTCTGTGCACGTGCAACTGATTCTGTTCACGTTTGCCAGGAAAGGTATGTTTTAGAATAGTATCTTGTTTTGTGTATAGTACTGACTAACCTTATCTAAGTTGAAGACGTGGATGCAGATTCTTGGGTGCGGTGCTTACACTGAGAAGGATTTTTAGGCTACTTGATCTCCCTTAGCAAGCTGAAGAAAAAACTTGACTTTTTTTTTTGTCTGCTTGAAAAAAAAAAATATTTCTGAGCCCCTTTGGCTGTAAAAGGAGTATTCCAAAAGTGGTATAAATACCCTATTAAAATAGGGAATGTTCTTTTTTGGAATGAGGTTCTAGGAAGCAGGTAAATAAAGGGTTTTGTTACCAGGATGGCTGTCATTCTAACAGTACTTGTGTGATAATTTGTCTATTAGTATGCACCTTTCTGTCAGAGTCCTGTATACTTAGCTGTTCTACGTGTTGAATAGCTTGGATATTTCAGGATTACCAGCTAGTGGTCAGGGATCATGTAGTTTTTCAGGGAAGTGATTTAAGCATACCACACCAGTGAAATTGGAATAATGACTTTTTAAAAAGCTTATGCATTTAGTTATCTTAAAACAACAGGTTTTTCTTAAAATATTATGGATTGAGTAATGATCTTGTGCCTGACCTTACTTTCAGTCTAGCACTTAACATCTTAAAATACTCTAAAATAATAGTATGATTTAATAGTGTCAGGATCATGAAAGGAGACAAAAGGCTACTGTGTCTTAACAGGATTTTGGATTGTTCATCCATCAGAGCATCAAACTAAAAAGTCCCTAAACTAAATCCATATACTGAACTGCATAGGTTCACACTTGTTGTTCATGCTGACTTTCACACTGCATCTCCAAATGAATGGAAATACATTTTTTTCATTCCAATGCAACTGGCACCCTTTTGAGCTGGATACATGCAGAAGTTTACAAAAACAAAACAACCCCCCAAAAAACAAAACAAAAAAATGCCATAACAAAGCAATAACCAAACAAACCCCTGAAAAACAACTCTGTAAATATATAGTACTAGGAAAGTACATGGTTGAAGTAGTTTTGCTTCGTTTGCTTTGTCTCTTTTTGCATCGATTCTATGATTAAGATGCCCACCTTCATAATTCCATGAATTGTTTGAACTGATACTGTTGGGAGGGAAAAAAATAGGTGTTTGGTTCTCCCTGCACTTTGAGCAAGCTTGTGTTTTTCCATTATCGGCACAAATGTTGAATGTCACCTGGTGGCAGTTACTCCTTCAGCATTGCTGGTGGCAGTGTAGGCAGCAACTGGTCACCTGAAAACTGGAGGCTGGGTCCAACCATGAAATCAACTGCCCAACTTTGGTGTGTTGTTTGGTAACCTGAGCAACAACAGTGGGCATAGGTATTGACTGCAAGGAAAAGTCAAAAGTTAAGGAAGGACACCACTGTATTTGTATTACTTCATATTACAAAGTTCATGCTCCTAACGGTTGAAAAGTTGGGGAAATCCCATTAGAGACACAATTTAACATTGTAATTTGGTAAAGCTGTGGTCTGCTTAGGGAGAGAGAACTGTTCCAACTGAAAGATAGGAGAACAAATAGTACAAGCAAAGGAGAAAGGAAAAACAAACTGAATGCTTTTAACCTTTTTTTAATCTACCTCAAAATACGGTGTGAAGAAGATTGCTGACTGCTCAAAATCCCAATTTGGAAACCTCAGAGTATGCTAAAACTGCAGTGCTGTGCCTTGACAGAGATGCACAAATAAATGGTGCTGTATCTAAGCAAAATATTCTTGGGACTTCGGGAGCAGTAAGCCTGTGTTAGCCTCTTGATAGGAGCGTAGTGTGTTGTTACTGGTTCTTATTCCTCTTTGTTTTGTGTAGCTGCTTTGTTGCTCAATGGAGAATCTGCTTTATGTTCTGTTTTTTAGTGAGGTATGAGGATATTTTTCCAATATGCTCAGTTTTCTGTGGTGAAATGCGCCCGAGTCCAGAGGCTGTTTTCTAATGTAAAGAAAACCTAAAGAGCAATGGTTTGTCTTTTTTTTTTTTTTTCCAAATAGCACTCTTCTAAGTGAGCTTTATTAGAACTTAAGGGAGAAGTTTGTTTATCTTCTTACCTAAATAGCCTAGTAATTACCTAATCTAGAGAGATATTTCGGTGTTAAATAAGCAAAAGCATTATGCATATTCAATTTTTGAAGTGCTTAGTCTCTAGTGTAATACTAACAAGAACTGATTTTTTTTTTAATAAGTTCCAACAATATACTTCCAGTTAACAGTATCTGAATGCTAAGTGATGCAGCCATTTGGGCAACAGACATCAGGTTTTCTGTTGTATTTGTTGTCTGACTTTGTGTCCTTGCTATGTTTCAGTGACAATGACGTACTTAGAAAATTTTCAGGTAACTAGCAGATACCTTTTGACATGACTTCCAGAATCAAAAGACTTAAAATAAAAAATGCTGGGATATTCTAGGTTGTGTCTATTGAAATGAGAAAGCTCATGGCGTGTAGGGATTCTGCTCTATGTATCCAAACTTGAAGGATGTGCACAGGGGTACACTTAAATATGCAAAAAAAACCCCCCATTTTATCTCATCTGTGGTAATTGTATGTTTAAGAAAACAAATATACACAGTTGTTGGCAGGTTAAAAATCAGAATTAAGTTTCAATGATTAATGTTTAGACTACTACAAATTTTTAATTATTCTTAAAATTATGACATTTTTCTTAATAGCTGTTTATTCTGACAGACATGAGGCTTGGGGAAAAGGTTCTTAAATTACTTTTAAGAGAGACAATCTTATTTCAGTTCAAAGTTTTGCTTCTGCTATTCTGTCAGATGATCTGAGGGCTTATAATACTGTATTTGATATCATAACATCCTGTGAGATGCAGAAATGTAAAAAGATTCGCAAAATGTTTTTAGGAAGCACTTAAAGAAACAAGTGAAGGTTTTTTTGTGTGTGTGTAGATGTTCTGTTTGGTTTTGTTTTGTTTTTTTCCTTTCTTAATAATGTGTTAGATGAGTGGGGATAGATGACTCTTGGAACAGCTGTATCAGAATCTTTTGCATTAGGTATTTGTCTTTGCTGTATTTCAGAAAGCCTCTTTTGCATAATTTCAGAATAAAATATTGCAATACCAAGCAAGTAAACTCTTGAATCTGTTAGACATTCCTGTCTATGTCATGCTGTTTCTTCTTATTGATTACCTTTCTTTTTAATTATTATTATTTTTTAACCCACCCAATACTATTTCTCTTGCTCTGGCAAAGCCAGCTCGGCTTTACCTTCCTGACCTCCTCCACACCTGTATTCTGACTTCCAGAGGGGTTTTCTCTGCTACTGTTCTGCAGAATGAGAAGAAAGCATCGCAGTGAAGAAGTTCATTGTTCCGTGTGCCACTGTTGCCGCCTTGTACCTCTCATGTCAGTCCTACACACACACACCACCATCTATTTGTAGCTGAATCCAGAGTTGCCTTGTCCTAATGCATGAGTGTGTTGGCCGTGACACACTTCTTGGCTCAGCTGAAGGAAATCTTGCTGTTGTGCAGGGAGAACAGGAAAAGGAGCCATTGCTACATGCATGTAGTTTTTCCAGACTGAGCAAGAGCATCTTTTGGTCTTGCCACGCACTTGGCCTCTCTGTCTGTGTTGGTCCAAGGTAGGCATTTCATTTTTCATATGGCTAGGAGATAACTCCCGTAAGTTTGAGTACCTAGAAGGTTACAGAGATATGGTAGACTGCTTACTATATTTAGTTAACTAGGAAATATTGCCAGCCTCAAGAAATGACTTGTATATCTTAATTTCCCTCTGGCCAAAGATTTATAGAATGTATTGAAGATCACTTGAGCATGAACTTTGTTTAACTAATAGTGAAAATAAATTCCACAGTTAGTTCTCCATTAATAATGTTTGAACATTTGAATCAAAGGAGTGTTAGCTTGAGTGACATAACTGATCCCATTTGGTGTAGTGTGATGAGGGAGGAGGAGCGAGAAGTCCAGATGGCAAGCACTGAAGCCAGGAGTGACTTCATCAGCTTGTGCCTTGAATTATGCACAGAGTCAATACTTGCTTCCATTACAAAGATGTTGGCATTATCATCAGTTTCTGAAGGGGGGGGGGAGATCAAACCAAACCCAAGCCCTACAACTTAACAACAACCCACCCCTCCACCCCACCACCACTAGAACTCTGAGTTCAGGTTTTTGTAATAAGTATTGTTTACCAAACCTGTGTTGCGCAACATCTGAGCACACAACATGTGTACACTTTACTGCTAGTTCACTGTAAGTGTACAGTGTGAACCATTCTCTTAATACACTGCTCTTCCTAACTGTGTAACTATACACTTGAACTTCTGCAGGAAGGATAGTTTACCTGTAAATCAACAGCAGAATTTTGAAAACTGAATTAATGAAATGCTGTTGTTTTAATACTCTCCTAAAATATGGTTTGAAATTAAAAATATTTTTCAAAATGATGCATTGTGTCAATGACATTGAAAGCAGGATGAGGACTGACTTAACGTTCTACCAGATGGCTGCTATCAATAGCACTTTTGGGATTGAATCTTTTCATGGCGTCATAATATTACAAACAACTAAATTCTAAGGTTCAGATTTGAGTCTAATCTGAAAATAAGTATTTGGAAACCTTGAGGTATTAGTATGTGTCCTGGTTTGAGATAAAAACAATTTTTTTCAGTAATTTCAGTCAGTATGGCTTAAGTGTGTTCAGATGGCAATTTATCACATATAATATCAAGTTTTTTACTTGAGTCTCTAGCAAAATCCCTTAAAGTATAACATGCAGAAATATATATATTAACTGCTTGATTCTAGATGAGGTATGGGCTGTGCTGTGTGTGTAGTTCAGGGTTTAAAAGGTAATGTGCTGTTTTTATTCTGTCTGTCATGGTATATTTTTTATTGAGCCACGGAACCAACACACCTTGGTATCACTTAAGAGTGCAAGGGAGAACTCTTGATGTCACCAAAACCCAGCAGCTGTGTTCCATGAGGAACAGAGGCTGAGTCTGCATGCTGTACACCTTACTCAAGCAGATGTCACCACTAAATTTTAAGTTACTATGTCCGAATGGCACTTATACCTAAGCAAACTTTTAAGAGAGTAAGAATTTATTGTTAATCATGATCTAATTTCTACAATCGCAAATTTTTCTTTCTCTTTATTTGACATTCATGTTGCTGGGAAAGCATATTTTTTTAAAATAAATTGAGAAGTAAAACATGAAATAAAATCATCCAGGTAGTAGGGGATTTCAAATGAACAGTCATTCACTAACCTTAGCGTTGCTTATGGGTTAGTCCAGTTTATTTATGCTGCAGTGGGAGAGTTTGGACTTGAAAGTTTCTCCTACCTCAGTATTTCAGTGTTGTACTTGGACCTATTTCTTGAATTTTCATTTAAAGTACTGCAGTGCTCATGTTAAATTTGTCTAGACTGATATTAACCAGTGGATCTAATAGAAGTAATTACTTGAAGGACTCTGATGAAGAAGAGAACTACCACTTTAAGCAAGTGTACTTGAATGTAAGTGCTACTTCAGTACATAACTGTTCTTTTTCCCCCAAGAAAGGTTTTGCTTAGGTTCTCAAACACTGAGTGGAAAACCAGTGTCTTTTCTTACTAAAAAAAGCTTGTATATTTTATGTATGTATATATAACTTAATAGTTCTTAGAATATTATCTAGTTTTGGAGTAACTTGCAGTAGCTCAAGAGTTAGTTAACATCCTTTTAAATCAAAGCTGCAACTGTAGAGGTTGTAGACCAGTAAATAATATTTTTTAACATCTACTGTTGAGTAGAAAGGATGGGAGGAGGAAGAAGGTTATTAATGAACATTTATAATTTTCTCAAAAGGATAAACTTAAAGGGTTTGCTTTATTTATACATTTAATGTGTTTCACATGTTGTGAATTGAAAATTTGGCCTTCTATGATAAATTCAGATCATTTGCAGTGAAAACCATCTGCATCCATAAATCTCTACGACTTCTTCAAGGTACTGGTCCCTACATCGAAAAACTCTACCTTACTAAATAATTTAAAATTTTCTTAAATTCGGACATTTCCTTTGGGTGAAGGTTTATAAGTCTTCTCTCTGTTCACAAAGGAGGTGGGACAGATGTAAGTCCTTAAATAATACTGAAATTATGAGAATTTTCTTTGCTGGCTTCACAGGCTTTTACCTGTGGGATGTGTGTTTAGGAACTGGCACAAATGTTTGATTTCTGAGAATATTCTTTATTTGTTATGTCAGATATATGGCTTTATGTATTGCATTCATGCTTTGTAAATGTTGTGTAAGTAGCAAGAAGCTGTTGAGTCCATTGCTTAGAAAAGACTGTATGATACGGTAATCTGAAATATTTCAGATTTAGAATCCCATAGAGTAATGTCCCATGTAATTGCTTTTTTCTTCTCTTCCTATAATGCCTTTCTTCACTTTGTCTTGTGCTGAAAGAAGGCTTAGATTAAAAGTCTTTCCTTTAAGGCTCTCCTTCTGTGAATCAGTTTGTTTATTTCTGGTGCAAGGTGCCTTTCAAGGATGTTCCTCTAGTTATGACGAATGGAACCATTTTGTATGCACCCTTGTCTTGCACAAATGACTCAGTCGCAGGAGAGTGTAAGCTTATTTGCAAAAGTACAACAAACAAGAACTAGGGATATTTGGTAACTATTTTGTAATCTTTTTAGTTTCATAAGCCTGTCTTGACCCTCTTTAAGACTTGGTCACAGGCTTCTTTTTGTATTTTAGATGTATTTCAGTTTAACAAATCTTTTAATACTCTCTTTGTGGTAATAAAAAAAGCTAGAACTGTTAAGTGTTAGTTTGATGTAAATGGTTTCCTGTAAATTACGAAACCACAATCGTCTTAGTTGTCCCTAGGTTCACCCCTTAACAGCATGTTTCAGATATAAATGACTTGTACTATTACAGACTTCTCTTATCACTGAGGATGTATAGAATGAATAAGTTAACTTTGCAGGTTACTATTAATAGAAAAACACTCATGAGAGACTTGTCTTTCCCAATAACTATATGGTTTTATACACTGAGTTTTACTGATGATTTTTCTTTTCTTTGCAGAGGTTGTGGTTCTATTTTTAATACTTCATAACTGTAATAGGAACTTAGTAAAACTGGTGATGGCTTTTAGAAATATTTGCATGTTCTAGAATACTTATGCTTCTGTCCAATAACTTTTAGAAACATTTAAGTGTTATTCCAAGTTCTTATGCCTTTAATGAACCAAAATACTCTCCAAAGTCTATATGACAGATAATGCTGATGTTGAAATTGTGGAGTTTGACAAAACAAATTCGTCTGGTTTCCTGGGAGGTCTTTGAAACATCCTGTTGTCAGTAACAGAAATGAAAGCTGCAGAATTTGAGCTGTAATTGGTTTATTTAATCTCTATACTGTGTGTTCATTTGTCTTTAGTTTCAAAAACTATTAACGCTTTTCTTCCCCCCCCGCCCTCTTCCCCTAGGGAGGCAATAATGCAGGACATACAGTTGTTGTGGATTCTGTGGAGTATGACTTTCATCTTCTGCCAAGTGGGATCATCAATCCAAAAGTCACTGCATTCATTGGTAAGTGGGACGTCTCTAGAAAATAGACAATACTGTAGCTACAGACTTCTGACATACTAAAATAAAAAAATATATATAAGAACATACAGGATCAGATTTTTCTTTCTCAGATTCTCATAGGCCTGAACTGCTCTACCATCTTGTTAATATTATCTTAGCTCAATTGTGAAGTTTGGATTACAGAGGTGTCTTTTACTGCCATGGATAGTTCATCTTTGTTTTCATCTGTCCTATCAATGCAAACAGCTAGCTGCCCACCGTGTTTTCCACCCAGCTGCTGATAGATGAGATGAGGGAGAAAAAGGGAAAAAAGCCAAACCTTGTAGGTTGAGATAAAGACAGCTTAATAGAACAGCAATGGAAGAGAAGATAATAGTAAAAGAGTATACAAAGAGAGTGATGCAATACAGTTGCTCACCAGCTGATTGATTGCCAAGCCTATCCTGAGCGGTGATTGCAGAATCCCCATTTATATACGGAGCTTGACATGTATGGTATGGAATATTCCTTTGGCCAGCTTATCCTGCCCACGCTCCCTCTCAGCTCCTATGGGAAGCTGAAAAAGTCCTTGACTTAATATACACATTACTTAGCAACAACTAAAACAATCTGTGTTATCAACATTATTCTCATGCTAAATCCAAAACATAGCAGCTACTAGAAAGAAAATTAACTCTATCCCGGCTGAAATTAGGGCTGTTTGCCTTGTGTTTAAGATCTCTTTTGGAAAAAAAAAAAATCTGGCTTAGGATTCCACTGAAAGGGCTTATAGGTTAAAAAAAAAAAGGGCAAGGGCAAAATAACTGGATCATTATAATAGATTATTAAGAGTGTGCCATGAAACCTACAGTGAAGAAGTCTTAAATATCTCTGTGTTTAGAATGCTTTTATCTATGTGAAATTAGGTAATATGCAAATAATTTGAAATGGCATGTCCCTTCATTCTTTAGCTAGGTGTTATCATACTCATAGCTTTGGATCTAATCATCTACTAACTGAGTTTGGTATGACCTTAAGATGTTTGGTTTTGCTGTATGGAAATGCTCTTTCTTGATACTCAGTGATGCTGGTGAATTGTATGAGCTAGTCATCTTCTGATCAATACGACAGCTGTAGGAAAGCGAGCTTGCTAGTGATAGAGCTTTTCCCTGTGTTATTTTTGCTAGTCTGTAAACAACCCCAACTCTATATATGGAATATTCTGTGTCCGTTTACAGCAGAAGAGTGCCTGAAGGGGATGCTAATGTTTATAATGATGATAGAAAAGTGCTAAGCTTTTAAAAAACAATAGGGTTATTAAAATGAAGTACAGAGAGGGAAGTTAATTTTAGTTATGAGGAAGAGGAAGTTGCATTCTAGACTGTCCCACGATGCTGTTACTGTTTGTCCTGATCTAAATGGGAAGTTTGTTGATCTTATTGAAAAGATTAAACGCGTATAGTTAAATGCATACTTTAGCTGTAAATCAGTCTTTTACAGACAAATTCCTAAGAATAAAAATTGCAATGTTCTGAAAGTTTAAAAAATGAAATAAAATACTCTGCATACAAAACTTGAAGTGTTTTTGAATTGTTTGGAGTATTTTTTTCCCTGCTCAAACATAATTTTGTGTAATGGTTTTCTTCAGGAAATGGTGTTGTAATTCATTTGCCAGGCCTCTTTGAAGAAGCTGAAAAAAACTTAAAGAAAGGAAAAGGTGAGAAAATTTTAAGATACTACTCTCAAAATAATTTGTGGGGTTCTCTGCAAAAGATTTAGATAGAGGCTGCCTCTGCAGAGCTTATGTACAATGTGTTTTTCCAGAACTCTGTTTAGCTGCTGGAGTTTCTGACAAGAGTCTTGCTTGAAGTCCCAGGGCCCTTGTGGGAAGACAATCAAAAGGAGTCTCTGTACAGTTTTAGGAGAGAACCGGTTCTAAATATGAATTATCTGCATTTTTATTTGCTTAAGGCAATGAATTTAAGAAAACTTGTTAAAGTGTGTTGTTACCTGTTCATAGTCATTTTACCTCTTACAATATTAGTGTACAGTTTGATAATACGTGTTAATGTAAACAAATGCTGTGGTAATCACTTTTTGATTCAGAACTCAGTTTTTGGATACTTTCTGTTATGTCTATAGCCATGCTTGGCAGCAGTGTGCTGCAAGTGAGGTAAATCAATGGTCTAGATTGTTAAAAAACAAAAAGCTACTAATTGGTTGCTAAAATTGAAGAACTAATAAAATAGCTAGAATTCTTGCTCAGAATAGGCCTGACTGTCTCAGCTTTATAGACTAATGCCAAGTTTTAATTATTGAAATCTTCCTTTTTTTTTCTCCGGAATGTGATTGCTAAATCTTTAAATAGATTGACTGAAGACTAAACATGGAACGTGTTTATCTTTTATACATCAGAAGACAAAATGCTACACAAAACATAATTTGAACTATTTCATTTTGTCTTTTAAGGGCTAGAAGGCTGGGAAAAAAGACTAATAATTTCTGACAGGGCTCATATTGGTAAGTTCTTGTTTGTGGTTTGGTTTTTTTGTTGATTTTTTTTTGTTAATCTTTGTTTTCTCTGACCTTTCCAAGGCAGTATAAGCGTGACAATTTTTACCAAGTAGGTATGTACTTTTCTTTGGATTAAGTCTCTGTGTGCTGCTTTGGTTTATTGAAGATCCTAGAAAAAAAAACATTTACCACTCGGGACCCTCCCAGGATTATATTCTAGTGACTCTTTAATTCTATTCCATAAGCATAACCTAGTCAGGAAAGCAGGTTCCCTTTCCCAGCCAAACATTAGAGGTGCAAAGCAGTCAAAAAGCAGTTCAGAAGTTAATTGACTGAAGGACTCATTTCCCCCTTGGGTGTAAAAGCAGAGTTGCTCATAGCAACTTTTCTGCTGGGAAACCACGTGGCCGGGTGTGACTCCCAAACTCATGGGCTTCCTACCAAGTAAATTGCCACGTACTTCAGAAAGGAGTCTTTATGGGACAGACTCTATAGGGATGCAGTTCAGCCTGGAGTGAAATAGTGGTGAAACCACAAACACAGAGCTTCAGAGGCTCTTCTGGATCACTACTACAAGATCTTTACTACATAAATTCATCCCTTAAAGTAGATCTTTAGATATTGTAATATAATAGTTACATAAGTGCATGTATTAGGAAATGGGCTTATTGCTGCTCTTGTAGTCATCTTTGGATGATGCAAACTTTTTAGGTCTTTATCAGATAAAAACGTATTACACCAGAGAAAAGGTTTTGTGCCTTTTTTTTTTAACTGATCTGGAACAGCTGAGTGAGTGAACATGTTGTTTCAGAATAAATACATTTTTACTTTGGAGTAACTGCTGACTTTGAAATAGTTAAGTAACTGTTCCTCAGTTACTAAAATCCTGTTTGAGAGTAGAATCACTGTAGGTGAATTACTTGGAAATGACTAGATTATTAGAAAAACTGTTCTGCGATGATTATATTGCAATGGTAATATTGTGAGGTTGTCATAGCTAAACAGATCCTGAGTCAAAAGGACCAGTCAATAACTGGACCAGTTATTGACTGACTTATAATGACTCAACCTCTTAACGTAAATGAACTTTCTGTTTGGAAAGTTTTGATGACAGTCTGGAGATCTGTTGCCATGATAAATATGCCTTCTCTAAAATGGGTATTTACAATCTGTGAATCATTAGTCTGTAACAAATGATCAACCAAAAATAAGTTCAGGCTGCTGGGGATAATCTAGTCCTTTAAATTATGGGGATGTGTGGAAATGAATGCAAAAATAAATTGGTAACACAAACAAGGAAAACCAACTCTTGTTCTAGAGAGACTAGAGCACTTGTTAAATGAGTCTGTTTCTTGCAAGTTTTCCTGCATTTCCTGTGTAATGTGTAGATTAGTAGTTTAACTGTCTGGAGATAGTACTTAAGAAAAATAAGATGGTTCTGTTAACCTGCAAACTGTATTTGACATGAGTCTTGTCAGACTTTTTTTTTAATATTTTTTTTTCTTTTATGGTAGACAAAGAATTGGTGCAAGGAATACCTTGCATAATCTTTGTCATTAATAATATGTAATACTTTAAAAAAAGCAGGGCTTGTGAAGATGACTTCTGTTTACATAACAGATGTTGGTGAGAGCTTTTGTATTTCCAAATGTATTTTAATGTATGTTTAAAATATAAAAATAAAATGGTTTAAGAGATATTTAGAATGTTTATTTAAAGCTCTCACCTTAAATTTCAGCAGTGTGACGTTTTTGACTATAACCTGTTTTCTGGGATTTTTTTCAACTACGTGTTTTCTTTGTTTGTTGTCCATATATTATTTTGGCCACTACAAAGCTGAAATGGCTTAGTAGTTATTCTGTGGGCAGTGTATACACAGTCTCCAAGTATTCTACAAAAGAAAACCTTCAAAAAAAAAAAAGTATCTGAAAAAACCCAGAACTTTTCCCTGTGGAAAAAAAATGTAATTTGTAAAAAAGGAGGAAAAAAAAACCCCTCTTGTTATTTTATTTACCTCTCTTTGCTGTGTATATTTTTATTTTCCAAATTGATAAACGGGTGAGAGATAGTTTGACGAAATTGTTACCGATGTGGTAGTTTGTTTAACAGAAATTTTCTACTCAACCTATTTTTATTTTCTTAGTATTTGATTTCCACCAAGCTGCAGATGGCATCCAAGAACAACAGAGGCAAGAACAAGCAGGAAAGAAGTACGTAGTTCTATTTTGTCGAACATAGGATGACTTTGTACAAACATTTGGCTTAATACACTGGGCTTTCGTTATTGTTTGTCATCGAGTTTTAAAAAGTATTAAGTATCCTTGTAACTTTTCAGTGTGGAGTATGCAGGGATCATTTTTATCCTCCAGTGGCTAGCAAAAGATTATATTCTTAGTGAAAGGGTTGAAGTCTTGATATTTTGCCTTAGGAAAACATTCCTAGTTCCTAATTTGCTTTATATATATATAGAAGTAGCCTGCTAGCATGTCTAACTGTAGGTTTGACTGCGTAGCACGTTTGGTATTTAAATTCTTTTGTGTCTAACACTTTAAAGTTGATCATGATAAATATTAAGTTTATTTTTTATTTTAACTGAGTGCTTTTATCTGCCCACATGTAGCTCAAAACCAGTCACAAGTAAGGCTCACGTAGCTTCCATGGCAGAAAGGTTATAGAAAAGTTAATCTAATACAGTATATTATGCTTATACAATTGTTTTAACTTCTGTAAATGCAGTATTCTGAAAACTTAGCTCTCTGACAGTAAAGTCAGTGCAAGTAAGTTGTGTCTTATCACTGACTCAAGCTGAAAAAGTCTTTTCAGGTGGAGCGGGTAGGTAAAAGTGAAAAAAGAACTCAGGTTTTGAGAAACGGCTGCAGTGGAAAATCTAATACTGAACCCTTTCTAACTTACAGCATTTTGAGTATCGTTGTCACTCTTAGATGCTCGGCGCTGGTTTCTGTTTTCCTGGCTCCAACTGAGGCATTTAAAATTAAATATTTTTTACGTACAAACTTGAAATACATACTGTTTATGCTGTTGCTTTGTGGAGCACTGACTTCAGGTCTCCAGGACAGTTTTTTAGGAAGGTGTTCGGTTATTTCCGTTCATAGTACTGAAGGATGTTGTCTTGGCATTCAGTTTCCCAAGTGTAAAAATTGGGAATTGTGTTCAAATAAATACGTAAGAGTTCACTAAGGCATGAAAAGTTACTGGTTTAAAACTGGAACTATGTTGAAGATTAATATATTGATGTCTATAAATAGTGATATTCTGAAACGAAGTTGCATCCTAAAGTATCTTGGGTTTTATATGCTTAAAACGAGATTCTAAATCCTCACAATTACCAGCATTTCATTTTATGCTAAGGATGTGTTGGCTTTAAAGAAAAAACACTTTAGTTGAATATCAAGAATAATTCCTATTATCTTTTGAAAGTTTGGGAACTACCAAGAAAGGAATTGGTCCAGTATATTCTTCAAAAGCAGCTCGAAGTGGACTCAGAATGTGTGATCTTGTTTCTGACTTCGATGAATTTTCTGAGAGGTAATTTCTGTGTTTTAATGCAGTTGTAAGTACAGTTTTCAGTTTCTGGATAGTACCCTGTGTAAGCAATTACATCTGGTTGGTGTTACTTTTTAAATTAAAATATATTTTTAGATATGAAAATAATTGTCTTTATAATTCTATTAAATTATATATTTATAATTATTAAAACATTTTATTGTTTGAAATTGTTTAATCACCAAATAATTGGAGATAATGTGGCCAGTAAAACCTGAGGTTGGTGGGGGCATGAGGAAGAAAACAAACAAATCCCTTAGTGAAGCATTTTTGCCTTCCAGGTTCAAAGTGTTAGCCAATCAGTACAAAGCGATATATCCTACCTTAGAGATAGATATTGAAGGGGAATTGAAAAAGCTCAAGGTAAGCCTGTTTCTCTGTTAAATGATATAATCACTGTGTGCAGTTACCCATATGTAAATCTCTTAGTGACTGACACTTGTGCTTGTGTGAGGAGTTAAAACATAATACGTATCATGAGAAATTGGTATGTATCAATTTTAAAGAGTCTGGTAGCATCCTTAAACACGCTTTTGACCCCGCTTTATGCAGCATTTCAAAACCTGGTTTCAAGACAAATATTGTAAACTTGAAGAAAAAGGCTTGTAAAGAGAGAATTATTTTTGACTTCCACTTGCTTAAACGTATTGGCTAGGAGAAAAATACCCAAGATTGTAGTCGGGGAAGGTATGTTTCGTTGTAAAGCAGAATATTAATTCCTTATGTCAGAGACTTAAGAACTGAAATAAATTATTATTTTAAGTAATAAGCCTTAAGGAAAAAAAATAGTCTAACAACACAGAAGAATGTAAGTTGATAGCAGCAGAACTACTGAAGCCTAATTGCCAGCAGACTAGTCTTGTGGTTAATTATGAATTCTGACTTGATGTTTTCCCTGCAATTGAGACAGTTGTGAGATTTCTCACTAGAATCAATTCTCTTATGCCTAGTAGTGCAATTTTTGCAGTGCACTCAAGTTCTTATTTGAAAAAAGATTATCAGGTGTCTTACCCAGCCTTCTTGTTCATGCATTTTATAAAAACCTAACTATATGAGATTTTTTTTACCCTTAGAAAACTTCAACCAAATTTGGCAAATTGTTTAAAACCATTGACGTATGTGTGGAACAGGGCAGGGGGTGCACAGTTACATATTTAATTTTTTTCAGGCCAAAAAGAATCTTGTACCTCATTTGCCACTAAACTCATGTTGCAAGCACAGGAATGGAGTATATGGGAGTCCTTAATACTTCTGTTTGCCTTATTTTTAATAGTATCTATTATACATGTAGAGTTGTAGTATTTTTATTAGTATTTTTATCAATATGTAGACCTAAAAATCAGTTTCAGTTGAGTGTTTTATAATGCTTTATAGTTTACATAATACACATTAGAATTACAGAATATCTGAAACTCAGGTGGAAACATAATATGTATTTGTAGCTTGAGGAAAATTGCTTGCACTTGATCTTTGTTTTATCCTAATACACTTGATTAAATCCTGAAAGAGAAGAAATTCTATTTCATGTGAAGTGAATCACTAAAATGAGAACTTCTGTATGTTCTCATGGGGAAAAAAACCTGTGTACCAAGTGTTAATGTGAACATTGCTGGCTTCTTACATCCAGATACCCAGTTGCATTCAGGCAACTGACCCTGAAGTCCAATAAATAACTTTTTACTTACACTTACAAACATACCTGTGTGTGTATATATATATATATATATATCTCACAATTACTGCTGCTTTACAATTTTGTGCATTTGTTGACTTCGGATGGCCAGAAGTGGAACTCCCCACATGCTGGTTTTGGGGGAGAAACTTTGAACACTTGGAAATGAGATTCACAATACTTTACTGTATTTGGTTTACACTCAGGCGTGAATATTTATAAAGCATTTCAAAAGTTTGGATTTTATTTCTTTTCTTCCCTTTTCTTTCTTTCCTCTTAGGAAGATCATATGTATCCATTATGTAAATCTGATACTATTGTTCTTCCTTTTCTTGTTTACATGTTATGGCATATTTAGCATTTCTTTATGTTTGCTTTTCCTTTTCAAGAGGAATATGAGCATTGTTATGAGAGAGCAATAGCACTTGTACTCTGGCTAGCTTTGTTATAATGAAATTGTACTATACATTAGTCTTTTGTATTATACAGGGCTGCGTGGAAAAAGTAAAACCAATGGTAAGGGATGGTGTATATTTCATGTATGAGGCTTTACATGGACCACCAAAGAAGATCTTAGTAGAAGGTGCAAATGCAGCACTGCTGGACATAGATTTTGGTAGGTGTAACCTTTTTGAGACACAAAATGAAAAATGGTAAACCTATATTTTCTAACCTTTTAATACCATTTTCTTAAGAGTCTCCCTTCAAATTTTCACATTGTTCTATTAGTGAGTATATTTTATATAACATAGCAAGGCATGGATTTCTGGTGTCTTACTGCAATTTTTAACTTGTATGATCATTCGGAGTTATGTACTCTACTTTTGCCTTTGTATCAGTTAAAGTGTTAAGATTTCTACCTTTTTCAATAAAGAAGGATCAGACACTGTACATATACAGCTAAGAGCTTGTTAAATATGTTCTTGACTGCAAAATACGTTTATTCTGGTGTGGGTTCTCTTAGTGTTGTGAAACCTAGGTAAGTACAGTACAAGTACTGTTTCTCAACAGGTTAGATTTATTATTTTTTTAATAGTTTAAAACCAGTGTTTCAATAAGTTTTTAAAATATTTTTTTTTAATAGGCACATACCCTTTTGTGACTTCATCAAACTGCACAGTTGGAGGTGTGTGTACAGGTCTGGGCATGCCTCCGCAGAACGTCGGGGAAGTGTACGGAGTGGTGAAAGCATATACAACGAGAGTTGGAATTGGTGCCTTTCCTACAGAACAAGATAATGTGAGTATTATCAGCCCTAGGTGTGACCTGTAACTGGGTGACGTAACTTGGTGTGTCTGTCTTATGTTAAAACAGTGTTACCAGTTAAATGCAAGTAGACAACAGTTGTGTTTGGGTATCTCCTTCTACTGATTCTAGACTGAGCGTACAGGACTGCCAAATCTGAGTGTCAGTTTCTCAGACATTCCTATGGAATAAAAGGCTAGAGCAGGAACACATTTTGAGATATTTGCTCAAATAGCATTTTCCTGAATTAGAAATAGCATTTTGTATTTTAGTTTCATACCAGTGGGCAACTTTGTGAAAAATTGGGGGAAGAACTTTTAAGGTAATTTACAGTATTGTAAAATGTTGTTAAGTTTACGCTTGCATGATGTATTGCAATTTTTATTTTTTTTTTTTTTTAAAAAAAGGATCATGTAATAGTATTGTTCTTTGTTAGGAAATTGGAGAATTGCTGCAAATGAGAGGTAAAGAGTTTGGTGTTACCACTGGTAGAAAGAGAAGATGTGGCTGGCTGGACCTTGTGTTACTTCGATATGCCTACATGATTAATGGATTTACTGCGTGAGTTATCTTGACAGCTTTGCTGACAATTGAAAACAGTATCATGAAATGCTACAGATTACTGCAAATTTTACATATACTAGTTAGTAACAGTTGGACTGTTAGTATTGATTTGTTGATTATTTTGATAAATGAACTGTCCCTCATTTTTCCTAGCATTAAATGTTTTTATGTTTTAGGTTTTCATACTTGTAAATTTTTCTTTCCTTTACTTATAGCATATAGTTACTTAAAATGATCCAAGAAGCACTTACGTATCTTAATACTTGATGCTTCAAGCTACCCTAACCTCTGCCATGCCACCAAACCCAAACCAAATGCATTACAAGGGCCTTAAAACCTGATATAGTTTGTGGGGTTTGGTTTTGTCAGTTTGTTTTCAAAATAAGACAGATGGGAAACCATCAATATAATCCGCAGTATGCTTAAATGTAGAAAATTTGGATATGTATAGAGGAGAGATTTAGATTAGATACTAGAAAGAAATTCTTTACAGTGAGGGTGGTGAGGCACTGGAACAGGTTTCCCAGAGAAGCTGTGGATGCTCCATCCCTGTCAGTGTTCAAGGCCAGGCTGGATGGGGCTTTGAGCAACCTGCTCTAGTGGGAGGTGTCCCTGCCTGTGGCAGGGGGGTTGGAACTCGATTATTTTTAAGGTTCCTTTCAACCCAAACCATTCTGTGATTCTATGATATAACTTTGGGTTTTCAATTAAAATGAAAAATAGTTGTCTTAAAGCTGGCATAAAATTTCTAGATCAAACTATAATGCATACTTTATTTAAATTTTTCTGTTTTCATTGTCCTTTGTGTATTTTATTTAAAATAGGATATAGCCAGGTATTTACAGAGGCAGTGTTTGATTATTTTGATGCCTTCACTGTAGGAAGGGAACATTTGCCAGAGGACAGGAACAGACAGCAACAGGCATCATGCTATGAAGCCATCTCAAATGAATGGTCATAAAGTATCTTGGCAGCACCCTGACCAACTAAAATTCTCATGCTTAAAGCTATAGACCCGTCACTTTAATTGAAGAATACCTGTTCTTTGAATTTTGCCATTTTCTCATAGTACTAGATCTAAGGATGCAACAAAAAGGCTTCTTAAGTTGGTTTTTGTGGGAATTTTTTTTTTGAGTCACAGCAGTTAAATAGTTAAGTGCCATATGAGCTGTTTTTGTAAGGGAAGACAATCACAGTGTGCAGGAGTCAGTTTTTCTTTTGGTATTTTTACAATTGGATTAGAGTTGAGAGTTGTTGAACTTGTTTAACTGGAGTACTGTTTCTTTATAGATTGGCACTTACCAAATTGGATATCTTGGATGTATTTCCAGAAATCAAAGTTGGTGTTGCATACAAACTAGATGGTGAAATCATACCTCATTTTCCTGGTAAGACTGCTTGTTTAACAATTTTAGATTTTGGTGAAATGTAATCTGATGCAAGTAAAAGTCAAATGCCTTTAAGTAAAATTTATGACAGGAATGTGTTAGTTCAGCATCAAACCATTAATGTCTTCCCAGATGCACCAGAGACACCCTGTACCTGCACCCTAAAGACACCTATACCACATACTGTCGTGCATCTACTAGAAAGATGCAGAGTTCTATATAAAGCTTCTTAAATGTAAACGTTATTACTGCTTTATCCTTTTCCTTTAATACAGTCTGCATTAACTTCAAGCTAAATTGAAAGCTCGTTTCATACTCTAAGCCCGGTGTGTATTCCCACTGCTGTGTTCATCCCCTCTTCTAGTAAGACAAGCCTTCACTCAAGCATGCAGTGAACCACATGAGAGAAATGGTCCGGTTGAAAAGCCAGGTTTTGTTATTTTTCTAACAGTTCGGTTCCCTTTAATGGTTCACAGAGCAGCCAAAACCCCGTCACACCTACGCAATGGGAAAAAAGGGAAAAGAGGTGGGGGAGGAAATGAGCAATTAGTTTAGGTGAAAGCAACACTATTTTCTAATACAGGATCAACATACATCAGCTTAGCGTGATAGAAACTGTGGCTCCTGATGAGGACAGTGGTCATTTTTGTGATCATTTTTACCTGAAAATTGTATCTGCTTGTTAAAATATTCAAATCTCATAAAACACAGGTTTCATGGATAATGCATCTTTCTCAGTTTGCTATAATAGAGATACTCCAGAAAACGAACATGAACCAGTACTAAAGATTGTGCTTTCTCATTTTCTAATGTGCACATAGATTCCTGTTTCCATTGCAATTGCTACCTCAGGGTTTCAGGCTGGTCACGGGTTACAATTTTTCATATGATATCATCAGCAGAGAACTTTTTGTGGGTGAGGAGGTCAACTCTAATAATCAGATATAACTCACAGAAAGATTTACGTAGTATAAGGATGTAATTATGTATAAAGGATTAAGTGATGGTCTGTCAGTAGTCCTTGAAAATAGCATCTATCTGTTGGGGAAATTTACAAGGAATTAACAAAAAATCTTCTGTTTCTCCTTGTGCCTTGTGGAGTTCTCTAATTGATTTTCCCTTCAGTATCTTCAAACAAAAGTGACAGATACAGTCTGAATGCATACTGAATGACGTGGCATGCACTTTTTTCAAGAAATTTAGTGGTCATCTTGCCCTAAACCAGGGAATGCTTTTCCCTATTTAAAACGCAGATATCCCCTGATTGATGCTGTTATCAAAATATTAAGGAAATTTGTGTGTACTTTAGATGGCCTTTGAACGTAATTGACATTGCACATTTGAATTGAGAACTACTCAGTTAGTGCTTCATCTGTAGCCCTGGGGTCTATTTGGACTGTCAATGTGCTCAAGCCAGGAGGACCTTCTCTGGCAGTCCATCATTAAAGATGACATAAACAGGTAGTCATGTTTTCTAGTACTAAGACTTCAGTGATTACTTCTTCCCTGCTCCATTTACTGTGTCTCTCAGATGGGACCCAAATCTTGCTATAACTCCTGAGGACAGATTTTCCTCCCTATATGTGCCCAGATAACAGGTAGCTGACCTTTGATCAGAGCAGCACAATGTGGCTCACCTGCCCATTTTCTTTACTGTATGAACAATTAAGAATTCTGGTAGAAATTTAGTAGAAGCTGTTGTCTTTGCTGTTGACGTGCTGTCTTAAGTGTCAGGAAGGAATTTGAGCTGAACTTCTGGTAAGCTGGAAGATGCTGTCTCTCACAGTGCCTCTCTGTTCCACGCCTCTCTCTTTGCTATACTCAACATTTGGCAGCATTTTCAGCACATATGCTGCAGGTTACTTATTACCCCTGCACCTGACATAAAAACCAAAAGATCACTTTCTTCCCACATTGTGATTTTTGACAACTAGATTATTTCTGATTTGTACATCTCTGCATGCTGTGCACTTGTATAATTTAATTATTATTTTTCTTTAAACTTGCCACTTTGGCATTTTGAATTTAATTTAGAAGAGATCTAGTCTGGGAATCTCTTGCTGGCAGGGTATTTCTTTCTCCCCTCCCCACCCTCCCACTCTCTTGGAGATGTTAGTGATTTACCCTTCTTGTGAAATGACTGTCTCTAAATTAGGAGCACACACAGTGCCCACAATCTCAGGAAAAACATGCCATATTTCATATATTGTTCCTTTTTCCAGCTGGATCAGAGAATCATATGAATCTCACTCAGTTTTTTTAGCTTAGATTTCTGTGGGCATTTCATAATCTTCTGTTAAGAAAGAATTGCAAATGTCTTGTAAATTTACAACAGACTTCAGTTAGTATCATTGAGGCTGTAGCCTTTTGCTGTGGAGCTGACCAGTGTCTCCATTTCTGCTCAGCCATAAGAGTTTATGAAAGAAAGAGAGAACTCCCTGCCAGCTCTGAGCTCATCAGTTTAAAAGGAATGTGAAAGCCGTGGTCTAGTGCTGCTAGCGTCTCCTGTCCAAGTGCAGGTGTCAGTTGATCTCAGCCCAGACCAACACAATCTCTAGCTCAGGAGAATTTGAAAACACAGACCCTTAGGAAATTGGGAGATTAGTTGGTAGAAACTTTACTTCCTGCTTGCTTTTTTTTTTTTTTTTTGCTTTTTTGTGCTCTCTTCCTGGACATCTAGCGTAGATTAAAGAGCTGACACAAGGCACTAGATGTACCTTTGGTCTGACTTGCATGACTGGATTTATGTTCAGTTTCTGGAAATTACTGGAGGACCTTTCTCTTACAGTGATGCCAAGATCCCAAATTTCATCTGGGTTATTTTGAGTTGGGAGTAGCATCACATCATTCACTCTCCGAATTATAGCACCAGACTGCCAGTTATTGTTATATCTGCTCTGTTATCTAATTCAGCTGTTAATAGGGAATATTCCAGAAAGCCGGCAAGACAAATTCCCTAAGGGAAGAGCTGAGAGAAATCTAGATGGTGACTGCATGTGTTAATACTGAGTTTATGGCTTATGTTTACCAATAATCATCTTTTATCACACCTGCTGTAGCAAAATGAGAGAATAATTTGAAACATCAAGAAACTTATTCCTTCTTTTTCTTCTCGTTTGGGGAAGCAAGAAATAAAACTAATACAGGGATATGGAAGACTGTAGACAAGATGAGACCATTCAATTCTAAGTGCTTTCAGCTTTCTCCCAGGTAGCCTCATCAGAGTAGTTTCAAAGTGAAAATGCCTATGGACCTCCAAGATTAGGTGTTCACTCACTTTCTCTCCTCAGAATGAGGGCGGCTAGTGTCTTATTGTAGACCATCTACAATGCTCAGAGATTAGTTTGTGGTATTGCACTTTGAATATAGCTGTTCTGTTTTACACAACAGCTGGACAGCAAGCAACACCTCAGTTGTTATTGCTGATGGCATTAAAGTGGCCTAGGCCTCTGAAGCCCAACATCCTTAATGTGCCTGTCTATCATTTCCCTTAACCTGTGAAAACCTTAGTCCAAAAATTGTGCATTTCCTCACTGTTGTAGGCTTTGAAGTCAGTAGAGCATAGTCTTCTTTCACCCTTACTCAAAATGTCTAGTTTGTGAAGGCTGTCATTACAATGTTGCTACTGTTGAACCTCTTGTGCCAGCACAAATGATTGAATATGCTGAGCCTGAGTTTGTTGGCTACATGACACGCTGGAGGGGGATTAGCTATGGTTTTGTATTTGTACCTAAACCCCTTTCCCAGGTTGACTGGCTATCTTTGGGGGAGTGACTTGATTAAGCATGGAGCCTACGTAACCGTAATTACAGTGCCCTTGGCAGAACCCTGTCTTTTTCAGGAAGACAAGAATGCCTGACACCTCCCACTGTATTTTTTTTTTATCAATGTATTTTGACTATTTTCAGGCTTAAGCCTTTTTTTTCACTGCTCAATGTCATTCCAAGACTAATGTTCAGATAGTTGCTGGAATGATTCAATGCCAGGACAATGTGCTTAGCATCTTTTCCAGTCCTTGAAATCATCACAGGATTCAGAGTTAATGGACAACGTTGTAGCAATTTACTAAATGAGGGACAAAATGGAATATACTCATTGCTTCTGTTCTGAGAAGTAATTGAAACAGTTACTGCTCATACATCATGTGGGACTCTACGCTGGTTAACAAATTTGTTGTAGAGTTTTGGGGTAAAAGTTCTGTGGGCATCAGAAGTACATAATGTATGTACTTCTTATACCTATGTTTAGTAAAAAGTAGACTCATGCCATTTTAGAATATGTTTTATCTGTCTGATACTTACAAGCTGGTGCCTAATTTTGTTTTCACATCATCAAATTCCCTCATGAAAGGGGAATTGGATCTTGGTATTTGTTCAGCAAAAAAAATAAATCAACATTTTGGGAAATTACTTTTCCTGAAAAGCTGCTTTCTGAACTAAGAAGATTGTAGTTTAAGCAAAATATATGCATGTGACTGTGAGCATTGAAATTCCTAAAGTCTAAGTCCTGATAGTGACTGGATAATTATTTTTTATCCTCTGCTTTTATTAACAAAAAAGGATACTTCATCGCCTTCGGTGCTGGTATGATCTTACGAGTAAACCTTTTTGTGTAAGAAAAGAATAAAAAAAAGTTAGTTATGCATTTAGTGGTAGAGAATATATAATCTTTGTAGATGTAATATTTTTGCTCCTGTATGCTTCTCAGCCAACCAGGAAGTCTTAAATAAAGTAGAGGTTCAGTATGAGACACTCCCAGGATGGGATACGGACATATCAAATGCAAGGACTTTCGACGAGCTGCCTGTAAATGCACAAAATTATGTTCGCTTTATAGAAATGGAGTTGGGTGTTCCTGGTAAGTAAAACAGATTTTGTTGTTTTGGTTTTTTTTCCTGCTCTTGTACTCTGCCTTAACTGAACATTCTAAACGTTGAAGACTATTTTGTAGCTGTGCTCATTCTGATGTACCTAGTGACACTTGTAACTATTGTTTTACTCTTTTGATTTATCTATTTAGCTGATGGATTGAAAATTTTCAAAAGTTTTACTTTGCAGTCATTCTTTGGCATATGCCATAGTTATTGTTCAATTGAGATTTTTATAACTTGCTTAAGTGTTTTTCATATTGCATATAATAGAGTTTTAGTTCTGCTGCCCTTATAAAGTCAGTGGAACTTCTGGTATATTGTGATTAAATATATGTGACAGTAAGAGGTCCTAAACTAATAAATTTCTCTTATGCTCCCTATTTAAGATGATCCTGTAGTTACATCCAAAGCTGGGATTTAAGAGATGATGCAAATCTTTACTTTTCTTGACAGTTTCTTTGTATCTTTTTTTCTTATTATCAGGAAAACTGATTTATTTATTATGGCAGCTTCAAGACTGTTCCTGCTTTTCTAAGTTGCCAATGCATTCTTACTTTGAGAACAATAGACATTGTTTCTTAATGTACTAATAGTATATGCTGTGCTTTTCTTCAGACTATGCTACTTAAGATCTTAAACACTTAAGAAGATAAATTTGTATCTTACTTTAAGATACAATCTGATCTTGTGTTGTGTTACTTACAATAAAAGTTTGCTTTTCTCTCCTACAGTTAAGTGGATCGGAGTAGGGAAATCCAGGGAATCAATGATCCAGCTGTTTTAAAGATTTCAGATGCATGGAAGAAAGCACACTCCTCAAAAGACTGCTCATTCTTAAATGCATTAGTAGCCCGCAAAGCAAAGATGTTGGAAAGATAGATTTTTGCATGGAAAGAAATGCTAGAATTGATATCCCCAAATCAATCGCTACTCCTGAAAGAGACTTTAACATGAACCTGTGTCAGTTCGTGTTCAACTGCAATTTCCAGGACACTTGTCATTGTTGTTCAAGGTGCCATCAATTTTTTTTTCTTTACCTAATATTTACTTCATAATGTAATTCCTGTTTGAAAATCGAAGGTAGCATTACTTTCATGACTGTTCATCTTTGTTATCCTCTCTCTGCTTTTGGCGGTGTTACTTCCCTGAAATTTTAGTAAAAATAATGCAGTTTTGCACAGAGAGTTTTACATCCTCATTATTTGTATTCCTAAAGCTGTTGTATTCTTAATGGCTGCTCTTGTGAGTGATTAAAGAGGGGAGTTCTGATTTTATAATGCTATAAATGCTGTCTAAATTATTGTGTGATCTGTTTTTTAAAAAAAGATGTGATGCCAAGTTGTTAAGAATGTCAAGGTTTTTTTAGCCGTGTAATACAGAAAACTTACTCTTTGTAACTCACAGAGGACACTCAAGTGTTACCAGGAAGTGTGCCCAGAAAGTTAGAAAATTGATATTGTAAAAAGTTCATTTGCGATTATTAAAGAACTGTTCTGATTTTGAGTTAAATGTTTTATGATGGTACTCATTTTTTTTTTTTTCTGGTATTTTAAAACCCCTGCACTTCTCTGTTTCCAAGGCACATATCTCAAACTGTTTCCCTAATTAAATGAGGTTATATTTGTATTTGCTAAGAAGTCTAACATTTTGACGCACTTTTAAATTCCTTTCTACACAGCCAATAGAAGATCTTTCTCTGGAGAACTGGCAAAGCATGGACACTTTTGTAATTATAAATTCAAGATGCTTTAGAAATAACATTTAAAGTATTCAACATATTTGCTTTAGATGTAGGGAAAATAACAAGTATTCACCTCATGACATCTGACATATTTTGGCTTATTAGTGTTGGGAAATGTTCTAGAATCATTTTAATTTATAACCATTATTATATATTCCAAAGAATCTGCGTTCTTTTGGCAACAACCCGGTAATTACATATTCCCTTTCCAAATTTTTTAAGAATGATTTTGTTTTTACACATTATACTATGGTATCCGTGTGCTTTCTTTCCCCTTCAAATAAAATTTAGTTTTCTACAAAAAAGTTTGCATCAGGGTGGGGCAGTGGTTTTATATATTTTTTTAGTACTTTCAGCTATGCAGGTGAATATAAAAAACTTTTAATGCAAAATAAAAGATACAAGGCCTTTGTCTTAAGTAACCAGCTGTTGCCTGAAACGGAATAGATTTGTTGGATTGATGCTGCTGTTGAGGTGTTCAGCACAATGCTTGTGTTTTCAATTAACATAAAATAATATTGCTTATCATACGGGGAGGAGCAAGAGGCTTGAAGGATAAAACTACTGATGTTTAAGGAGCATTTTGTAGGGTATTGTTTGCATGTGGCAGAGCAGCAGTTAGCAAGGTGTGTGGGGGTTTTTTTGTGTAACGTGGAAAGAGGAGGATACCACAGCATGCTGGGAAACTGGCAAATACATTGAGAGACCTTTGTATCAGCTTTGCATGTAAAGGTCATTCTCCTCTACTTGAAAAACGGAACAATTTCATACTCGTTTTTTCCTGGAGGGGGCGAGGGTCTAGTTTTGCTGTCAGCCTTGCAGTCCAGGAGAGAAGCATACCTTCCCTCCCTAGCTAAGCACCATCCTGAGTCAGAATCTGTTCCTTGTTCCCCAGTGAAGAGAAGGAGGGATGTAACTGTGTGAAACATTGAAATCCCAATGTTCCTTTAGAAGGAAAAAAAGCAGTATTACTGTTTTCTAGGCATTGGAGGGAATTGACCTTGCAATGTGAACAATAAGTAATAACTATTGAGCATTCTTGTCTTCCTGTAGCTGTAGGAGGCACTAAGTGGATTTGTGCTGTCAGTGAAACTACCAGCCAAGGACTAGGGATCCTTGAACTAGCTGGTTCAAGGACTGAGTAAATAAATAAAAGAGGGCATGCTTTCTTTCTACAGTGAGTGAATAAATGAGGGCTTACTATGTAGTTATGTTTCACTTCTGCCAAGGAGAGACCTTCAAGTTCAAGGCCTGCTTCAATTCTTCCACTATTGTAACTCCACTATACAAGCCTACCCTGATCTTCAGTTGGGGAATTGATATTCCCAGATGCAGCAGGATTTGTAAGCAATATAGCTATAGCCTAAAGCGGCAGAAAGGATTTGTGCAGTTAAAAAAACAAACCAGAATTGTCTTGGATGCAAGAGTGATTTATGTTATTTTGCTTTATTTTAAGTTCATCTGATGCAGTTCTTTTGTTCGATTCTTTTGTTCAAGTGCAGGCCTGGAAGGTTGAAAACATCCTCCTACCAGTACTTGTCCAGATAATATGTGGTCCAGAATCTACTGGTGTATATTTACTTTCGTGACCTGGAATGAAGAATTGTTCTCTCTAACTATCAGGTGGATAAACTTGGCGTCTGTAAAGCTTATTATGTTGTCCCTGAATGCCAGTTCTGCATAATTTTTGCTAGAGTGAATTCTTGGAGTGGTACACAAACACTGTCCTGGTGTCAAAGAATGATTATAGAGTGGTTATATTTTACCAAATTCTCCCCTGCCCCAGCACTACTCATTTGTACGTGTGGAGAGGTGGGCTGGGATGTGTTATCACCAACCCGAATGTTGTGGAAACAAATGTTAAAAGTTAAGGAGATTGTTTCAAGTGCTGTGTACTCTGCTCTTGAAACCATGCTACTTACAACTGTGGAACTGAGGAGGAAGAAGAGAACAGCCTAGTACTCTGCCACTGGCAGTGTGTTTAGCGAGGCCGAAGTCACATGTCTTTGAAGGCACTTGTAGTGTGTCTGTCACAGGACAGTAGTGAGCTGTAACAAAAGGAAAAACTTTTGTACTTCAATGACAAGCATGTATTTATCAGGCCCTTCCTGGATACTTCTTTCCTCTGTGAAGTCTCTTCTGTTGCTAGGGTGTAAGGGGAGAGGATGGCAGCGTAGGATAGTAGTTGAAATTGATTCTTCTCCACATGTCCCCTTCTGCTAATGGGATGTTTACAGGAGGCACAGATACCTGTTAGACCTGACAAGGCTGGTGACAGACAAGGTATTTTGATCTCATGCCATTCTTGCTGCCACTGAAATATTTATGCGTTTGAATTTCCTAGGCTTGAGCTGTACTGCAACACTTAATAGCCCTTATGTCCCTATGGTTTAGTGAGTCTCCTTTATTAGCTAATAGGAAGGGAAGTGAGGGATGCTGCTTCTGCTTAGCCTTTCCATTTGTGTTCCACTTATAATTGGGTTTTGGCATGTAGCTAATGGACAAAACCTTCAGATAAAGTGGCAGACAGATAATGTTGATGTAATGCATGACAGCTGCTTTCGTCTGTCCTCATCCTAGAAATCTACTTTCTAATAGAAGATTATAGTTTCCTTTTGCTGTCACAGCCAGCTCCCTTAATGAAACTTAATCAAAGGTTTGGCTGGTTTAGAAGAAGTAAAAGGCAAAGTAGCTGGGGATGAAGACAAGGGAAAACTCGGATCTGCTGAGTTTTCTCGTGCCCATTCTGTTCCTAGTCTCTGAAACAGTGAAACCTAATAAATCTAGTGGTATAGTAATCAAGCACACTTAGTGTGTGACAGCTGTACCTACTTAAGGCAGACACTGTGTATACATACATACACACAGATGATGCATTATTTGCAGAGACTGAAAATTTTACACCATTTTTTGTTGGTCTGAATGTTACAACTCATTTGACGTGTCATCTTTAAAACACCTTGCAATAATGCACATTCAAATGTCTTACATTCAACATTAAAAGGGTAATGTTGAGTTAAATCCTAATGTTCTTCACTTCCACTTAACTATTAAATCAAGTGTATCAAAGCAATGTGTTTTCTTACACTATATTAGGTTTTTTTCCAGTGATGAACCAATTTGTGCCTATGTCCAGGAATGCTCTTTTGATGCACACTACTGGCATTATCTACAGTGTGTTTGAGTAACTTTTTAGATAATCTGCACGAGTACATATAGTTTGCCTTGGTTTTTTTTTGTCAGTTGCCTTCTGCGTATTACAGAGGGGACTGGGTTACCCAAGTGTTGGTAGTGGAGAGAGGGCATGGCTTTGGGGGGCAGGTGGCAGCTCTTTTTTGGAAAAAATGAGGTGACTTTTCGCTTTTTTTTCCTATGCAATTTAAGACTAGTTTGACTACAGCAGAGTGAACCTCCCTGGTTCATCATCTGTGCCCCTCTGGGCAGAAAAGCCAGCGTGGATTACTTACTTGTGTAGTGATACGGCAAGTCAAACGCTGCTCTGTATGAAGTTTGACTGTACCAGTCGATGGCAGTCTTTTTCATTTGCTGAAAATACACGTAGTTCCTGAGAGCTGAATTGTCAAAGTCGGGTTGGAATAGAGTTTCGGCTTCATAGTTTACTGGAGCTGGTTGCAGTTTGCTGAAAGGTCTAGGCAAAAAGCATAAATCACTCTGTAATCTCATGCTGACATATGGTATGTAAATACCATGATCCACCCAAAGGGTAGCCAGCATTGTAAATGTATTTTCTAATCTCCTGCTGAAATGAGCACTCAGAATAATGCAGCTGTAATCTAATAGATATTAGCAGCCTGAGAATGTACAGTAAGACCTTAATAATTCAGTATTGTTCGATTGGCTCCATCTGACTTGTAATTAGCATGATAAGGGTTGCTCTCTTGCAGTCAGAGTAACTAACTGCATTAGTTTAATATTACTAGAATTTTTAAAGCCTTGAGTTCCCAGCAGAAATAGCCTACAACATTAAATTATTTTTTTTAATGAAACATATTTTGAAGTTGATGTGCAATACAACAAATTATCAGAGGGAGGAAAAAAACCCCAACACTTTTTTACAACAATTTCCATTCTACAGTCTGATATATATATAATAAATTCAGGTCATGCAGCACTCCTGGTGTTGCCAAAAACTTTTGGATGTAGTTTTGGTTTACTCTGCCTGGATTCTCTTGTTCCTCTTTTAGGCCAAAGTTACAAAAAAAATCAGAAATTGTTGCAGCATTGCCCACAACAGGCATAAAAGAAAAAGGCTTATCCCACAGGTCTTAGGGAGTTACTTTTACGCACAAGCTTACCCTGGAGCTCCTCTGGTTGTGTATTCCTTGTGGACCCGTCCTACTTGCCCGGGATAGAAACCACGGACATCCTTTCCAGTACGAACAACTGAGCTGGTGAAGGAAGCAAGTAGAAGATAGTGAAGGTAAAAGCAGGAGACTAGAGAGCAGGAATCCCACCCAAACTGTGGAAAAGCCATTTTTATTTTTGTCCCAGTACAGCGCTTATAAGCGAACAAGGGAATGACATTGGTACCAAGGCAAAATCTTGTATATTTTGGGAAAAAAAAAAAGTTACCTTTTCAACTGAATGCTTTTTATTTATTTATGAAATAAAAGCTGGGTGGACTTTTCTTTTTTCTTCCCCCCCGCAAAGTACCCTTCTGAAATGCCAAGAATCCTGAGCAGATTTTTGTGTGCAGCTGGTAGCCTGGCCTGTGTGCATAATGTGTGCTGTGTGGCTCTAGAGGCTTACCCTGGTGGCAAGATCGGTGCATGATCTATAAAATCCCTTAGTTTGTTTTCGGAGTACAACATGCCAAATCCCTACAAACAATGATGTAAAATGTTAATATTTTTTTTTGTTAAGGAACTGCTGTTGGACCTAAAATAGTTTGCTAGCATGACTTGAATGTATTAGTCTCCATTTTGATAGCAAAATCTGCTATGGAATAGCGTATCTATTAGGAAAGAAACAGTGTACACATGTAAAAGCAAAGGTTCTACAAAACGTTAAATTTTGCAGAGATACAGGAGTTTCTAGAATGAGTTGCACAGTATTAGTGGCAGGTCTTAGAGCAGAGGCAAATGCAGGAACCAGTTATTTAAACGGAATTTTATAATTCAGGACAACAGTATGCTGTTCTGTGACTCAAAGCAAAATTTCTTTGCAGGCTGATTCATTGTATGAGTGAGTCTGATGGTCTGCTCGTTTGTCACAATTAACTAATAATTTATTCTACCTCCCGAGGAATGAAATTTGGCTGCTGTGTATAAAACAGTGACTCACCAGTATTTGCAAAACAAAGTAGATGTTTTCTGTATTTTGTTGCCCATCAGAGTCGGTGAATTATGTTTTGGCCACTCCATGGCAACTACTTCACTGGAGTGTGAATTAATATTGCAGCTCCAGGAGCTGGATGTTAAAATCAGTTCTCACCAGAGACCTTAGTCAGACTATTGTTTTGAATAATACCATGACACAGCTGTCTTAGAAACTCCTTGAATACATCGACAGTTTCATTTTTTTCTAAAACTGAGGCCATTGCATCTTCTACTTAGTTGTAGAGCATGATGTAAAAACTCCTTATCCAATTCAGTCTACAAAAGAATGTATTTTCATGCTTTAGATAATTTCAGTCAATCTTGGAAAATGTAGCTATACAACATACAAAAGTGACAACTCCAACACTCACACACAATATGAGCTGTTGAGAATCACTGTTATATTTACCAACATTTCCATATCCCTGTCAGCCAGTTCTGCACAACTGTTGTCCTCATCATAGTCAGCAGCACCAACAGAGATTCCTCTCCTCTCCCCGGGGGTGATTCTTCTCTTCCAGTTTTACCCTTAGTGTGGCTTCAGTTGGAAGTGTTCCTCATCTTTGGGAAACGGGGGACGTTGCATCTTCCTTCCTCCAGCAGGAATCGTGTTCTGGTTGCCAACCCAGCTACCTGAGATCGTGCCAGTAGCGACTGTGGCTACCACAGAATTGACAAGCTTTCTTCCAAACCTCAGGCTGCTTACCTGTCTCCTGGTGTACACTTCAAAGGCTCTCAGCTCAGAATTTATCCTCCATCCTGGATACATCCAGGAATATTTTTGAAATTTGCTGTTTGAATGCTTAGGTTACAGTTTTCTATTGTAACTTTGCATGTAAAACTTTAGTTACAAGTCTCAGAAGCTTTTGAGACCTGATGATCCTTTTTCCAGGATGAAATCCATTCTGCTTTCCAAAACCGAGGAAGCCCAAACCAGTAAAGTTTATTTAACCAAGTGGTATTTCTGTTTACAGATCGGGCGAAGACTGAGGCTGCAACGTGAGCTTACCTTTCCCAGTTTAGGCACAGTGGGGTTATGGATTTAGATAAGTCATGGAAGGAAGATGAGGAAAGCTTGCAGGCACAGCGGTGGGGGCTGGCTGCCTCAGCTGCCTCTCCCTCCCTTCCCCAGCTGGTGGAAGCCCCTCTACCTCACTAAGCCTGGCTTTGTGATGGCATGGAGGAACCACCCCCGGCGTTGATGAGGGAGCGCCCCTCGGCCTTGCAGGTGTGTTTCTGGGTGCTGTTTGAGCCAATTTACTCAGGGTGCTGCAGCTGGCTGCGTACACAGTCAAATGAAGGAGTGGTCAGAGCCCAAGGAAAGCGAGAGCTAGGACAGGGGAGGGGAAAAGCCAATCTATCAGCAAATCACTTGGAAACTTGTGTCCCTGCACGCCCCAGCCACCGTCCTGAGCGCTGCTGCGCTTTGGTAAATTAGACTGCAGTGTCTCAGGTTGCATAGTCCTCAAGTTGCTCATCGATCTGAGTGTTGGAGCATCTCCTGACAGTGGTGAAGTTTACAGAAGAAAGTCAAAGGGTGAGGAAACAAAAAAGATCTGACACAGGAGGACTGAGTCAGGTTGGATCTTTAAGGGTAAACCTTTTTCCGATGTTTTATTGGCCGCGCTCTCCAATACATCTTGCTTGGTGTAGACAGAAGGTAAAGCTTTCTTTAACCTTTCTGGAATTAGAAACGTAGGCGTAATTTGAGTCTGGATTTTTTTATGCAGCCTTCTGTCATATGAGCTACGACCTACATCTTAGCACTGAAATAGGGAGGCTTCAGGAAAGATGAGGTGGGGCAGGGAAGAAGGAAGAACTCTGCTTGCTTTGTGACACACAGACCCCTGGAGCCAGGAGGGACCGTGAGGAGCCTCTAGTCAGTGGGACCTGGGATGTGAGGAGGGCTCTACCTTCACAGCCTCTGAGATGATCTGCTCTGGCGTTTCACTATTAGAAAGTTTCTCCTACCATCCACTCAGACCCCACCTTCTGCAGTTTAAGCATGCTGTTTGGTGGTCTGTTTGCTATAGAGAGGGAAGACAGATTATTCCCTTTTTCTCCGCAACAATGTTTTGGGTATTTGCTATGTCTTGGTTGTTTTTTCCTTAGGCCAATCAATTCTCTGAAGCACTGCTTGGAGGTTGTTTTTAGAGATCTCCAACGCTGTTGGTCTGGTTTTTTTGCTGTCACTGGGGAGTTGGGACCTGGATATGGTCACAGTTCACTCACTGATGTTTTCAGTGCTGAGCAGAAAGGATGAATGTCATCACGTATCTTGCATCAGGAAATCTAATTATGGATTCTGATATGATATTTCCCATCTTTCCAATGACATATCTTTGCTGATTCATATTTTGGTCCATTTTGCATTTGCTCTATTGATGTCTTTTTGTTTACACGTAGAAACTTGCCCACAGCCTTACTGCATTGCAGCCTGTTTTTCTCAGGCCATTTATCTGATTTGTTAAAATAATTTTGAAGTGTTATCCTGTTTTCTAATGTACTTTTGGTTCTTCTCAGCTTTGCATTATCTGCACATTTACTAAGTGCAGTCTCTATCCCATCGCTGATTTCACCAGTGAAAGATTTTAGTTGTATGACAGCAGGACCCATTCACTGAATGTATCTCGCTGTTTTGATGGTGAACCACTTCCCAGGGTGTGATTTTCCCCCCCCCCGACCAATTCTGTATTTACCCCAAAGCAGTTTCATCCAGACCACATTCCTTCATTGGCTTACGAAAACATCCTGCAGTGCCAAACGTGTCACCATTTGAGCTGATACCAGTGGCTTGGTAATGATGTGAAGAAAATGTCCTGATCTTCACCTCGTGGTTGCTGAGCCAAACCAGTTCTGTCCCTAGATAGGCAGAAAATGAAACAGTGAAAAAAAAGTGAGGAGGTGCCTGCAGGTTCAGCAGGTTGACTCGGCCCAATAAAGAGTCTGGGGAGCAGTGGAGCTGCTGCCAGGGAGGGGATGACACTCAACCACAACATGTAACTTCACACTCAGCCAGCGTCGGGGTCTTGCCAAAGCCTAGAGGTGGGGTTTACCACTTGCCATGAGAAGAAAGGTTGAGTGTGCCTGTAAGATAAAGAACTGGGAGGCAAATACGACTGACAACCTTCATTATTTTCCAGCTAATTGTAACTTAATGATAAATAATCTTGAAGACTAAAGTGATCTTAGGTAATGTTCTTTAATCAGATGATTTTTTGTGCCATTTTTTGTGTGCGTGTGAACACCCTGAACATACTTGCTCAGTCAACCGCAATTCATTAATTAGTACGGGTGACGGCTCTGTGCACTGAATCACTGAAAAGTGATTCAAAAAATGTCATACAATTCTCACACTTGTTCTCTCTTGCTTCCCTTGATATCAAGCTTACTCCACAACAAGGTGGAAAGATGGGGTTTCTTCATGTCAACCACCCCACTGGCTCCAGGCAGGGGCTCGGGTTCAGCTCTCATCCAGAGGCAGGTGAGGACGCTCAGATTCAGTGCTGGCGTTTTGCAACCCTTCCTGTCTTCCTCTCAAACAAGGTATTGTCCACCCAGTAATGTCGACGCAAGTGGAAACTTGTTCCTGGAAGAGCAGCCAACAAGTGGTGGGGCAGCGTGGGAGCCGAGGAGGAAGGTGGTGGTGGCAGAGGGCTGTGCAGCCCCGGGCTTTGCTGGGTTGGTTAAAAGAGAAAGAGCAATTTACAAATTCAGCACAGTCGTTAAGGGAGAAAATTAGACATAGTAAATAAAGAAACCTGCAAAGTTATTTTTATACTCTTTCTTGAGGCCAGAGCTGGGGTTTAAAAGCACCTTGGCTGTGACATCAGTCTTGCTTATGGCTGTGGTCTGTGCCCAGTAGCAGGCGAGTGGGAGATTGCATTCCTTATCGTAAGAAATCCAACTCATTCCCATTATCTTTTTATTTCTTAAATAAAGAAAAGGAAAGGAGCAAGAAGATTTACTTCTTTCCTGTTGACTAACCCCTGCCAAAGTTTCCCAGCACCACAGTTGCATCGAATCTCGGGCTAAACGCTTGCCTTCAGATGCTGCCCCCTGCGAAGGGAGAGCAGGAGAGCAGGAGTTTGCTGACGGGCACCTTTGCCATCGGCGAGCAGCCGGAGGTCCCCGCGCGGTGCCAGGGGACAAAGGGAGCCGCCTCCGAGCCACGCTGAGGCTGCGCTTGCCGGAAGAAACCTAACAGTTCTTATTTACCAAATTGACAAAATCCTATCATCGCAATTAAGGGGATATGTAATTAACTGTGTCTTAATTACAGCAGCTGCCACTTCATCTGAATGCAGCAATTTGCAGAGAAACCGGGGGAGATGCTTTAAATTCCTGTGTGTACACAGCGCAAGCACAAACAGCGCGGCGTGTGGCTCCTGGGGGGCCATGCCCTGCCCCGGGGGGCACCGAGTCAGGGCTCAGGCTCCCTGGCTGCCGGCCTGCCTGGCCAGGGTGGCCTCTGGAAACACCTCGGGGCGGCAGGGCTTTTGAAAACCCTGCCACGAACCTATTGCCCAGGGGGTTTCAAGCACTTTGCTCCACCGTGGCTTGGGGGGCTGCAGGGCTGAACGTTGCCCAACGCCCCAAAGACCACCTGATACAGAAACGTTTTTAAAGACCTTCTTATTCCTGACTCCTGGCCTCTGTAGGGGCACGAGCCCCCGTTGCGTGTGCCAAGGCGTGCTGGTTGAGATGATTAATTTCATAGAATCATAGCATCGTTTTGGTTGGAAGAGACCTCTAAGACCATCCAGTCCAACCGCTAACCCAGCACTGCCAAGTTGCCACCAAACCACGTCCCTCAACGCTAATTTCGCTTGGTCTCTCGCCATGCTCTTTCACCGCCCCATCACCCTTGTCTGACAGGAGCAGACCGTGCACAGGGGTAGTGGTAGTGCACACTCTGCCAGCCTGTCTTCTCACTGTCCCCTCCCCGGCTGCGCTGCCGCAGAGCAGCTGTCCCCGTCGCCACCGCAGGGCTGCAGGACGTTTCCAAAGAGCTCGCACCCTTTGCTGCTGCAGCCTTCCCCGGCTTTAAGCGCCTCCTTTCCCAGGAGCCACTGTGGGTTCCTGAGATGGCCGAGCTTTCCCTCCTGAGGCACCCAGGTGGTGGTGGTGGTGCTGGTGGTTGCGGATCTGCCTGGGTTTAGCCACCTTTCCTGTCTGCCCCAGCGGCTGCCCGCTCCCACCCCTAACCAGGACTTGGTGACTGGCTGTGTTGGTTTAGGGCAGTGAGTTGTGATGGGATGGATGTGGTTTTTCATACCTCGAGAGAGAGCATAAGATTCCCTGTTCTTCTAAGGCAAGAGCCAAGGATGCTCAGTAGGTAGGAAAAGGGTGCCCATCCACTAAGACCTCCTTCCAGCTCTGCCCCCTGACTGAGACTCTTCCTGCAGATCATGTGAGGAGCCATGTTATCCCTCTGTGCCTGAGCTTCCCACCAGTAACGGGCTCAGAGAATTCACTTGACCTGGGCATGCAAAATCTGTGCCTGAGGTACAGCTCATAAACACTGAGCTAAGCCCAGAAGGAGCTTATTGCTGAGCTGCAGCTTGGAAGGAATAGGACTGATGCTACAAAGGCTAAGGACTGCACCTGCTGAAGTTGGTCACCATCATTTGGGCTCCATAATTCATTGTCCGTTGATTTGTCCTGTATGTTTTACATGTGAAATAAAGCTTCTGTCTACCCAGCCAGCACAGGAAGGATGTCCTGCTTGGTACCAGCAATGTTCCTCCAGTTTCCTAACTGAAACCTAAACTATTTTCTGAATATTTCAGGACTGGGCAGCATCGAGAAAGGCTGGCTTATTAATGTGCACATCAAGAATTTGAAAAGAAGGGATGACATCCCTTCACCATTTAAATGATGGCACAAGCTCCCACGGACACTGTTGCGACCAGAATTTCACCAACCACCGCTACTCAGCTGTCACAAGCTATCTTCTCATCATGCTATGGGCCTCTGGATCGCAGTCAGTGGCACTTTGAGGAAAAGAAAAACGAAGTTACAGCTTGTTAAAACTCATCCTTATTAGTCTCTTAAAAAGCGCTTAGACCTTGCAGTTTTACACCCTGAATGAGGCTCCATAGAAGACTTATGACGTACATTTCTTTTCCTGTCTTCTTTGGGATGGAGGGCTATGTGTATGGTGTTTTTAATACCAGCTATATTTGCATACATGCGTTTTGTTTCATCGACCTTTGGGTTTTGCTGTCCACATTTTGAAAGGTAAAATAATAGAATATTCTGACTCAGTTATTACCGTGGCACCTGTCTGTGGTGCTACTGGCTGTGCTTTGGGTACGGTCTTAGCAGGAGAAATTAAATAAAAACATAGAAGAAACAAAGCAGCCTTTCAATTTGTTTAACCAAAGCGGAGTGTCTGGGCAGGAGTGGTGCAATTTTCATAGCCACCAAGCACTTTGGCTTTCACTAATGTCACTTGTGGGCTCCAGTGTAGGTGCCAGGCAGCCAGCGTTCGGTAACCGGATTTGGAAACGCCACTCAAAGGTTGCCATTGCCATCCAAGTGACCTTAGCAACAAGCACAAAGGAAATGCAGAAAACATGAGGCACCAGAAGAATGTTTTTTCTCCAAGTTCCCTGTTTGATAGCTGCAGAGTTTTGTCATGCCCTACTGACACTACTGTCTTCGTAGGATGCAGAAAATGCTGTCAGTCACCCACCGAAGGCGTCTGCCATAGGCTAAGTGAATTATGTTTGCTCTCCCACTCATAAACCTGGAGAGAGAAATCCGTTGTGGGTCACACTCAGGCAGTTTATATTCGAGCATCTGTCACAGAGTAAAAATGGCTTTTTTGACACCAAGGTGTTTGACAGCAGTGAACGTCCGACACCCAGGAGGGCTATGAAAGCCCTCCCTACCCTACCCTACCCTACCCTACCCTACCCTACCCTACCCTACCCTACCCTACCCTACCCCCGGTGTTTCAGTGGCTGAGATCACCAGATTAGAGGNTACCCAAATGCTGACCCCTCTCTGCTGGAGGCAGGCAGGGGCCGCCGGCTCTATCAAATCGCAGGGTGTGAACAAAGGACCGTGAGAAACTGGAATGAGATCACCAAATCCATTTGGTTTATTCGGGATTTGAGCCTAGGTCTTCTGGGTGAAAGTGAGTGCGTTAACCCGCTGTGGGAATTAATTCCTTGCCCAGTCATTATTCAGGCATCATTAAAGTATGCATTGTGCTGGAGGTCAAATCAGATTACTCTAAAGAATTTGGAATGGGAAAAATGCTGGGGGTTTTTCATCAGCCTAAGTGTTTGGTTATCTCAGTGTTTAGCTATTTATATTGTGCCTGTCACTGTGACACGCCACTCTATAAACAAAGGGATGCTCTAAATCTCTTATTATTTTAACGGCGTTAATGTTCTTCAGCTGGGGCAAAAAGAAAATGATTTCCCCCTGGAAGATAACAGAGTCAGTGGTTTAACGTAAACAGCATCTCTGGGAAAACTGTCCTTACAGGCTGACCCGGGCAGCACGGCCCCGCAGCTCCGCACGGGCTGGCACCAACAGCTGCCCAGGTGCCCCTGGAGGTGTTGCTGCCCCCATGAGCCTCTCCTCACGCCGGGGACGAGCCCCCACGGCTGCAAGAAGGGCAGTAGCAAAAACGTGCAGGAGGGTGACGGCCCGGATCTATTTAACGCTTCAAGAGAGAAAGAGGAGCAGCACCGCATGGCTCTCGTGCCCGGGTGTAACTCTGAGCAGAGCTCTCCTCTGCTGAGGTGCCTTCTTCAAATCATATGCTCTGGCACCAGGGGGGAGAAGCAACACATGGGCTGGATCAAGGAGTATTCGTTTCTTGGCGATTCACGAAGATACAACTTGTAATTGCAGATCCAGACATATGCTGCCCTTATCACAGAAAAGAAAAATGCCTGGATAATAGCTCCGTGCTGGAGGGGGATCAGCGAGGCAGAAGCAGGAGCGAGTGAGGAGGGCGAGAAGTCAGCTCCCACCCCAGAGAAACCTCTCCGGTGTTCTGGTTGTGGCCTGGAAACTACAAGCAGGTTGAAAACCCGATCCAATTGGTCTGCAACTGTAAAATAAGATGAAGGTCCCCCTTGGGAACACGCGGTGGCTGGGGAGGAAGTCTAAATACTGAGACTATTTTTGTGCTGAGGGAGAGTGCTCGGGGAGTCTTGGTGTCTGGCACACTCGTGTGAGGAAGAGAGAGGAAGGGCGAGAGCACCAACTGACTGTAACGGAGGCGGCAGGCAAAAGGACCCTCCTCATGCTGAAAGAGGCCTCCATAAATTTTAATTTGTGGGGTTTTCCTTAGCCTTGTTCCATGCGGAAATAGGGTCTAGACATTCACTCTGTTAGCACCCTCTCCTGAACTTTCCGACCAGCTTGATGAAGGCGATGTTCTCAAAGATGTTCGGTCCCTGCAGTTCAGTTCTTTTGTGCAAACAAGCATCCCAGAAGAAAAGACAAACCTGGACCTGCGGGAGCTCGGTTTCAGCGTTAGCTAGGTGCCATGAAGGAGAGGGTTTTATGAGCACCATGGTTGCAAAAAGAGCACTGCAGAAGCAAAACAAAGAACTGCTAAAGGGAGCACATACATTACACACGGAGTAATCCAGGAGCAGGACACCCAGGTGCAGGGATGCAAGCTTCATACCTTCAGCTGCCCAGCAGTAACTATTTGTAACTAATTTCAAATTGAATCTGAAATTTCCATTATTTTCTCCATCCGGGGACTGAAACACATTTCTGTACTTTGAAATCCATGCTTTGTGAGAACGGAACTCAACACAAGCCCCGTATTTCAAGAGTTTAGGGGGCATCAAAGTTGTTCTGAGCTGCACTGAGAAGTACTGTACTGAGCTGTACTGAGTTGCTGTGCCTGGATGGCACAGAAGAACAGGACTGAGAAGTGCACAAACCCAAAAGCAGGCACCTAAAGTGCCATCTTTGTCACCCTTCACGTGTGAGGGGTTGAGGTAGACTGGAAGTCCTCTCAAGGCACTTCCAGCCCCCCGGCTATGAATCTGATGCAGAGCCGAACCAGCGTAGAGACAAAATGCCTTTGTTCTGACCAGTAACTCGGGGAGTAGAGGCCACTGTACATCAGACAAGGATCCAAGCTACTCCATTTGTGTTTCAATTTAGCATGCAGGGGGCTGGCTCTGTACGTTAAAGGACAGGTACAAATTGCTGCCTCTGTTTCTAAATGTCCTTGTTCGGGTTTTATCTTCACTTTGCAGCAATGAGTCCTGGAAGAGGAGCATAAGATCAACTTCCTGAGGAGGAAATTATTTGGTGCGTGGACTCCCAGTGGTGAAAACCAGTCTGTGCCATGTCAGGGATGATCTTGCTCTTGCACACGCCTGGATTTCGCCCACGGCAGACCTGTGCCCTCATTGGGAACAAGAACCATCTAGCAACCGTGTGCACTGAAACATGCAGAACTGGGAGCAGTCACATAGTGGAGTGCCGCAGGTTCGGGTACTGGGGCAGCCTGGAAAAGTGTCCTTTGTGGCTGCTTTTGCCTTATTCCCAGATTCATCTAGACCAGCTTCTCCTTCTACCCCTTCATTGACCTAGTGGCCTTGTAGCTCCTGTACAGCGCTTTTGCGGGATGCTGGCAGGAATCTCCCAGTCTAGCAACTTCTTCCCTGTGGTATATGGTGGTGGCATTTGGGGCTGACTGTCCACAGGTGGTGGGACGGGAGGCTTCTGAGCCAACGCATCTCTTTGGGGCAGGACCCCTAACATGCAAATACCACCAGCGTGGCTTTCTTTTTCTTGTAGCATGGACTCATTTTACAAGGTGAACGAGGATGATTGCACTCCTATAGTACTGTGCCTGCCTGCCTCCTCCGGCCTGGTAGGTTGACAGGGTACTGAATTTGGCAACAGTCGGCCTGGAACGACCGCAGGAGGGCAGGAATGGGAGATGATGCCCCGTTCCCCTGTAGGGGTGAGGCTGCCTGAGAGGGACCTAAATGAGCTTGATGCTGGCTGGGCATATCCGTGTAAAAGCCAGGATCCCACTGACGGTCTGCCCTGCACAATTGTGGGACCATTCATTTTTGTTTTCAATGTTAAAGAAATATTACAAAAGAATTACACTCGAGCTTGCTAATTTAACCTCTGACAGTGCCCATTTAACACCTCGGTGGAAGACTGTGATGCTTACCTCTTGTTCTCCAGCGGTAGCAGTATCCAGTGATACCTCTTAAGAGACAACTGGGGCAGAAGTGATGCTTATGCTGTGAAATAGGTCAAACGTGATGCAACACCTTATCTGTTTAGCTGTGACCCCCACCATTGCTACTTGGCCTCTATATTGATTATCTGACGTTTTTAAAATGCTTCAAACCTCTGCCTGTCGCCTTGTATAATTGCATTAAGGAGTAAGCACTGGCCCTATGTCCTTTCAGCTTGGAGGATCCAATTATTGTTTCTCATTTCTGTAGCCCAGGAGAAGTCAGAGGGCCATCTTAGCGCACAGATGGCCTGTGATTTACATCAGGAGCCATGGGGTTAGGGACTGTCCCAGCAGAGAAGGCACGCTACCCCTTCTTTTATTGAACTGTCTGCCAATGATGTGTAGGCAAAATCCCGGCCACCTGTGGCCATTAAAGATCCAGTGGTGCTTTTTTGCAGGACTAACACCCACGTCCTGAGCACATCCGGGTGGGGGCCACACACACGGGTGGAAATACACTCCAGCTTCCTAAATCCTGCCTGCTGATTAAATTGCAAGAAAGAGGCATTATCTCCTTCCTGCCCTGAGTTTTCCTGTAATGTTATTAAACTGCAGGCAATCAAATAGTTACTGCATATTGCCCCAGAGCTGGGAGCATTTCCGCTGTGAATTCAGGAGATCCTAAAGTGTCGTTTCAGCTTGTGAAGTGCCTGGGAACTGCGCTTACTGCCTTGAGAAGAGCTCTTCAGTCCCGCAGGGCATTTTTATGAGGCTGTAAAATGTTGACGAGTCTGCTAAAGACTGAAATATTAAAAAAAAACAACCAAAACCAAAACAAAAAACCCCCGCACTTTAAAGCTTCACCTTAAATCATTGGATTTGTATGAAAGATTAAAGCTGTTGGGGAGGAGGCTTGGCTCTGACAACAGCAACGGTGCAGCCGTGTCACAAGTAGGTTCTTCGTGGCGTTGGGTGGGAATGCCTGGAAGAGACACCAAACACATGTGGGCTTGTTCTTCCCCTAATTGCATGACTTTTATTGAGGAATACACAAAATGAGCACTTAAATTAGACTCTGAGAGCTCTTGCTTAAACGAAGAGACTGTCAATATTTGCAGAGCGATGCTTAGGCTCACCCAGACGTTATCCAAGTGCATCGCACTTGAATGGCTGAATACATGGAGCACTCTCCTTTCTCTGCTTAATGAAAAACGAAATGGGGAGAGCCTGATTTTGCTCTTCAGATTCACTGTGTTCACGTTTTTTCCAGATGCACCCAAACTTTGTCTTGACTTTTCAGCAACTACTTCAAATAGCAGACTCAGCACAGTGGCATGCACTGGCCCAAGACTATACGAAACACAAAAGGTGGGGAGAAAAAGACCTTTTTTTTCCAAATATTGTAGGTTTCTGCTTCTCTAATCTCTCTCCCTCTCCGGGTTGTTAGATGAAATACCCAGAGCAGACATTGACTGGTTCTGGAGGCAGAGCAGAAGTGCCTTGCCTGAAGGCTTAATTGAATTTAACACGGCGTGATCTTGCCAGGATGACCGGGTAAAGCATCCCATACAACACCTTTGTTTCTTTCACTTTTATCACAAAGAAATAACAATTTTGAAGCTGATGGGCATTACCACCCCAGATGTCTCACATCTCTTAGTGAATTTTTTATTTCACTTTGCTGGAATAGCAGGACAGAAGAGCAATTTCAAGTTTCTCAGGTAGGGCCAAACTCTGTTGGATCCACAGTGCTGCAAAATCAAAGTAACCACAGTGAAGGCTTTTGCCCTCTCATCCTTCTGTGCCCAAAGCATTTTTTATCCATCCCAGACCTCTGATCCCCTTGGTATCTCTGGCTTTTGCAGGCAGTAAGCTACCCCCACTCCCTTACAAAACCTTCCCTGTCTCTGACTCCCAGGTGATGGGGAGGCTGATTCCCACCACAGGGGGTGGAAAGTCTCGCACCCCACAGCAAGAACGGCTGCTTCCCTGCCCCATTGCTTCCATCACCCTGCGTGCACCTGCTTGAGTACCTCCACTGGAAACAGCAAGAGCATGGGTGCAGTTCCCATAACAGCCCTTCCCACCATTCCCATCTAGATCTCCATTTAGTAAAGGTCTTGTAAGCCTCCGAGTATGTTGTAAAGCAGGCTGACTATTATTATTTTCCCCATACAGATGGGGAAACTACAGCTCAGATGCTTGCTAAAAGTCATACCACATGAGGACCTCAGTTTCTATTTTCCTGAACAGATGTTCTGGCTATGGCCCCAGCAGCATTCACTGGTTCCCCCATTTCTTCAGGCAGCAGGTCCATGAATGCGAGGAGATGTTTCCCACCCCAGGAACACTTGTTGGCCCATCCCCGAGGTCAGGGGATACAATTTCCAACCTTGATTTCCTGGAACAAACCAGCCATAAAAGCAGAAGTATCTGACAAATTTGGTCTGGCACAGACTGTTCAGTGCAAATCTTAATGCAAATAAGAGAAATGTCAGTGCTAAAAGAAAAAGAGTATTTAGGAAAAAGAATTAAAAATCTTGTGCTGTTTTGTGGCATTTGTGCATAAAATAATGAGACCAAATATATCACCATTGGATTTGAGCCAGAGAAGTTCATAACGTTTAATCCAGCTGGTGGATCATGACTCCCTTCATTATTTAAAGCAATGCTGTGGGAAAAGACACACAGCAAAGCGAACAAGATGGTGCTTGAGCTGCCATACTCCTGGCAGCCGAACAAATGCAGCGTGCGTTTTCTCACACCAGCAGGGAGAGGAAGGGAAAACGTGGAGCTAACGAGGAGCTCAGCATCCCCTCACGACGCAGACTGAGCCTCACCCGCTGCCATCTCCCCTGCAGTCTGGCTCTGCTCCTCTCAAGCGACAGTGTTTCCCTGCTCCTCCTGACCACAGTCCCTGGGTTTGGGAGGCAGTGTGATACCCAGCCAGGAGAAGGCTGTGATGGAGCAGAGCAGTCCATCGGGATCTCCGGCCTGTCCCTCCGATGCCAGAAGACAGGCGGCAAGCACCTACCTTGCAATGCTTCCCTTCAGCGCGCTCCTCAGCAGCTCAGGGATGGAGCCAGAAGTGGTAACTTTGCACAGACCAGCCCTTCAGTGACTTATTTTCCTCTCAGAGTTCACCCAGTCTCACACAAACATTCTGGGTCACAGCATTGGCATGGAGATCACATCTTGGTTGCACCTGCTTGTAATACCCTCAGCCGTCTTCTCCTCTTCTGGTTTTCAGGTCCCTCCCACAATTCTGCCTCCTCGTTTGCACCCCACCACAACTCAGCTGATGGGGCCACGCAGTTTTGGCACTGTTGATTTGGGGACAGTCTATAGGCCCCACCACACACCTGTCCCTCAAACAGTCCCCCTGCCAGACCCCTGCCAGCCCTCACCTCCAGGAGCCCACGCTTGTCCCAGAGTCACCAGCGTGTGACCATCCCCAAATGCCATGCAAGTGCCTCCAGGAGCTTTTATCTCTGAGAGGTGTCATGCTGCCTTGAGTGTGAAATGATGTTTTTTGGGCTGTCGGTGCTGCGGGTCCAGCAGAGCTGCCACAGCAGGGAGGGCAAGAGTGCTCTGCCTAACTCGGGTGTGTGGCTTGGCTCAGAGGTGGCCACGTGTGCACACTTCTGCATCTTTCTGTGTAAACCTGGGGAGATCAGCTGGGGTACGGCGGCACTGGCACGCCAGACCGTGCTTCTCCTCCTCCATACTCAGGAGTTTCAGATGCAGAAAAAATGAAAGGACACCCTCGCTCCATTGCTGATGATACTGAGCTACTAGCGCAAAGCTTTTTTTTATATTTCTAGGTAAAACTAAAAAAGATATCCTGGTCATGATATTTGTTTTCCCTCTAAGGTTTGTTTTCCAGGAACATTGAGTCTCATCTCACAGAGCTCGTCAGGCACCTGGAAGAGCTTGGCACTTGTCAGCGTGGTCGTTAATTGATGCATCAACAGGGCTGTCGCGTCTCTCAAGCATCTCCCAAATATATGGGATACACAGATATCAGCAAAAGCTCAAGGCACAACCAAAAGTACAAAAATACGATTAAGTAACTTCCTTGCAAATAAATTTTCACCTGCTTTTTTCCTCCACTGTCTCAATCTGACAAGCTCCTCTGTCATCCTTCCAGGCTTCCAAGAAAAAAGCAGGGCAGGACAAACATTACCTTCTATGGTAGAAAAACAAATTGACTCTTCTTTGTCTTGTAGGTGAATCTTTCCAGTTCTCCTTCACACAAAACAAAGGATACCTATTTGTACATCAGCGTTTGAGTCCTGGAGCTCAAATGAGACAAAGAGCAGGAAAGAAATAGCTTTATTGAAGTGCTGGGTGTTTCAGCACATGGGTGGAGAACGAGGAAAGACAAGAGAGGTAAAAGAGCCCATAAACACCCAGAAACAGGTGTGGTGCTTTCACTGTGTGCTCAACTGCTGCCTGGGGATGGTTTCCTGGGAGGGCAAAGATTGACTGCCCGCAGGCTGAGCTCAGGAGGCAACCATTATGGGCAAGGATTTTGGGTGGAGGGGTCTGGGGATGCCGAGTTTGGACTGCAGGGAGGGTAAGACAGGCAGCAGGAGGGTGCCTGCTCAGAGGATGCTGAGCATCAGAGTCCCGAGGCTCAGGAACCCGAGTGACTGCTGGCTCTGCAGCTCTGCTGGCTGTTCTGCCGAGGCAATCTGGGGCACCAGGCTGCCAGTGTCCTCAGGCTCCCAAATCTCAGAACTCACACAGGTTGAGGTCCTTCAAGATAACCACGGACCCCCCCTTGCTTGCTCACTTGGGAAATGCATCCCACAGGTGTACCCAGAGGTGAGTGGGCGCCCAAACACCGCTGCTGACACCTATGCAAGGCAGAGGAACCTGCACAAAGAGCACCATCACATTTCCTGTCCAACAGGTTTTGTTTAAAAGCCCTTACCTAGGAGAAGGGTGAGGGCAGTAAGTGCCTGCTTGCTGAGCAGAGAAGTGGCATCTCTCCTGGTGGCACCCTCCTTTGCTGCCATCCCCATGTGCCTCTTCCCTGTCTGCTTCCAACCAGCACGGAAAACTCTTTCCTCTACCATGTCCTCCCTCTGTCTTCTCGTTTCTAGAGTGAACAAAGACAATGCCATCCACCATTCCTGAAAAGTCATGTTTTCAGTAAGGCTGGCCTTTCTGGTGGTTTGGCAGCGGCCGCTTGCTGGTGGAGGCTCAGCCTGAGGTGCTATTGCCACCCCACGCCAAGGGCTGCTGTGGCACAGCCTTGGGCTGAGCTTTGGGAAGAGGCACACGCTTGTGCCTGCACGGTGGGGTGAGGCTCGTGCCAGAGGGAGGAACAGGATGGCTGCTGCAGCGTCACCTCCACACAGCCCCTGTGTGGAGTTACACGAACGCAGCCTCTCCAGCCTTTGAGGCCACTTTTGGGTTTTCCTCAAAGGAGAGCCCTCAGCTTCTGCCCTATGGCTGCTTTGCGTTAAGCCCCGTGGGCACGGGGCCAGGCTGGGGAGGGGGATGCCTCAGGGAGCAGGAGCAGCCACAGGCACTAGGAGAGGGGTGGCAATAGGGGCAGGGACTGGGACAGGGAAGCCCATCAGCACATGCCACAGGGGAGGGCGGCGAGAGGCCTCCAGAGCTCTTCCCAACAGCCGCTCGGAGGAAGTCGTTAGCATGTTTTTTTTTTATTTTGGACGTCGGCCGAGCATTAAAAGTTTTGCAAAGTGTTGGCAGCCGCCCAAGCACAAACTCTCCTGCTGTCCCTCCAGAGAGACGTGAGGTGCTGCACAGGCTCGGGCATCCATCGCCCTCCCTGCCCCGAGGAAGGTGTTGGATCCGGAGGCTCGGCCCCGGTGTTAATTGGCCCGGCCTGCCAATTACCCGAGGTGCTAAGGGTTCGGTTTAGCAAGGCGGGGAGGGCCCCAGGGGGCTGTGGCGGGTCGT
>JAHREE010000183.1:1031181-1120821 GCA_033628505.1 Tringa tobata
AGGGAGCGGTGCCGCCGCCTTTCCCGCCGGGGCCGGGGCCGGGGCAGCGCCTCTGCTCCCGCCGCCTCCCGCCCGCCCCGGAGGGCGGCCGGATCCCGCAGCGCCGAGCCGCCCGCTCGTAGTCGCCGCGGCGGCCACCGGGGCCGTGGTCAATGGGGAGCGGGGCGAGGGGCGCGAACGGGGGTTTCTAAGGCCGGTGAACACCCAGGGCATCCCTGCGCTTATAAACACCCCCCTTTTATAGCGTACTGCAGAAGGTACACAGCCGGCGTGCCGGCGGCACAGGGAACTGTCCTGTGCTGGAATGAATCAAAACTGCCCAAACCTGCCCAAACCCCGGGTCGGGGGGGGGGGGTGATCGCCCGTCGCCCCCGTTTCCTGCCCATCGCTCTGTTCCTTTGTTACCCACCCGCCGCGCCAGCGCTCCGAGGGGCTGGCACCTTCAGAGGGGGGAAAAGAAAGCCGTGACCGGTTTGAAAAGGGGATTTCACTTCGCTGACTGATTTTAGGGCTGTGATGAGTCCAAACTACAAAACCTCATTGAGAACCGAACGACAATCAAGAGTGCGGGAGCGGTGGGTTTTTTTTTTTTTTCCTTCCCCCAGAGACTCTGGGTTTTGTTTCAGAAACTTCATAGGCGTAGGAGCTGGCTGCAAAGGTTGAACCAGATCTATTCCAAGTTTTATCTGCCTCACAAAAGTCATTTTGGCAGCCAGGGAACCGACAAGACCTGAATCCAAAACCCAGCAGAAGTTCCCTGTTAGAAACTTTAGAGCAGGAAAATGTCTAGCACTTCGAAACAATGTGGGCTTTCATGTGAAGCTCTTTGCAAAGTTACAACACAGGAAAAAGTTCTTGGATTAAACACTGTTTACTCACATGGCAGGCTGACACCAAGTCCAGGTTCCTCTACCCAAGGCGAAGGGCCGGTCAGAGTGTGCAAAAATCGTCTCTAAGTGCGTATTTGTGTATGGCACCAACACAAAAAAGCTGTGACATGCAACTGAATGAAGTAAATGCTTTTTCTACCGGAGTAGTTCAGCGAGTGCATCTGAGGCCATTCCTCTTCTCCTTTCTAGTCTGACATTTTCCTGGCCCCGTATGCTAATGGAAACCGTCCTAAACTAGCAGGTATCACCTGCCCCTGCAGGGAAGCAGCATCTCCCTCTCCCAGTACTTGCCACCAGTGAAAATTTCTGGAAATAAGTGAGAAAGCTGAGTTAAAAGGCTTTATCATGTGCTTGTAACACTGCTGCTGAATGTGATTCAGACCGGTGAAAATCTGAACCCCGTACAAAACTGCTGTTTGGAATGGAAGTGAGTTTCTTGAGCTTCACAACACGTCCCCGCGTTGCCCTTCTCGAGGTCTGTGACTTGAGGCTTTCCTCTCACCAAAGACCTCTCAAATGGGGCAGTGATTGCCAGGGGAGAAAACTGTAGCCGAGGAAAGTGGAATTAGCCATAGTGTAGACACTTGTGTGTCACTGATTCTCCTTGAAAAATACGTTCATTTTACTTGTGATTTGAAATCAGCTGCAGTCTGAATTGCAGGACCCTCTGTGCTGTGCCATGCACAACTGCATAACAACAGGTCAGTGTGTTCTCCACTTGATTGCAATCAGAGCGAGGTGCTTCCTGACTTAGGAGTGTCACAGAAGGTTGCAAAACAAAAAAAAAAAGCAGTTGGGCGAAGGCTAACGCTGCAAAGAACGGAACTGGAGGATGTTTGCCGTATATTACACTGCTTGCAGCCTCGCGGGGCTGAGGATGTATGGTAGCCATCAGTAGGAAGGCTGTGGCTGTATGGGGACATCAGGACTTTGGGAGTGACACCTGGAAGCTATTAGGCTTCATACAAGCAGTTCTCTGAGCCACTCCAGGAAGATCGGTGATTAAAACCAACATTAACCTTCAGCATACGTACTCCGTGACTGTCTTGACATGGCAGTTTTTAGAAGAACATTATTGATCTTAATGACATCTTTTACCAAGGGAATCCAAACACCCTAGTGCGTGACTTCATGGCGTACAGGATAGTGGGGGGAGTTAGTGCTTGCAGGGGTCCTGGATTAGAGGCTGAGGAGGTCCCCGTTCCAGTGCTTTTCCTAACAGTATATTGACCAGCCAGGTAAAGTGCACCAAGGCATTTTAATCAGCATTTTCAGGAGATGTTTCTTTTCTTGAGACAAGAAGCCTGTCTCAGAAGTCCTGAGAAGCCTTGTCTGCATCTTGTTTTGGCTGTCCTTCTCTTCCTGTCTAATAGTTGTTGTGCTACAGAATTTAGATTTGAAAGCAGGAAAACTGCATGGACAGATGACCCAGAAATTTTCTGGAAGCACGATCAAGGCAGACACATAACTTCTTTGATGACTTTTTATATTTAAGTGCTTTCCTCTGGTTTATTTCTGGGTTCACATCAACAGAGCTTTCTTATTTATCTACTTCAACCATGATGTCTTCTTCCAGGGCCACTATTTAATTATTTTCCTGTAATATGCATCTGGAAGCATTGTAGTTTCTTTCCTCTATAATACAGTGCATGCAATTTGTTTTCTTGCTTTCCAGCTGGATCATGCTTTTTTGTAGTTGGAGATTTACTGAAGTGAGAATCCTTTCTCCAATTAAATGCTCTCAGTTTAAGAAATCATTCTCATTTTATGTGCAAAAGGATCTTGAAGCCAATCCAGGCAATACAAAGTAATCAATGTTTCCTCCTTGGTGAGGTGGGGTTTTTTCCCAAGTTGTTTGTGTTGTATCAGGGAGAGCGCTGTGTACTCAAAAGGTTATTCATAAATAATGAGCACAGGGAAGTCTTGGCCATCGGCTGAAGTGAAAACAGAGAGAGAACAGGCCCACAGCACCTCCCGAGGCCAAGTGTCACCATCAACATCTGCCCCAAAGTGTTAGCATTCATGATGAATTTGCACTTTCCAGGAAGGGTGCTCCTGGGTGCGAGGAGTCTGGACCCAGGTGGGGTGATGCTCTGCCCACACTGAAAGGTACGGTTCAATTTTAAGGCAAGAAATCCCTTTAGTACAGTAATGTGGGGAGATGTCACAGATTTATGGATGCTGGAGATGCTCTTTATCATTTGAAGCTTTTCTTTGGGACCTGTACCTGGACAGCATGCGCTGAAGATGAAATGTCAACTCAATCATTCTTCAGTGAGATGTTGTTGAATTTTTTTTCCAAAGATACATTTAAAGGGCAACTCATTTGCATAACATTTTCATATCCTTGGTCTTGAAAAGGCTTGAGAAGCCGGGACTACAATCTGAAATCTAATATTCTTACCTTTTGCGGTGGCAGAGGACAAGGGGAAGTGTCGTTAAAAATGTCTCGATTCTCTTTGTAAAAGAACACTGTGTAAAGTGGAGAAGACAGTCAACGAAGGGTTAAAATAGTAAATAGTATTACAGTTTGGGTTTTTTTTATTTCCTCACCCCAGGCATTTACTGTAGGTTCTCTTTGTGAAATGTGGTGGAATTATTGTGAAGACGTGTTGTTTAAATATTAAACATTAATGTTCTTCTTTTGATGGCGAAGCCAGTATTAAACCCGTTAATTTTTCATTAAAGCACCTAAAGCCAAATTTGTTTAAACTTTCAGTTTGCTGTCATCTTCATAATAGAAAACACGAAGTAAAAGCCGTGCAGACCTGAGAATAAATAGGAGCGAAATGTGGGAGCCAGCTACGGGCTTCCCTGCGCGGCGGAGGGGAGATGAAGGGGAAGAGAGAAGCAGCAGGAGGGGAAGGAAGAAGAAAAGCAGCTCTGGGAAGAGAGAGGATGAGGGAAGGGACGATAAGCATGTACAGAGCAACAGGAAAAGGTTTGTAAGTATTAAACACACCAGTATGGCCATGGGGCCGGGGCAACTTCCGCTCAGCAAAAGGCACAAACTTGTCTGAGGCTGGAGAGGGGTCAGCCTCGGGGGATGCCACGTGCTCCTGCAGACCAGCCGCTGCCCACGGGTGAGGGACCTGGATTCTCTGAGCCAGAGCCGGTGCCCTCGCAGCATTGCTAGGGGGAACCGAAGGCAGTGACACTTCACGGCCAAGTCTGGCCCCTCGTTGCATTATTTTATCTCGGCGTGATGGGGAGATGTGTGGGTCGGCTCCTGACGCTGAGGGCTGCACCTGTACGATCGCATCCAGGAGGGAGTCTGTACCTTCACCGCTGTTTTGTGATCGCCGGCGAGAAAAATAACTCGCAGGAGGTGTTTGTGTGTGATCCTTTGGAGCATAAATGATTTTAAGCTGTGGTTGGCGGGTACGGCAGTGGCTGGGCAGGGAGATGGAGTAGGAAGCGCTGGATGAGGCTGCATTTGCCAAGCAGGGAGAAGGATTTTACAGTAATTGAGATGTGAAATGCTGAGAGTCTTGACAAGAGTTTTAGCTGTACAGATGGGTAAGGAAGGCCATATCTCAGAGATGTTATGCAGAAAGAATCTGCAAGCGACAGAGAGCGAGCTTGGATGTGAGCCCAGGGGAGGCACCCGCGGGAGCCGCTGCCCAGGTGACTCCGCGGAGCGACGGATGGAGGGAGGGAGAGAGGGATGTGTGGAGGGATGGAGGGGTGGGTGGGTGTCTGAGTGGTGAAACGGGGTTGTGCAGAGCTGTCAGAAACTGAGGGATCCCCAACAGGGAGAGGCAAAGGTGGGCAGCTGCGTTATAGTCCTGCCGGGCGCAAGCTGATGGCTGCTTGTCCATGCCAAGCTGAGAGACTTCAGGTTTTGTTATGGGCAGGAGACAAGTCTCCAGTAAAGCGCAACCTCTGGGAGATGCAATAACACGTCCCCAAAACAGGCATCAATGAAAACTTCAAACACCTTCTGATTCTGGGGTATGAGGATCCATCCAAAGTCTTGCTAGCTGGACTGGAACATATGGAGGTGGTGTTTCTGCCTCTTCGTGCCCCTGCAGAAATGTAAGAGTTGATGTCTTTTATGGCTAACGAAGGACTAGCACCATGCCCTTCATCCAATGAGATTTCCAGCTATACAGCAGACCAAAAAGCCATCCATTAATATTTAATATAGGCTATTTTATTAGAAATAATAGGGAAAACAAGCCCATATTTAACTTTGGTTATTGGACTCCTTTTTTTAAACAACACTTTTCCATTGTTTTAACCAACCCAATTAACCTTGAGGGAAAAGTCCCACTCAATTTAATAAGGATGACGTTGACAAGGACTTATAGACATGTTATAGAATGACTACAAAATGTAAGGGGTCCTGATACACAGGTGACCTAAACTGAGCTGTCAGCCCATGAACACTGAAGTAAACAGGGCGATCAGGGATGCTGCAGCAGGGGGATATAGTCCAGCCAGCTGATGGGGCAGTAAGAGCGAGCAGCACTATTTTCTGTTGGATTGTGCATAGCAGCCCAAAAATCTACATCTCTGTCACTGGTCATATTTTTCATCTGAATTATTTAAGCCCTTTCCTGGAAGAGCCATCTCTGTGTATTCCTTTTTCTCTCTGTCCTTCTCTTCCTCCCCGTTTCCCTTCCCTCTTTCCCTTATGTGACCAGCTCATTTGCAACATTTCTGCTGCAATCCCACAGAGATTCATTTTCACTTTTTTATTGAAAAATCAAAATCTTTGGAATTAAAAGCTCCCAATATTGAATTTTCAATAACAGGTGAAAATTACGCTCTGCACGATGATGAGGAGAAGGATGCACTGAGCTGGGAGCATGGTGATGTGGGCACCAGCAGGCTCACGTTTGACCCACACGAGACAACTGGGGCAAGTATTTAAAGAGAAGGAAAAAAAGCAAAGGTCATTTGGGAAGCGCAGCAGAGAACACGGGGGAAGGAAGTTTTCCATTCAGGGCAGGGGTGGAAGGAGGAGGAATTTTCCTGCCGTTTAATTGCAAAGCAAAAGCAGGGTGCGGAGTTTTTGGGTGATGGATGCATTTGTGGAAAAGAATTGAGGACTTGAGGGTTCCCTGCAGGGGAGAAACAGCTTCGTAGGTGCTGCTCCGGCTGCTCCCAGCTACCCTTCCCGGGGACTTTGTGCCTGCAGGTGCCTCGCTGTGCCCCGGCACGTGGCCAGCCGTGGGACGGTGGGTGGTGGCAGCGATGGGTGAACCCCTCTGCTGCAGCAAATGCAGCGAAGCAGCCGAGGCCGTTTTCTTTATGAAATCTTCCACCACCAAACTAATGCAGATGCAGCAGCAGCGACATCGCCAGCTTCTCTGGCACCCGGCGTTCCTTTAATTACCATCCAGCCTTGCTCCGAGCGGGGTTAAGCAAGGCCACGGCGACACTGCCAGTACGCGCTGTGACTGCTCGCATGGACTCACCAAGGTATTTGCATTTTGTGCTTTTCTGGGAGCATCCTCCTTTCTCCCTTGGTGGCCGCCCGGATGTGTGCCCAAGCAAGAGGTGCGTGTCTGGGGTGACTGGAGCGGCATCCCTGGGAGCCATGTTCCAAGAGAGCAGTCCTGTGCCTGCTGGGCGCTGGGTGGGGAACCCCCAGGAACCCCCCCAGGTGCAGGGGAGCTTGGCCACCTTCAGCAGGGATCGGGCCTCACTTCCCAAATGCAATGGCTCGCACTAACCAAGGTCCGCCACTTCCCTGGCTGGTGTTTCTTTAGGGTTCTTTTTTTGAAGTTTCTCTCTCAATCAAACCCTCACCTTGTTTTTCATGTAGCATCACAGAGCGCGCAAAAGCAGGGCTGGACAGCCTGGGAAGGCAAGTGCAGAGCTGGTGGGGAGCTTTCTGGGATGGGTGATGGTTAGCAAGCTCAGAAGAGCAGATGAGGTGGTTCCCTTATGCCTTCAACCACGTCACAACACGTTTTGCCACTACCTCCCCGCGAGCACGCTCCTGCTCAAACGCTGTTTCATTTCCTGCCGAGCTGTTGTCACGGATGGAGACTTTGAAGATGAGGAAAATCATGTAGGTCTGAGTTACCAGCCAGTGAGATACTCCAAAATTAATTTGGAAGAGCCATGTTCTGCTTCTCCCTCACTGCCCCCCCCAGAGCCCAGCCCCGCTCCCTGCAGAGTCGGGGGGTGTAATGCAATTCTGTAAAAAATCAAAATACACAGCAAACCCCTCGAGTGCCTGGGCCAGGAAAGCAGCAGATAGCCAGCACCAAGGGCCTCGGCCATATTATCCGTGTGGGAAGCCCTCCCCAGCCTGAAAAGAGCTACCAGGGATGCACCAACACCGCAGTCCTCGGCCCTGGAGCCACACATTGCCTGTCCCCGTCGGGCTGGGGACCCTCGGGCTGTGTTCGCTGTGAGCCTGCCCCGTGTGAGGAGGCGACAGGAGGAAATCAATTAGGAGGCAAAGCCTTGTTTAAAAATTTGACTGTGGCTCCCTCCCTCCCAGCCGGCCCCAGGTCCTTTCCCAGCCGGCCCCGGGGAAGGCAACTGGCGGCAGGACGTGGGAAGGGCTGCAGATGGATGGTGTGTCACGGGCACAGCTGGACGGATCTGGCAGGCAGGTGTCGGTCCAGTGCCTGCCAGCTGCCCAGCCGCCGCCAGATATTCGTGGCCGAGAGATGAAAGGGGAGAGGAGTCTCCCTCCTCCCCTGGAGCGCAGCGAGGGAGGCAGCAGCCCTGGGGAAAGGCAGCAAACCCTTCCCACAAAGATCTGTGGGGACGGATTGCCCCACCGGTAAGGACACGGAGGGTCCTGGGGGCTGCTGCTCTGCAAACCGGGGCACCTCTGGCAGCCCCACAGGCATGGCAGAACCCACCCGGCATGGCCGAGTGCGAGCACGGGGGAAACCTCCACAGGAGGTCCTCTCCTGCCCTGCCCAGGTGGAGGTGGGCAGTCTCAGGGCAGGAAGAGGCCATCTCCTAACTCAGGCAGCCCTGCTGCTGTCCCGGAGGGGTCCTGCATCGGACGGCATCTTGGGAGACGGAGAAATTAACCATGGAAATAAAAGTTGGCAGTTGCTTAGGTACAAAATGGTCACAATGTCATTTTTTTTGGTGCAAAAAGAAAAGTTAAAACCCAGTACTAATTAGTGACATTTGGTGCTTAGGCTGCTAGAGATTACAGGCTGAATAGCCTGGGAGAGAGAACAAGAAAGATGTTAATTGTTATTGCTGAAAGATATTTTCTTAAATGCCCTATCCCTAAACATAAAGGCTGGAGAGGTTATGCCTCTTCCATTTAAAAAGAATAACACTAACTGAAGTTATGTGTATACATTTCTAAAGAAACACGAGTTTGTGCGGGTTATATGTGGAGTGTGTGCGTACTTGAGTTTGCATACACACGTAAATGGAGCTGGAAGTCCAGGAGTAAGGGGCGAGATGCTGCAGAGCCCTCCCTGGCCACTGGATGTGTGCACCCATGGCCTTCAGGAGCAGACAACAGGAGAGCTGGGCTTCATGGTTTCCTTCCACCTTCGGCATTACCATGTTGACTGTGATGTGTGGATGCACATACACCAGCAGAAGACAGGGAAGTTGGTTGCAATGAATATTGCCTAGAAGCAAGGAACAGCATAGAACTAGTAAAAGAAAAAATAATGGCTTACTATTATACAAAGTTATAGTTAAATGCAATTAATAGGCTTTTTTTAAAGCATATTAGTAGCACAGGAAATCTGAACAACAGTGTGCTACTAAATGGAAATCATAAACTGTCAGTCAAACATTATACAAAAAGACTTTGCAATCAGTAAATATTCCTCTTGTGCATTTGAGAATGAACATACGCTATATTCGCATCCCAAAAAGATGGCAATGACGAGGATGCCTGGCTTTCCAGCCCCATGTCAGCTCATAGTGCTGTTAAGGACAAGCTCTGGCTCTGCAGGGTGCCAGGCAGCACAGAGCCCCAGGCAGACCACCCTGGAGGGCAGAGGGGTTTGGCCAAGGACTTCTCCAACAGCTGCTGCTGTGGTTGCAGTCTCTGGGCTTATCCCCCACACTGAGCTACCAGAAAAACTTATCCCCCCTCCTCCCCAGGACGAGTCCTGCCCCCCATCTCTCTTTGCGTATTTTGTCAAGCCAGGCTTGCACAGACCTGCTGGAGAGAGTCCCTGGGGACAGCAGGGGGTCCTGCTTTGGAGGACTGTCCGACCTCCAACATTGCTCTGCATAGTGAGACCCCGCTCCTCCCACTGTCTTGACAAAACCCACCACCCCTCTTGCAATGGAAGAAATGTCCCTAGCCAGCTGACTCTGGTTGGTTGCCCTCATCAAACTGGGGCAGCACACCATTTAAAGGCTGCCCTTTGAGAGCAGTTCCCCTCTCTGTGTGCAGTAACTGTGTTTACCATTAGTCATTTTATTAATGGGACTCTCAGTGCAGTTTTTTTTTCTGAAGCGCAGCTTGTATAATAAACAATTACAACAGAGATTTCAATAGCTCCCATTGCAGACTCAACTTTAGCCAACATCTGGGAGAATCTCTCAAGATGACGTTTATTATCCATTTTCTGCACAAGAAGATGCTGTTGGCTTCCAACGAGTCAGCAAGCAAAGGTTATTCCTTCTCTCTTTAAAGAGGCTGTCGGAGCTTTTTCATTTCTCATAAGCTATTAATGGAAATTACAAAGAAACTTAATTTTGGTTGGTTGGCTCCTAACCGTTAGACAAATTTAGCTTGCCCTAGCCATGAACCCCTTGTGTCTCCTGCAGGACTGCCTCGCTCTGCTAGCATCCCGCACACCGCTGCCTCAGTACACAGAATACACACACATTCCTCTGCCGAGCTGAGCCCTTATACATAATATTTCCTTTCCTCTGCCCAGCCTGTGATGTTTGCGTGTTATCTATTCCCATCACGCCACCTGCCTGCACTTCAGAAAGTTTGGAGACGTACGGTACCTGACAGCCAGCAATTAAGGGTTCAGCCGGGCTCTGTAGTGATAGCGCCTTGCCCTCCCTCAAGGATACAGACGCTCTTCCTTCAAAAGGGCTGTTGATGTATTCAGATTGCTTATGTCTGCTTTTCTTTACGGAGAAGGCGTTTCTGTTTAATTGCTAGGTCCCTTTTTCTAACCCACTGGAAGCTGGAGTAAAGCAAGTCACTGTAGAGTTTAGCATCAGAGGCACTGCTCAGCTTATTTCATAGATTTACATCTGATCATCAAAGTGACATAAGACAATAAAGAATCATTTCCTTGCCCTGCCTTGCCTTGCTTCCCCAGTAAGGACAGGACAGACACGTGCAGCCCAGAAATACTGACTCCCAGAATAAGTGCAACCTGGGGATGTGAAGGTAAAATCTTTGAAGCGGCTCATTGGGAACGCGAGGGAAGGCTTTCCCCGTGGCTTGGTGAGAGCAGCAAGGCTGGAGGGAGGCTCTGCAGGGAAGCGCTTGGGGCATGACGGTGTCCCCCGCTGTCCTTGGCACCACATGAAGGGGAGCACCCCCGGGCAAAGGGCAGCACCCCAGCACCAGCACCACAGAGGGATGGAGGCATCGGGGCACAGCTGGGGCCACGTGCGAAGGGGCAAGGGGGTGCAGCACAGCTTCGTTTGCAGCACAGCTTCCCTTGAGTTGTTTAAAAGACCCAAGAATGTGCAAGGAGCACCACTGTGGCCAAAGCCACCCCTTCCCACCTAGCTGGGGAAATCTTGATGGTGGCCACCTAAGAAAAAAAGAAAACCCACCTAACTAATAACAGGAATTGCACAGCTGTGGCTTTGGCCCCTCCCATGCCTACAAAAGGTGGGTCCCAGGGATGGGCAACCTCAGCCTCAGGCTGCCAGGTGACCTGGGTGCTCCAGCCTCCTGGGCTTGGAGGGCTTGAATGTCCCCGCCGAGGGGAAGGGGCAGCGGACCCCTCTGCTGGCCCTGTGGGCGGCTGCTAAAGGGGAGAGGAGCTAAAGTGCCACAGGGCTGCCACGGACCTGGTGTTGCTTCTCAAAACAATAGCCTTGCGCTGCTGCGGTATGAAAATCTGTCTTTCCATCTCCACACAAAACACGACAGAGTGACAAAAATGTGCTGAGAGGGGGAGGGAAGCAGGTGCTCCCGCTGGTGGGCAGCCCCTGGGTCTCCTTTGGGGGGTGCACCGACATGGCTGGTGATGCTGGGACAAACACCCCTCACTGGCTGGTGATGCTGGGACAAACACCTCTCACCAGCTGCATCCACGGCTTTGACTCGTGGTCTGAGGGGCGACTGGGGAAAGTGAGTGGCCTACGTCTCCTACGAGCTTTCAACAGGCAGGCAGGCTTGTAGAGGAGAAAACTTTAAAAATTAGCACAAGAAGTTCGGCTCTACCCCTCCCTTTCCCCCGGAGCCGTGGAGCTGCGGTGATGGAGCCGGTGCCAAGCCACCCCGCTCCGGTGGCCGGGGCAGGGGGACCCCTGCTCAAGGCAGCAGGATCCCTCAGCGGGGCCGTGGCGGCCACGGGACTGCGCCCAGGGCGTTTAGCATCACTGCCCGCTTTGGAAAATCTCCTTGGCTTAGTCCAGTAGGGAGGATTAGGAATGAAATTCCATGTTTCCCACCGCTCATTTGTAATGTTTCTGCTGTGTTGATAGCGGCGATTTGTTACGGTGAACAAGCAGGGCGTCACAAGGCTCGTCGAGAGAGGGGTCTCTGCAGAGAGGACTCTCCCCTCTCCCTCCCCAGCTCCGAGGGGTGCCCCCGCCGGATCTGGGAGAGGCAGATACTAAGGGATTAGCGTGCGGCGCTGGAAGGGCTGCAGCCGGAGGGGAGGCTTGGCACGGCCGCCTGGATGAGAGCTCGCAACAATGGCGAGCTGCAGCCTGCCAAATCTCAACACAGCAGGCAAGGCTAGGCTCAGCTCTAGCTAAACGGGAGCCGTGTAGGACCCTCCATTTTGGAAGAGCGCTAGCAAGGTCTGGCACTTGGAATTCTTGGCATCCACAAGTGTCTTCGCTCTTTCTTATCCCCTCCTGTTCCCAGTAGATTTTGCATCCTTTACAATGGATAAATTATACATGCAGAGTTTACTCTCCTACCCGAGCTTCGAGAATACCCCAGTGCCAGCCAAGGGAGCTGGTGCATGGGGGAATAGCCAGGAATGTTTAAAATAGTCTGGCCATGTGACTGGGGATTGGAAAAGAAAAAAAAAAAATCCTTTCCCCCAGTGCTTTAAATGCAAGTGAACTTTTTTTTTTTCGGCGGACCAGAGTCGTGAACTGGTGATCTGCGCGCCAGTCACGAGCCAGCGGCTCTGGTTCCCCTGCTGGCTGCAGAAATGGCTGAGTCTGGGCCCCGGGGCCAGGCACAGGGAGCAGAGCCATGGCGGAGGAGGATGGCTGGATCCAACCTGGGCCGAGGTGGGGGCAGCCGCCGTAGGGAAAGCGGGAAGGCGGCGGAGCGCTCCTGTCCCTCCCTCTTTGGCTGGCGCTGAATGATTGAACCCGAGGGCGGGTGTACCTGCGCTTGTACATACAGCTTGTTCCGCCTCGGCTCTTTGTGGGGAGAGAAACCAGCCGTGGAAAGGGAGACGCCGGCAATGCAGATCCCAGTTTGGGCAGGGAACCAGCTGGGATAAGTGGGGCGCTCAGCCCCACATACTCCTCCCGGCTCGCCTGCCCGTCCACCCCCTGGTCACCTGTCCCCACCTCGCCCTGCCCACGGTGGCACCCACCAGACCCATCCTGCTGTGCCTGGCCCCGGGACAGCCCCATCCACCTGGGGACAGGGACAAGGAGAGTGCCCCCTGATCCTCTGGCAGCTCCCCATGCCCAGGGCCCGCTGCTGCTCCCCACCCCGCTGCTGGGGGGCAGAGGGGCAGCAGTATTAACGAGGCTTTTAATGACGGCTACCGGCTTGTACTACAAGCATCTGAGTCTCATTTGAATTCAGGCAACTTTAAGCTCTTTTGGCAGTATAAAAGGGCCTGAAAGTGGATTCCAGTCACATGTGCGCTTGCTTTTAGACACCAGCGCGGTGCCAGCGTGATGTAAAGGGGCCTCCGCGAGCCGGAGAATCAGGCCCTGCATATTTTACACTCTTTTGTAGCTTGCTGTGACTCTGCTTATCTCTAACAGTTAAAAACCGAGTGCCAATGGTCTACACGCTGGATACGTATCATGCAAAACCAAATATAGCACGGCTCAAGAACACTCTTTGCATAATGTACATATGTATTTCATTTATTTTTGTAAAAATTCTGCTTAAGCATATGGAAGGGAAGGAGTGATAACACTGCCTAGAGGCAGATATAATGTGGTCAGGCAATGTGCAAGCTTCCTCACACAGCTCGAGGAATGTGCCTGAGTTTGAAGTTGTTACATGAGTCCTGGACAATTCCTTAGCTGGGAGAAGGAAGTAGGTCATACAGATGATTTTGTGACAGGGGTCTTCCTTCACATCAGATGGCAGAGAGCCTCCAAATGCATTTCACCTGGGGCTTATGTTTTCTAACCCAGAACTATGGATGTGCAAGACTCTGGCTGAAAATAACCATGTAGATCCATATTTAGGAGCCTGCATGCATGAATTTTTCTTCAAACTTTTGGCTTGCCACATCGACGCTGTCCTACCAGTAGTTCTACAAACCCTCTGGCTTACACTGCATAGTGCAACCACTGCCACCAATTGCAAAAAAAAAAAATAAAAAAAAAAAGGCAAGCCGCTAACAGAAAAAATAACCATATTTAATAAAACTTAAAGTTCCTTGTCCTTCCTGGACAGGGACAACCAGACAGGATTGACCCCAGTGCATGGTCCTGAGAGACGCTGGGCTCCTGCCAGTGCTTCAAACAAGAGTTGTGCTGTGTTCATCTCAAAGCGTGCCTCTGTCCAAGCCACCTTTTCCTACTTTCCTTTTATGCAGATGAAATCATATTTTTAAAAACCAGAGTGGCTGCTGCTAGAGATTGGGGTAAACCACGTCAGCTGTGACTTGTGCGTTCATCCCCTCTCAGTCGCAGTGGGAGCCGCCGGGACCTGTTTGACATTGCATTGCACGTATCAGCTTCTGGATGCTTGGCCAAAGCCAACCCCAAGCCTTCTGGGGCACCTTGGCCAAACCTCGTGGCCTCACCGTGCCGAGGGAATCTTCCCATCCGGCTGTGACTCCCAGCAAGCGGGAAAGCTGGGAGCATGGAAACGGCCGGCCTCTTGCTTCCCCTTACTGATCTCTGCTGGATTTACCCCTGGTTCTTACAGGTGCAAATGACAGGCAAACCAAACACATTAGCATTAGCTGATGGGAGGAGGGCCATGAAGATGATCAGAGGGCTGCAGCACCTCTCCAATGAGGACAAGCTGAGGGAGCTGGGGTTGTTCAGCCTGGAGAAGAGAAGGCTCCAGGGAGACCTTATAGCAGCCTTCCAGTATTTGAAGGGAGCCTACAGAAGAGCTGGAGAGGGACTCTTTGTCAGGCAGTGCAGTGACAGGATAAGGGTTAATGGTTTTAAACTGAAAGAGGGTAGATTTAGATTAGATACTAGGAAGAAATTCTTTACTCTGGGGGTGGTGAGACCACTCAGTGTCTCACCACTGGAACAGGCTGCCCAGAGAAGCTGTGGATGCCCCATTCCTGGAAGTGTTTAACACCAGGTTGGATGGTGCTTTGAGGAACCTGGTCTAGTGGAATGTGTCCCTGCCCATGGCAGGGGGGTTGGAACTACATGATCTTTAAGATCCCTTCCAACCCAAACCAATCTATGATTCTATGTTCACAGATCCAGCAGAATGCGAGGCATTTTGAAGCCAGCACGTAGAAGGCAGCTGCCCGTACCAGGGAACACACAGTTTAAGGGCTGGTTGTACCTTGGGTGGGGAAGATGTACTCAAACATAATCTTGAATTCATGTTTAAGTTCATCTTGCTTCACTGAAGCACATATTTAGCTGCGAGTGGATAATTTAGTGTTATTAATCTAAAAGGGGTCCTTCTCTAAACAGGGACCATGGGAACATGTCTAAGCTAAGCTGAAGTCAATGGGCCTTAACAAGTAATGTTAACTGGTGCCTGAAGCACTGGGATCAGAGTTTAAAGGGTTTGATGGAGAAGGGACGGATGAAGAAATAGAGATTACAGTAACACTGACATGTGGTTACTTGTGGACACAGGCACAGGTTTAACTCAAGGATATGTCCTTTACCTATGAGTTTGCATAGATTTTAGCTAACAGGCTTTGTTTTAGAAATTGGGGGATCCTTGCACAAGGAGTTATCTTACTGGCATGCAAACACTTTCTGCTGGGAGGCCGTTTTGCAGAAGGAATTAGAAGGACTGGTCTGAGTGAGAAGAGGTTGGAGCAGAGATGTTGTAAGAGGACAAAGAGCTGTCAGGGTATGAACATATGTAACACAGGCAGCAGCGTCGAACAACAAGATACCTTTTCCCATGTCGTGGTCTCCCTTTCGATCCTGAGACAAATCTTAATCTAATTTTTTTACTGGTACAAAGCAATTTGCTTAATATAGTCTTAGGCAGCTGTAACTGAGAATAAAATTAGATCTTGGTGTGCTAATTGGGGCCCTGACCCAGAGGAGCAGTTAAGCATACGCTTAGCGTGAAGTATGAGCCGCTCCACCCAAGTCGGTGAGGGTATGCCTAAGCTTTAGGTTAAGCATCGTTTCAAGTATTTGGAGCACACAGCTCACAAGAGCTGGTGTCTAACCTCCTCCCGTTTCTGCTTAGAAACCTCAAACCTCCAGACATTTTCATGTTAAAATACTGAGTCTTTCCCAGGGAACTATTATCATTTTCCTACCTTCCATGGAGGAAAATTGCCCTCCAAATTAAGGGGTGAATTTCATTTCAGGAGAACAGCAAGACTAGAGACAAAGACATCTCTCCTTTACTAACCTTCATCCCCGCAGCGCTAGGTGTTCTTGGTTGTTCCTGCAATGGAGGAATGAGAGAGAGGTGCTTGTATGAAAGTTTGGGGTCCACTGGCTTGCAGATTGTACGTGACAGCATGACTGGATTTTAATTTAAGCTATTAATTTGGAGGGAAGCAATAAAACAGAAAAGCATGTGAAGATCTACTTGCCCAAAAACCTCTGAAATGTCTCCTATTTTTAGAATGCTCTGCAAATGCTTTTCATGCAAATGTAAACGCACGTATACATACGTATGTATATCTCTGTTATGTAAATCGACTCTGGCTTCTTATTCACTGTGTTAACGAGCTTTGAAAAGGCTCTGGCATTTCCTTTTCTGTGATGGGATTTTTGTTTTTAAAGAAGTAATTAAACCCGTGTATCATAAAGGTACTTTTAAAGCAGCCAGGCTCCGATAGCTCTCTTCAAGCTAAATATGATCTGGTTGTGCAAGCAGTCCCCTGAAGTATTTCCCTGAATACTGACAAACTTTTAATTGCTCACTTATAGCTGATGCTGAAGCACCTGGCTGCACTGAGGCCTTATCCAGTGATCTGGGGTGTTTGGTTAGAACCCGAGGAGCCAGGTACTTGAGGGGGTGGGACAGGGGAAGTACGAGGAGTTGGCTCAATCTTCCCGCTCTGCCAAAAAAGCACAGTCATGGGGACAGCCTCCACCTGCAGTGCATGGTCCCACTGAGTGACCTGGTGTGCCTGGTCCTGCAGACACATCTCCAGTGATGGCACTGGGTGGGCAGCCCTGGGTGCATAGCTCGTGGGGTGCGTCTTCTGGAATGGAAATTCTGTCTTCAAGTCTCCATATGAGTCTCCATCCTGCTGGCAGTGAGTCAGGAGATGACTACTGCGGACCCCTTCAGTGCAACACCACCTCTTATAAAGTCATCAAAACCCAGAGGGAAGCCAAGAATTCCTGAGGCTGGATTGCATCCCAGAGTGTCCAGCAAGCAAAGATGTACATTACATGTATGCCTAAAATGGAAACACGAGCTGGTGCTTGCTTCTACCGCTTCAAAGGCAGCAGCCAGCAAATTCTCTCTGGAGCCCAAATGCTAGTCCCGGCAGACAGCCCACCATACTGGCTGAGAATAAAGGTGAGTGGCAGGTCCCAGCCTGCAGGTGCTGGAGCATCTGCAGAGCAGCAGACAGATTGGGCTGTGCACAGGAGGGTATCTGCAAATAAAGTGGTTGGGTCCCACCACATCTGTAAGAGGACTAAACTATGCAGCAGTCAGAAAACTTCCTGGCAAATCGGGTTGTTTTTTTTTTTCTGTAAGTAGGAGGATGTTTCTAAGTAGCAGCTTCTGCCTGTGTCCATCCTCGGCTGCTGTGTGTGACTTCCCTTTACACTTTAAGCTGTCGGTACTGAGCGCCAAAGGAAATGAAGTGGGATTAATTTACACCCAAGTTGTATATCCCGTAAGAAAGGGAGCACCCTGCTGTGCCAACTAGTGGTTTCTATACAGTGACAATGCATAGAAAACAGACACTGACTTTGGAAAGCGGAACCCTCCGGGGAGTCACTGCGCTCCCTGAAGAAACACCATTTACTGTGCACCAGCTCCATTTGTTCCAGGGACATTTCTAACCTGTTGCCAGGATTTTAACGCAGTTTAGGTTGGGGCATCACACCAAGCTATGAGCTGCCTTTAGCAGGTAAGAACAACGGGCTGGAAGGATTGGGTTTTGTTGGTTATAAAGATTGTTTATTGATGAACATCAGTCGGTGTGGAGCGGTCAGGGAACGGAGGCAGAGCACTGAGAGCCCTTCCCTGCAGACTGCCCTCCTGGCACAGCAGGGACAGGGGGACCGATCACTCCCTGTCCTTGCTTTACACCGGGGTTTCAGCGCTGAGCTCCAGCCAAAGAGGTGAAATCAAGCAGTTGCCATGTTGCCTGCATTCCGTGAATATTCATTCCTCTTGCTCAAAAAGGAAAAGGGAAAAAAAAAAAAAAAAAAACGGTAAGAAGAAAGCAAGCCTCACATTTTCTGTGGCATCTCAAGCTGGGGGGAAAGGCCGAGATAAATGGATACTTTCAAGGTCATTAGCTTGTGGAGCTCACAGTTTGTATCGCCCTGCCAGAGCTTGGCTTGGAGAGGTTATAAATGTTTTTCGTCTGGAGCAGGGAGCTCATTGTTGGAGTTTGGATCCTCTGCTTGGCTGACAGTGAAAAATCCAAATTCTGGTGGAGTAGGGCCCCCCTCCCCGCCTGGGAGGGCTTTTGTCTATTCATCTGTAGCAGAAAACACAGGGAATTAGATGTGCAGTCGAAGACACTGCGATGCCTCAGCTATGGTTGCCACCACCAAAACCACTGCTGGGCAGCTGACCTTCCTGGCGGCCCACCAAAAGAGATGCAAGGTCAAGTGTTGTTATGGCTCCAAGAAAATGACTTCAAAATGATGTCCAGTCCTCTCCAGCCTCACCAGCCGGCAGCCCCATGGTCTGTGCAGAACAGATAGGGGGAGGGATCAAGTCAGGGCAAGGTGTGTGGGGCAAGGCACCATCTCTCAGCCCTGGTAGACTGCAGGTTTTGGAGACAGCCTAAGCTGAGGCAGTGGTGGGCGTTTTGTAGCTGCGGAAAGAGCAGCACCGCTACAGCTGAGCCCACCTGCTGACACACAGGTGTCTTCTCCTCACCCCTGCTCCCAGCCCTGCTGAAAGTCACCACTTCTGGCCGTGTGTTTGTCTGAGTTAATAACCCTGCACCTGGATCTTTTATGTGCTGCTTCAGGCCCCTGAGGGGTTTGGAGGTGCAGGGGCACAGTCACAGTGTCGCTGAAACCCAGGGAACTGGTGTCACCCTCCCTGGCCACCAGCATCTTTTCTGCCCTTTCTCATTGCTCTTCCACCCAGCAGCGACGCTGGGTGTGGGGAGGGTGGGTGCAAGGGCAGACATCCTTCAGTCTCATCGCCCTGCCCTGAAGGCTGCTATATGACGCTATGGGAGGCCAGAGTCCTTCCTTCAAAACTGGGTCTTCTCCAATCACCCAGGTGCAGGCTGGGTTTGCTCAGTGCATCGACACTGCTCCTGGCATCTCAGGCCCCATCGGTTCCTCAGAAATGCTGCAGATAAATTGTCGTTTGGGGTCAATGCCACAGACTGAAATGAGTAGAAAATTCCAGCTATTTGGTGCTCAGTCAGGCCAGATGTTTTATAGCCTCTGGTGGAATATCAGTAGATGTATTTCACAGCAGTAAAGGTCAAAGATGGACTCTAAAATAAGTGGAGCCAGCATTTTTGATGGCTTTCAGATTAGAGGAATATTTACTGGCAGATAATATCCGCAGAACAAAAACTTCTTGCTCAGGAACGGGAGTCTTAGCAGTGGCCGGGACCTCTGAGAGCTGTCAGGTCTCCCAGACCTCAGGCTGGCATGAAGGGTCCACAAGGATTTTGCTCTCTTCTTCCAGGGCATGAAAGGCACCCTGATAAATGGAGCTAAGCCCCTCTGCCTCTTGTCTGCACACCACCAACGTGGCTCCCTCAGTGGCTAACCACAGGGATTTCTCTTAATCATTTTCAGGTTGTGACACTGAAGCACAGGGAACCTGGGAGCTGCAACCTCCAGGATCTCCATCGCCTCTCCTCCCACTACCCCACCAAGGGTCTGTCTCACCTGCCACCTACACCAGCTGGGTAGCTGTCGGGAGATGTCTGTCCAAGCCCTTTCTCCCCACTGCCTCCAGAAGCAAAGTCCCAAGAGCCTCCAAAAAGCTGCTGCTCTGTAGGGATGCCTCAGCACAGAGCAACTAACATTTATTCCCACTTATTCGCAGCAGGCTCTGCAGGACAGCTGGACTGATCTGAGACTTAACTGCCAGGTACAGGTCCATTTTGCTACTGAATTTATCCCCAAGATAATTTTCTGTGCAAGTTTTAGTTTATATAAAGAGCCATCCCCAAGCATATATAAACTAGAGGCTGCAGTAGTACAATTTGAAAGTGGACAGGGCATGAATTAGCAGTGCTCTTCCAGAGATATTTCTGAAATGGCACACAGAAATACTGAGAGCAGATGTTATATTGCTTTTAGAGGACAAAAATGGGTCAGACCTTATAGCAGAGTTTCTAGCCACCACATAGTCTCTGCTGTCCTATATTTCTCAGGATGACAGTGGGGAACACTAACTGTCCTGCTCCAGGTGTCCTGAACCCCTGGAACAGTTTCTCTCCTAAAACACTACTGAGGCAGCGTTGGTGTGTGCGAGAGGAAGGTCTGCCTTCCCGTCTGTCGTCTTGAGAAAAGTAAGTGGTCTCCACATCTGAATCAGGGAAAAGTAAAACAATCAGCCCAGATTTTGCCATCCCAAGAATGAGAGTCTGGGGAGCAAACAGATCCCAGGGAGTTGGGGATGAAGAATAAGCACCTGTGAGTGCTCTGGATGTGGTGTTACACCGTGGCCAGGAGCTAGAGTAGAAGAGGAAGACCCGCGGGACCCTTTTGACACCAGGCATGTAGCACAAGCCTGGCAGCCAGGGCAGGGGCTGTGCTGGCGCTGGAAAGCAGGGAGCGAGTGGCAGGTTGTGCCTGAAGCCCAGGCAGGGCAGACCTTGGCTGAGGTGGAACGGATGGATAGCCACGAGGACCGGCAGGACCTCCCTGACAGACAGGCCAGCCTGAAACGTGAGGCCTCCGGACAGGAGCCAGATCGTTTGCCATTGCCTTGTCAGTGTCCTGGGATGACCTGGACACCGAACCGCTTCAGGCTGACTCAGTGGCTGGAGACCCTGTAGCTGCTCAGACAAATAGATTGCCTTTACCTTAACCCATTCGGTTTAGCTAGAAGAAAACTACCATTCTGTGTTTTTTTTTTTAAAGGTTTGATCTTTTTTCAAGTAGTAATTTCCTGTTATGGAGGGTCTTCCTGAAGACCTTCAAGTGATCTCATGCTTGTTGGAAAGTGAGGTTTCCCTGGGTAGCAGCGGTTAAAAGATGCACTCGTGTTCTCTGCATATTGCCGAGGTCTGTGTCACTCTGTGCTGACTGCAGGCAGTAACGTGTCAGCCTCTGGCTGTAGTGGAAGGAAAGTTATAGGAAAGGAAAAAAGTACACATGGGCAACATATCCGTGCCTGGATTCCTGCTAGCAGGCCCCCAGCTCAGCAGAAAGCAGGTAGCGGCACTTTAACTCCACTGAAGACATCAGCAACCCCCCCCTGCCTCCCCACACAGCCCAGGCTTTGGCTCCAGCCTCCCCCCACAAAAGCAACTGGGACAGGAGGGCTGTGCTCCACAGGCATGGCAGAAATCCCAGACAAGGTCTCAGGGAGAGGCCACCCGTCTCCCTGAGCGGCTGCAATGCCGGGGCAGGGCTGCAGGGATGGCTGGACCTAGTGGGGCTCCCCCCGCCCAGCGCTGGGGGTCACAGCCCGATGGCTCCCCACCTCCTTGTATGCTAACGAGGGCGAGCCTCAGGGACCAGCATCTCCAGAGCAACCAGGGAGACAATGGCGGGAACTCACGCCGGCCCCGATCAAGTAGGCCATAAGTCAAAACAGGCTATCACACCCAAAATCACGTCAGGGGAATTGCTAGCACCAGTGGAAACTTTACCGGCTTTCATGCTTTAAATAAACTGACTTAAAATATCCCGGCAAGGTACCCAGTCAGAAAAATGCCAAAAACTGGCCAAAAGCTTACCAAGGCAGTCGGCAATGCAAAATAATTCAGTCATTCAAAACCATTCATTTTTCACGTCAGTCCTTGATTAATAGGCGCTTAAATTAAGTTTTGTTTGTTTGTTTGTTTGTTCTTCTGGGATTAGCTGTTTCACTTTGAAAGAACACAAGCCCCTCAAAAGATAAATGGAGGTGAGACACAGCAAATGTCCACCCGCTCTTTGCTTTTTTTGAAAGGCTTAGTTGACTCCTGACTCTCCTTCTGGGCTTCCACCTGCCTGAGATGTGAAACTGGAGCTTTGTGGGGGTGCAAGGTGGCAGCGGGCTCACTGCTATGCTGGACCACTGTGAGACCATCAGCGTAGCCAGACTTGGGTGACTGATAAAGAAGCAGGCAGGAGGTTTTGGGTCTTCCCCTTATCCTAAAACACCATCCCAGGGAGGTGATGCCAGGCTCTGAGGGCTCTGGTGGAACAAAGGCTGGATGAACTGCCCGTCTCAGTGAGAGGAACAGAAATTAAACTTCATGAACTTGAACAAAAGACTAATCTCTGGGAGGGGAGAGGAGAAGGAAAGAGAGAGGAACCACAGACAATTAGTACTCTACAGGCTCTGACAGAGTCATTAATGAGGGATAATATCCAATTAAGGAGGAGGATGGGAAATCTGGGGAATGCCTGTATGTATTCCAGTAAATTGCTCATGGCTCCTCCCTATTCCCCTCCCCAACTTCGATGATCATCTAAACAGGAAAGAAACCTTCGAGTGAAATATAGTTGATGGAAATATTTGGAGCCCACAGGTAGATGGCTTGCTGCCCAGATGTCCTGGGAGCGCGTCCCTGCTCACACGCCTCATCAGAGATGCACACATTGAAGGGTGCACGAGAGGGAGCCTAAAAGGTTCTGGCAATGATTTAACTCAATTAAAGTCTGTGGGAGGGTTCGGCTTCACATCATGAGGCAAACACAGGATGAGTAACTGATATAAAACTGAAAGGCACTTTACTTGTGTCTTTTGTCTTTAGGATGGCAGGAGGTGGATAATATTCCTGCACTGACAGGGTAAGGCTGGAGCTGAGCAGACTCTTGTAAAGCATTACGGGTTTTTGTTGTCAAAAAGGTCATCAGCAACTTGGAAATGCAGATTTCCTTCCAGCAGGAAGTCTTTTTTTTTAAAAAAAAAAAAACACCCAACTTTCTACCCATCTCAGCGTTTCTTTAAATGGAACTGTTAGTCCTGTTGATGTGACCTAAATCAGCAATGTCCTGCATAAGAAGGAGAAATAACACACAGTCCCCAGTGCCTCAGAAACACTTGCCTGGATTGACAGAGCGAGAGTCTGTTTCCAGTCTCCTATAAAAATAGCTGGTAGCAGTTTTTGGAAATTTGAATTGTCTGGGTTTGTGGTTTTTTGGGTTTTGAGGGGTTGTGGGGGTATGGTTTTTTTTGGATAATTTTATTTTTAAGGAAAAAAACCCAAAACATTAATTATGTCAGCAGTGTTGTTCGTCTTTTAGCATCTCCCTTAAAGTGATTCCCAAAGTAGTTTTGGGAGTAAAGCTTAATTTGTTTAAGTCTTTGCACATGTTGTATAGGAGCAGAGCTAGAACAACTCTTAAGACTTTTCCAGATCTTTAGAGCTTTCTTGAAATCCAGTAAGTCTCCCTTTCCCTCTCAAGCTTTATGGCTAAATTATCTTCCCACTGTTGCTGTAAGAAACAGAGACCTTTACATGTCTGCATTTACAGGTGGGCTCTGAACAGCGTAATCAGCAAGTCCTGACTTCACTTGCTCTTGCTGTCACTCCTTTTCTCCATAAATGTATTATATACACTTAATCCCTCTCAGCCCCAGTGTATACAACTGGTGGTTATTGCATCAGTGAATGTTACAGATCCCACTTTTCCTAGGGTAGGGCCTTTAGTGTGCACAAAGGCACAATGCAGGGAAGATTAATATCAGCTTCTGCTTTGCTATTCCAAGCCCCTGCTAACTGTAAATAATATTTTAGCAAAGATCTTGATGCATCATGATCTATTGTGTTGCAGCGATGATGCTGCTTGTTATGTCTTTAGCAGTGATTTATCATCCTCTGCAATGACACAAATCACGGATGGCTCATGACACTCCAGGATGTATGATCTCTTAGTAGTGGCAGTGATGAATTCTGCGCTTAGATCATAACATTTTGAAACCTGGGATGTGGAGCTGATCCTTTGCTTTTTACTTCTAAAAGGTACCTAAAGCAATAAAACCCTCTCTTTGTTAACAATACGTCAAGTAGCACATCTTCCCGTTTCACGACAGCTCAATACGGTTAATTTTGGCTAAGCCTCGAAGGGTTATCAGGCAACTCCAGATTACTCATTCCTTTTGCTTTTCCCCTACTACCTCCTAACCTTTAATGTCCTCCTCCTGCATTCTGGTCCCAGGGACATATTTTGAATTTCTGCTGCATGTATAATGAGTATAAAATGTTCCTCTAGGAGCTGGAGAAAGCTCAGATGTTTGGGTACAGTAGGCCCATTCCGACACAACAAGCCTACGCTCAAGCTGTGATCCCAACAGAGAAGAAAGCTTTTCAGGTCTGAGCTGCTCTCATCCAGTGAGCTACTGCCGTATCAGCTCCACTCCAAGGAAGTGGAAGTACTTGCTTTTATTTATTTTTATCCTGTGGCATAAAAACACCCCAGGTAAGAGAGGACAGACCGGGGAGGAGGGTGTTGAAGGTTCTCACTCTTCACTGCTGGGTCCCTGCTGCTGAGACAATGCACATTTCTTTTAGGCAACACATAAGTTATTGTGAGAATGAAGGTTTTCTGGTTTTAGCATTGACAAAATAGACACGAATGCCAAAGACAAAAAAGGAAAAAAAAAAAGAAGAAAAGAAAATCCCAAACAAACCACAGGGGGCCGAATGCTACCTTTAATGATGAGCACCTAAGCAGCTGCTCTGGCTGTAGTCATGGACCCTTCAGGCTGCCTTCGCCTTGGGTATGGGTGGAAATAAGGAGCTGAGAGACCTTGCTCCAGCAGCCAACATTCCCTCTGGGCTCAGACTGAAGTGAAGGGGCCCCTCCTGGCCTCAGCCCCCATTGCTCTGCCTCTTCCCAGAAGTGCTGGGGAAATCAGCCGCCCCTTCCTCACTGCCCCCACCCCAGGGAGGACTTGGACAGGCAGCTGTAAAGCACCATTGGTACTCAAAGGAGAGGGTCCTCAGCTGTGCTGCTTCCTTGGCAGCTGGAGCTGTAAGGCAGCAATGATGTCTTGCGGTCGGGGGGGTGCTGGAGCCCTGAGCCAGCCATTCTCTGTGGGGGCGATGGAGGGGCTTTGTGCTCTCCCCACACCCAGGGACCAGGGGAGGAGCTGGGGCAGGCAAGGGCATCCTTTTCGAGGGCTGCAGGCAGGTCTTCTGAGGCGCCCTGTGCCCCTCAGCCTCAAAACCTGGAGGCTCCAAGGTGGCTCCTCACCACTGGATGGAGCAAAAGGGGTGGGTGAAGAGAGCGGAGGAAGCCTCGCAGGGTGCTGGGCTGGCTGGCTGGCTGCTTGCCCTGGCCCTGGCCCCGGCTCGGCTTCCAGGGAAGCCGTTAATAACCCGGAGCCTGCTTTCCCCTCTGCTAGCGGGGACGGGGCTCCTCAGGGTGCCTCCCTGCCACTCATTGCCCAGCCTGCTGGCCCACCAGCCCCCTCTGCCACAGCTGCTGCTGGCGGGCGCCAGGTCTCCAGGTGCTCCACCGGCCAGGGACACCCTGACGGCCAAGAACGTGTCCTCAGCGGAGGGACCTGTGCTGGCACCCGGCACGCTTGCTCTGCTGAAGCAGCAGACCATCTCAGGGAGGGCTGGGGATCGGGTCCAGGATCTGCACAAATCCCTCTGAAGCTTCTTCCCGGCTGCAGGAGATGGACAGGATGTTCCCCGACCCCCAGGACCACTGCTCGGGGCAGCATCAGGGGGCTCGCCATGAGCCCCGTGCTGTGATCGAGGTGGCTAGGGGAGTGCAAGGGATCATGTCGAGAAAGCCACTGTTTGACCCCACAGCCTGAACGCCCCCAGAAAGGAGGTTTTCTATTATTTCAGTGTAGGGCTGAAGCCTGGGGAGGCAGCTCCCGCTTCCCAAAGTGGGAAAGGGCTGGGGGAGGGTGTTGCAGGCAGCAGCAGCACCCCAGGGCAGCAAAGGTGAGGGAGCAGGGCATAGGCATACCACCCCAAAATCACCTCTGTTCAGGTCTTCCTAGAGGATTTCGGTGCTTGTCTCCAGCCCATCTCTGCTGAACACAACCAGCGTGGTGTAACATGGTCAGACTCGGCAGCAATTTGCTGATACACCATACTGTTATCAAATCTCAGACGACTGACATTTTTTTCTGTTCCTTCCATCAAAGGACAGAAGTCCTAAACCAATCAATTAATGTAAGAACTCATTTCACATGAGAAAAGGGCCCTATTTAAGGAAGGAGCTTTTTTTCTAAAACTTAGCAAAACAAGAACCGTAATTATCAGCCTGAGACAGCCAAGCATCATGGAAAATTTTACCTCAAGTGGTGAATGTTCAGCCAAGTTAGGGCACAACAAAGCAAGATTTTAGAACAGAAAGTCTTGGGCCATCCTGCTTATAGTCTTCAGTGCTCATTAGTGCCTGTGTTTTCTGCAATACTGTAATGCACTGTATAACATGATACCATGACACGATATTGGTGCACTAGACGAGGTTGTCCCCTAGAAGAGAGTTATACTGAACAAGAAACAAATGTATCACAATACATACTTTCTTAGTCTACATACTCTCCAGCGGTCAGCTATAAAAACACTTAGCAGCCTTTCAAACTGAAGCCTTCCTTATTACTGGTCTGAAATGTCCACGTCTAGAAAGGGAAACATCTCCCAGTGGCTTGCAAAGGTGAGAGAAACCATTTGAAATACACCTTCTCATGGTATCACAGTTCTTCAGTTCCCAGGGCATAAATGTGGTTGTCACTGAAATTCTTAACAGTGGGGATTTTACACATACAATAAATTTATCACAGATAACGCTCTGTAAATATAAATATGCATTTGAAACTTACAGAGATGCACTAAGAACCTTGTATCTTTTAGTATGTAACACTTCACAATATACTTCTCACTATTTTATATTCTTGCTTTACAACAAACATATTTTCATACCTCATATTTCACCAAGTATTTTCAACAACCAGCTGAAAATGTAAGGAGGACTGTGCAACTAATTGGGTTATTGAATGTGTGTATTGAAAGTATGAATCATTGGATTTGATAAAGAATTAAAATGGGTTAGACTGACCAAAACCAGACAAGAATTAAAAAAGAAAATCTAAAAATTATTTGATTTGTGTAAAGAAAATGAAACATCTTCCTAAGCTAAAACAATTACAATAAAATAATTACAATAAAAAATACTAATGAAAGCCAAGGGATGTCAAATTTGGGATGACAGAATGGGAGAGAAGTGCTCCTGTGAGTCCGTGTCACAGCAGCCAGAGCAGTTTTGTTATCGGGGAGGGCTCAGGTTTAATATTCAATATTCTCCAGTGCTCAGAAGAGATCTAGAGCCCACCACAGCCCTGTTCGGACAACACCCTGGACATGGGGCTGCAGGCTTAGTTGAAGCTGAGTCTCCTTGTCCTCAGTGACTGCTCTGACCACTGTGCTATTGAATAAAAGGGTATCCCTCCCCCCTGATTTTATAGGAAGCTTCCTGTTTTTTAACGGGTGCTTGAATTTTTTGACTATGCTAAAACAGCTAGCAATGGAAATTACAGGACCGATTTGTCTACCATGTTCTGATGTATTTCTTTCAGCTGAAAGTCTCTGGCAAAACTGACTTGGATTTGTAAATATGTTTGAGCTGCCCTGAAATACCATTTATGGAAGCACCTGTTATTTTCCAAAATACGATATGATGATGATGATGATAAGAATAATGATAACAGCTGTTATTGCTCAGGTAACTCTACCATTATTTTCTTATTTCTTCTTTTTTACTTTTTTACTGCTTCTTATTTCTTCAGCTACCTGCAGCGTATTATTTTACATATATTTTCCTATTTATTTTGCTTTACCCTTTCCACTGCCATACGTGATGGTGCTCTTATGGCTTTATACATCCTAAGGTGCACAGACCTATGACTTCTTTTTATATTGCCTGGGCCAAATCCTTCACAGCATTACTCCGGTTTCCCTCAGGTGTGACGCCAATGAAATCAAGTTACATCAACACAGAGTTGTGCAACTGTGAAAAAGCAGAGCCCTTATCTGTACTATGCCTTGATATATTTTTTTGTTTTGTAATGTCTTTCTCAGCACATATCTTTATTTACAATTTCCTTTTTTATTTCTCTGCACCCCGTTTTACAAACCTGGCTTCTTTACATTCGGTAGCCATCACCATGATCTATCTGATCTAGACAGCTGTGCCGCGACAGGGCATTTTGAAATATTGATATAAAAAAATGGAAGCTTTTTGCCACACTTGTATTCATTTTAGTGGTTATCACTGTAACAGTTAACAAAAGACACAAAGACATCCATACCCAAAACACAGCATATGAAGATTTAATTTTTTTTTTAAATGGCACATACATTTAAATAGCTCCTACTTCTCCCATTTGGCAAGGCCATTGTTGTGGCTAATGTATGTATTTCTGAAAACAATGATACATTTCCAATAGTATCTTCCACGATTTTTTTTCAATGAGCAATAAAGGAGGTTGAGGTGGGATGTGTTTTATCCCACCACATTATATCATTCCTCTTTTTCCTCTTTGTTGGATGGCAATCAGGAACCCTCATGCCAAGCTTGGGAAGCAACAGCATCTGGCTCCTTGGCAGATTCTGCAGGCGGTCTTGTTGCCAGCCTTTAAGCTGTGTCTGGGTCTGCTGCATGGTTTGGCTGCAGATGGGCTCTCTGGGTTGCCTTGTGCTTATGGGTGCCAGTTTTGGCTTACCTTTGATTCTGAGGACTTTACTCATTTTTATTCATTTGTGAATAAGGACCCATCCAAATGTTTCATGAAACCAGTATCAGAGTGTACCGATATTTAAAATGAAAAGGGAAGGAGGCTGTTTCCCTTCCCCCTCCCCTCCCCAGGATGAAACATTATAATAGCATCTGCAAATGGATCTGGATCTATCAGTATTTCCATTATAAATCAGAGGCTTAGAGCTTAGCCATGAATATTCCTCCCAGAATGAAATGCAATGCCGCCGCTGGTATCAAAGCAGCGCCGAAGGTTTTTTCAGACCACCTAGGCATTCCCACACTTGCTTTCCCTTCCTTTAAGGGGGATCATTTTGAAGAGGTGATAGTCTGACACTGAGAGTATGTCCAAAAACATCTGCATGACAAAAAAAATGCTTCTTGCTGATGTTTCTGGACGCTAAGGTTCAACACGGTTTTGGAGTCACTTACGAGAACAGTGCCTAGGCCTAGAAAAAAAGCTTCTAAATCAGTGACTCGGTGGACACTGAGGGAGCTGTGGCTGCAAACATAGCCTTCCTCCCTCTCTGGCCCGCAGACCCCTGAAGGCTGGGAAGGTGCACCCGGGAAGCGCTGCACCCATCTCCTGCTGCAGCACCTGCTATCAGCTCCTGCTGTGCTAGAGGTGCCCCTGGTGAGACCTGGTCTGGCTGGATTCGGGCCCCCAAACACACCCCTGGCAGGAGCTGCCTCTCCTGGAGAGGGTCTGGGGAGAGCAGGACACGGGGAGGCTGTGCTCCTAATCGGAGGTGTCAGGCTGTTGTCGGGGGGGAGCCAAGTGCCTCTGCCCAGCCAGCCAGAGTGGATACCACTCGGCACAGATGGCCGGGGGGGTGGGGGGAAAGTGTGCAGCCCAGTTACCAAATTAAGCCTTCAAAACGCGCTGTGACTCCCAGCATTTTGGAAGGAACCTTTCCATACCCCAGATCCCTGTGCCTGCACCTCTGCATGCCCATCCGGTCCAGGAATGGATGCTTTCTGTCATCCTCAGATGGGCGCCTTTGGGGCAGTTTGATTTCTTGGGAAGCAACATTCCCCCTGAGCCGAGGAGGTGCAAGGTGTGAGGACCTGGTGTCCCAGAGGAGTTGGGTGTGATGGGGCTGTAGGGAGCAGGGGAGCATGAGGAGCTGCTTGGCACCCTGTCAGAGTGCGCATACGGTAATATAGGTGATGGAGCTTGGGGACCAAGGCACTTCCCCTGCCTACGGCTGGGTCCTCTGGATAGTGGGCAATGCTGGGTCACAGCTGTCCATGCTGATTCCCAACGTGACCCTGTTTCCCTGCTGAGTGCTTCTCAGTGAGCAAAGCAGCCTCCGAGCAGCCAGCCAGGCACTGAGGACAATGCACGGGAAAACCTCTCCTAATTACAACAGGATCCACAGGCAGAAGTTCCAGTGTCAATAATGACAAAGGAGAATTAAAGTAAAAAAAAACCCAACACTTTTTTTGAAAGGGTATTTCTATTTTTCTCTTTGCTACATGCAATGTAAAATACCACTGCATGAAATTTTATCCTTATGTATATGCTGAAAGAGTCACGTCAGTGACACATACTGTTACACGACATCCAACTAAACATAATGCAGCATTCAAAGCAGCAGTGTTCTGGTGTCCCTTGCTTCTTTTTTTAAACCTATCTTTTCTGTATTTAGGAAAAAGGTTTCTTTTCTCTTCTTTCCATGTTTCCCTGCAGTCTATAGACAGTCTCTGCACATGATTTATAAGAATCTTTCTTGTGCAATCTCTTCCAAGATTCATCTTTTTGCAATCCTTTGTAACAGTCTCTCTTACAATCTTATGTTCTTGCAGTCTTTCTTAAATGAATCAAGGCAGGATGTCAAATATGTTGGTCTAATGGCTGGCACCTTTCTTCTCCCCTCTTTCCCCCCCTTTTCTTGTTAGCAACATGGGGAAAAAAAGTTAAATCACAACAAAATTCTCATAGATTCTGTGTTGCAGGTCATTTGGGAAGGGAAGCAATTCACCTTTGAAACAACTGGTGCTCCCAGTTCCGTGGAAGACTTGAGCACCCCTGCAGTTCCAAGCATGGAAGGAACCTACCATTTGATTAAATTACTTGTCTTTTAAATTAAAGCCCTTAAGAAGTTTCAAATGTCAGGTCTCATTTTTGCAGGTAGGTCAGAATCATGTCTAAAGTTAATTTCTTTTTTAGGCTGGTAAGAGCACACATTACAGGTCAAAATAATAACCAAATAACTGGTTAGACTCTTTAATGTAAACCTCTCCCCTCTCCTGCATGAGTAGTAAGAGAATTCATCAGGAAACCGCACGCTAATACAAGCTAATATTATCTCCAAGAAAGACTCCAATATGACCAAAGAACGAGGGCCGAAGTAACAGAGCAGATTAAGTGCTGAAAAACAGGACTGGTGAATATTTGCTTGAATTGCATTTGAATTCTCATTCCATGTTGTGTCCTCAGGATATTTCCTTAGGTAAGTGAGGGTTGACTATTGTTGGAGTGGTTGGTTGCTCTTTGTGATGTCCTTATTCACATAAAAAACATGAATGTTTGTATGTCTGTGGTGGTATTTCCTTGTTTACTGTTCTCTTTGACAAGTTTTACCTACCCAGAGGGAAACAGAAGGGGTACTGTGTGGTTTAGGTGATCAACTCAATACCATGAGGGGTGAATGGCAAATAGGAAATTGCCAACTCAAACAGCTCATAAATAAGGCACAAGATGAAAATAATGAGTCTAAACCATTGACAGCCAAAAGCAAAAATATACCAAAAAACGTAATGAATATGCTCGATGCAGTTCCAGCTGGTCCATCAATCATTCGCCAACAGAACTTCTACAACCGTGGCAAATAGTATTTAAACAAGTAGTAGTATTATTGCTAGCTCTGTTGTGTGTGACTCCTGTCTCACAGAGAAGGGTTAGGCAGGGATCTCCTGCCCTGGGTTTAGAGCATGTCAGAGATGCTCCACAGAGATGCATACTGTCCCACTCTGCGTGTCCAGAGCCACCTCTTCCATCTCAGGTCGTTGCTACACAAGCATAAAAGTGCAGGATTCAGTTATTGCTGCCTGTGGTTTGCTGTGGATCTAGGCAAAAGGGTTGAGAAAGGCATCTTTATTGCTGTCTCACTGTCCAGTTTCTAGTGGGCCAAGGAGCACAGCACAAAACCTGTCATCCCACTTGGCACTCATCGCTCTCATTTTTGGCACCAACAGCTGAGGCCAAGGACTGAAGGAGCACAGGGGATGAATCCTGCTCTGAAAGCTTGCAGGACTGACGCATGTTGGAAGAGCAATGTGAGATGCCTGCACACCTCCTTCTTGCATGGTCCTGTTCTCTGGGTAAAGATGGAAATTATGATCTCGTAGGGCTCTTCTAACAATTTTGGCATTCTCACTAATGGTTTGAGAAGGTGGTTGGGTTTAATAGTGCCCCAGGAAGGGGCACTTCCGGAGCAGACTGGTCTTTGGGCTAAAAGCAGCCCCTTGACTTCTTGTCCACAGATAATTTTTTTAAGGACAACTTGGAGAAAGTCCAAGATATTTTATTCATTCTTTAGGTTGATTTTCAAGCCATGCTTTGCCCTACTTTGAACAGTCATCTGTAGCCCATTTAAACAAACACCTTCTTATGTTTTCAGTTGGGCCTATCTTTTCATTTCCCTTCCGTGGCATTTTACCTGCAAACTTAAGGCTCTTGCCGTTTGCCAAGACACATCCTCAGCTCCTCACTGGGCAACAATGCATGCACACATGAGCAGCAGCTGCTCCTTTATGTGCCTGGAACAAGCAAAACTTGGAAAGTCAGAAGAGCCGTGTAGTGCAGCCCGATGTATGCAGAACCAGGGTATTTGCTGCACAGCAAGCCAGCTATGTACATGTTGGCCCTGCAAAATGGCAGAAGTGCTACGTGCCTCCCGTGCCTGCCCACTTTACTCTGCTTTCCAGCTAGGGCAAGGCAGCCCAGCGTGTGTCAAGTGTCCGCTGTGCCCCCCCTGCCCCGGCTCTCCTGCCCAAGGAACAGAGGGAGAGGACAAATCCTCTGCTCTGGCCCCAGTTCCTGAAACAGAGGAGCCATCAGCCAAGAGCACAAAGTAAAACAACTGAAGTAAATCTTCAGGTTTCCGTAGTTGGGGATTTTTTTTCCCCTTTTCTACTGTGTAAGCTGTCTCTCTTGTTTTTATTTTACATAGGTTTGGCAAACATTTTGCTTTTACAGATCTGGCTTTTCCCAGTCACTGAGCTGCATATAGACTTTGCTTAGCTTTTGACTTGCACGTTAAACAAGAATTAGGAAATAAAAGAGATATTATGAGGGTTTGGACTTTCTGGTTCTGGAGTCAACAGGGGCTTTGTTGTCCGCTCCTAGTGGAGAAGGATGGAGAGCAGACTGCCTCCTGTTAACATTGTAACCTGGTAAGTTTGTTCTTGAACCCCAAACCAGGTATATGCTGCCCATCTGACCTCTTCCACAGGCTTGCTTTCAGTCCCTGGCAAGAAAGCCCCTTGTGTTGTGTTCAGCAGCATCAGGATAGGGTCCAGGTTGTTTAAGTCCTCAATACTTTCTGTTTTTTCCTGACAATAACCAATTCATTGGGCCAAGATCTGAATACACATCTTCCTCGCACCATTTCACAAAGGGCTTGGATCCCAAGAATAGGAGAAACCACTGCAATACAACAAGGACATATAAATATGAATGTCAAACTGCCCCGTCAATGAAATGCTTTAAAATGCAGGGAGTGCCATGGTGCAGTGGGCCACAGAAACACAATGAAATGATAATGAGGACAAGCGGAGATGAAGACCACCCACTAGTAGTTTTATGACTGTGACTTGGAACGACAGTTCTCAGCGGGGCCATTGCGACTGGATGCCATTGTCATTTTTAGCACATGCTAAAGTAGCAATTGTGCACGGACATTTCAACTGTTGCCTCTGACAAACAGCAGCCAGACTATTTATGAACAACCCCCAACCCCATTCTTGTGCATTTGGCTGCGTCTGTAGGTAAGAGAGAATGGAAGACTGCTACTTTGTTCTGACAGGTTTTCCCATAGTCACTGTCTGCTACTCCTTGCATATGCTTAATTTTCTGAGGAAAAGAAATTATTTACTCTGGCCTCTTCCTAGCTGGCTCTCCAGCATTAATCTTCTCTTACGCAAGCTTCTGCCTCACTCAAGCTGTAGTCTCCTTCATGCTCCATTGTGTTTACCCTCCTTTCCCAGGAAAAAACCCAACATTAAGAATTAGGGTGTCAGAGTAAACTTTTCTAGGGCTTGGTTGTGCCCTTAAGACAAAACTTGGGTTTTGGAGGAATGAAGAGGAGGAGGGAAAGATGAGACATGAGTATATTCCTGATAAGTTCGTTCACCCTTCCAGAGAGGTGCATGTGCTGGATCAGAGGTGTCCTGGCTTAGATTTCTGCCTCTCCATCCCCAAATGCTGCCACCCATTTTCTTGGCGACTCTCACCAACACCTCACTTCTAGCACAGGGCAGAGGGGGTGCAAATAGGGTGTAGGAGAATTTTTTCCCACACAACTTCCACGTCAGAAACAGTTTGGCTCAAGATTTAGGTAAGCAACAAGTCTTCAAAACAACAATCCAAATGCAGATCTTTTCTGTTTTGTAACTCTGCTAGAAAATTACTAAGAAGTCATATTCAAAAAACACAGCCTTTTAGGTTTGCTCATTGTTTCATAAATATCTATAGATTTCACAGCACTCTACCAGCTTGCCTTTAAGCCTTAATGTATTAAGAAACTCATCCAAAAAGAAGTTGATAACTAAGATATTCTTAATCCTTCACTCTTCAGATCCTGTCATAAAATGCGTAGCTGGGAGAGACTGTTCACATTAACTTGCCACCATACCAGGTCATCACTCCCAAAGCTTTCATCATGAGTTGTCACTGAAGGGTGCCACCTTCACAGCCAAAAAATGCCTAATTTATCCATTAGGCATTCCTTCAGTAGTCATTTAAAGTGAGCATGATTGTTTTTTTTTAACTTTTTATGTTTTACCAAGAAGAAAGGTATAGCACGGCTCAGAAAATAAGCACTCATGTTATTCTCAATGGCCTGTGCAGAAAAAATATGTTTAATTTGCATGCACATGATGGTAAAGGAAGCTGACTCAGAGCAAGTGGTTGGTAACGGGTACTTCTTTATGGTCAGATTTACGGGACTGCAGGAGCACTGAGAGGTCTCCAGCATGGAACAGAGCATTGCATGTCTGCGTGCTCTTCTAGGTGTGGTATAACCCCTTTATAAAAAGATGGGGTGTTATGTATTAATCCCTGAGAAAAAGGGATGAAAAAGAAAGAAGCTAGAGAGGAAGGAGGAGGGGAAGAGGCAAACAGAAATGTACAGCTGAAGGCACAAGGAGACAGGCACAGCACACCCAGCTTATTAACTACTACAAAGGTCATTGCACATGCAGGCCTGGCTTTATCTTACCAAAGCTTTGGAGGAGACCTGAGACACCTCCCTGAGACATAATTTAGGTAACCTATGGAGAGATTGACTGGTAGAGCAACAATTTAATAAAACAGTTCAATAAACCTCAGATTAGAGTGTTTTCTGGACCTATCTATCACTTTCTGTCCAACCTCAAAACGTGGGGTCCTACACTATCACAACAGCCCAGATACAGACCAGGCAGTCAGTTTCCCTGGCTCAGGAAGCTTCTTATCAAAATCTTCATGAGACTGACAATCACCAAATACGTAGCAGGAAGCTGAGCGGAGCGGGAGCTCCTGGAGCAGTTCGCAGGCAGGTGGTGACCATGGCTCTGCAGGGGAGGTGTGCTCTGCCTCTGTGACCCACCCGTACGGCTCCTGTGCTGAGCCAGAGGTAGCCAGGTAGCAGAGCTCTTGAGCCAGAGGACTGTCTGAGTAATCTTGAATTCTGCTTCTGGAGTTAAGAGAGTCAGAAAGGCCTGCACCATGTAGCTGTGCAGACCAGATGCTTGCTCAGCCCAATCCCATCCCACTACAGAGCAGAGAGACCCCTGGACATCAGATACCATCTCCTGCCTGGGCACCTCCTCATCTCAGCTTTCCAAGGCACAAGGTAGGGAGGGGGTGTTCAGTGACTCTCTATCATGAATGAGATTCTGGTTTGTACATTCTAGGTGGGAAACTCAGCCTTTCTCTGCAACACAACTTTCCAGCTGTTAAAGCCACTGGATCTATAAGGGCTGACGAAATGATTGAGAATAGTGTGGAAAACTGGAATTTCCCCTTGCTCTTTGTCCTTGAACTCACCACTCCTTGCACCATCCCATGATTTCTCTGAAATTTTAATCAATGAGTACTTTGGTTTGCAGTGGCAATGTGGTACAGGTATGTGGCAGTCATTTTTCATACCTCATGGGATATTTGCTGTTGTGTAGAAACAAGAAAAGTCACCTCACAGAAAGTTCAGTAGAATACACTTGGCAATAGTATTGACATTCTTTGCCAGGCATGAATCTTCAGACTGATGTTTCCAGATCTCAAAGCCTCCGCTTCCTTTTCTGCCTGATTAGTTAAAAGCTTCTCTATGGTGCTAGCCTAAGTGTGGATCTCAGAAAGTCACAAACATGCATCAAGGACACCCAGTGAGACCTCGTGGTGTGGGATGTCTGGTGTTCCCATTTGACAGACTTCCCAGTTGGGGCACACGTTGGTGAAGTGGCATGTCCAACAGCGTGCAGGAAAATTTCTTTTAGAACTGGGAAAGGAGCTCAGTGACTTTGACCCAAAGTTCTCTGCCTTAACCCTCACCCTTTCTTCCCCTTCGTCCTTCCTTTTCCCTGAATCCCCATTCTTCTTAATGCCTCAACATATAGATTCAATAGGCCTTATGATATGAAAAAGAGGACACTTGTGGCTGGAAAACACTGCATGTTTAAATTCAGCATAGCTGTGGGAACAGGCAACAAGAAATGGGATTACAAACAGTCAAGCAAGTTCGCACATGTTAGTTATTTCCAAAGAGAGTTGCTCTCCTTTGTTACAGTGTGCTCCACTCATCTGTGCAGCTGTGCATCTGGCCTTTTGTTTCTCTACCTATTCTCATAGGTGGCTGTTGTAATGAGGAATGACAGAGCTGAGGAGCTGATGAGCAGAAACCTCCCGGATGGGGTGAAGCGTGGGACTCGCATGAATAAGGCACTTGAAGCAAGGGAGTCTGGAGAGATATTAAAATATATATGAACACATAAATATTAGGAGCAACACCATCATACCTCAGCCCTGCTTTCCAGCAGACCTCTGTATGCATTCAGCCTTGCATTGGACCCTCTAGCAAATCTCTCCTGTTTATTCTGCGTGCCTCCAGATACCGTGGTAAAGACTACACAGTAGCTCTGTTCGGGCACCCGGTCACCAGCGTGTAGCTGGTCCCTCCTCTGGACTGTGCTGAGCTTCTTGGTGTTCAGTACAGCTTGTTCTCTGTGCCAAGCACAGACCAAGCGACCTAGCACAGTATTTTTCAAACTCTGCGGCTGATCTCTAAATGGTGGGTTTGATAGTTTGTAGGGGAGATTGGAGCCTGGCTGCCAAGGAATGTTTATTTTTGTGTTCTTGCCTAATCATTGTCACAGATGATTCAGCAAGAGCAGAACTGCTACTCTGCTTGAAAAAAATTCTGCCGGGGCTTGCTCTCCATCAATTTGGAGTGAAAATGAACAAAAAATATATAAAAAGCCATCCTCGTGCTCCCAGAGGATACTTTTCTGCATTTTGAGGGAGGAATATTGAGCTAAAAGTGGAGAAACTGCACAGGTAGAAACATTATTAGCATAATTAATGGCTTATGTAAACCAGGAATAATGTTGTCTGGGGGATGTTTTGCTGTCTGCAAAAACCCTGAGACCTAACAGGTACCTGCAATTCCACATCTTGATGTTATTTAGCCAATTTTCTCCTGCCATGAGGAGGTCAACAGTCATGTACATTCTGTGTTGGACACTGTCAAGCCTTGTTTACTGTCATTAGAAGGTCCCAGGAGAAAGCTGGTGAGTTTTTGGCAGTTTGTGGCAGAGGAGAGAGCTACAGCTGCAGAGCAGTTGTTGTCATAACACCTATTCATCATTATCCCTCCCATCATGAATCACCTCCTGATAACCAACCCCTCTTTGTTTACATCCATCACATCTAGAAAGCCCGTGCTGGCTTCCAGGAATCACATCTCTACCTGGGAAAACTCTGGCTGCTTTTGTGCCAGTATTTCTTCCCCAAACCCAGAAAATTCTCGAAGTCTCCCTGCTGAGAGAACAGGGACAGCTTTTCAAATGTTTTGTTCACTTCCACTTAAAATTCAACCAGAGTATCTAAATTAGGAATGCTGCTACATTCCAGCTCAGAAAGCTGCAGTGCTCTGTTACAAAGAGGGGCTTCGTCTCCTCCTTGTCATCCAGAACCCCGTCCTTCTGGATCATCTGGTCCGTTCGCCTAGGTGGAAAGCTCGGTAGGGGGCCCGTGTTGTACCCTTCCTTCTGTGTCTGGTACAGCGCGGAGCACCATGCCAGCGACGCACTAATACACAAGAATAATCAGCTCATCAAATCAGCTTCATTAGTTGGAGCTGGAGAGCACAGCTCCACTGCCCAGCCCCGCAGACACGCAGCCTGCCTCACCGCTCCATCTGCTGCAGCCGAGCAGGAGGGGTCTGCCCATTCGGCTGTTCACGCAGACGTGCAAAAGCCCGGGACACCGGGGGTACTTCAAGCATGTGCCGTGTTCCTGCCTGACACATGTCACCAGGGGACTGCTGCTCCTCCCCTGTCTCGCGTATATAAGACCAAATCCAACTCCAGAGAGCCAGCCTTGCTAGAGGGAGGTTTTAGGTCACTAATGATTTCCCTGTTATTTCAGGGGAGAGGAGTCTGGTCCAAAAAGGTCTGCCTTGCAACGTTGACTCCTGGAGGCCACCCCATGCTGCTGGTGGGTGGCCTGGCAGCAGGGACCCATGCTGGGAGAGGGGAGAGGCAGCAGGGCAGAGGCTGTCGGAAGGTGGCTCGTCCCCACAGCAGGCTCAGGGCTTTGCAGCCCCTGTGTTTCCATAGCAGAGGAGCGGGACACCAGCAGGTCACGAGTTTCACAGATTTGTTCATTGCCTGGAATTTCTGAGCGAGAGTATTTATGGATAGCTCTGGAGTTATTTTTACGGGAATGGCTGTGTAACTAAGCACTTCAGAAAAAAAATCAGGCCACCATGTAGATGAAAAGGCAGGTGGAGAGGGCTTTGCTTGAGAAAAGCTTGGAAACGGATGGGTGCAAGCATCTAGCGGGTGCTTGCTATGAAAAACCCCTAGGGCCAGTTATCTTCACAAATGCTCTTCCTCAAACAATGATGAATAATAAACACGTGTATAAATCTCTCAGTCTTTGGTATTGCCAAGGGTCTGTGCAGAAGTATCTGTTGCTTACACTCAACTTCTCTCTCTCTCTTTCTCTCTGTGTATTTTTAGCATGGATGGAGATACAGTCTCAGAAAATGTAATGACATGTGACATGCAGGATTCATATGTATCTAGGCAGTATGGGAATGTACCATGTAGGAGGAGATGTAACATACTGCTTGGCTTCTAATACCCATTACTTAAGCATAATAAGGCGCATTATGGAAGCAGATAAAGGGGCTCCCCATTGCGCCTAAGCGTAAGAAGACATATGTTTATCCCCTACCTGTATTTTCCCTTTGCTTTATGTCATTACGTTAAAGTCGATTCATGCAATATTGACTGAAGATTTACACTGGCCTGTCAAAAATGCTCTACACGTTTGTCTTTAGAAGAGGATCAGTTTTCAAAAGACAACAGTGATCAACTCAGTTCCACTTCTCCTGTGCCATTAGCAAATACCTGCTAATGAGTCCAATCGGATACCAATGCAATGCTATGGCAAATAATCTCATGTTCAGGAGAATTCCTCTGCTGATTTTAAGAGAGTCAAAAGGCAATGCTTTGTCCTGGAGTTACCTTTGTAACTCTAACAAGATGAGACAGTGAAGTTTTGCCTTGTAAGTGCTTCTAACAAAATGTTTTTCAAAAAAATAGCACGTTTAAGGAAGCATTTAATGTCCACAGCATCTCTGCCACTGGAGGAAGTGTCTCAAACAGAAGGGATCAGCCTCTTCCCTACCTTGTTTTCACGTTGCAACCTAGTTTTAACAGGAGTTGTACCTCGCAAAAGGATATAGAAAAGGGCTGGCAAAGGATCTTAATATCATAGTTCAAGCAAAAGCGCCTATTTTCCTAACCAAGGTTTGAACTGCATTGTAAAGATAGACACTGGAACGGCTGACAGCTTTAACAAGAAAACTGTGACTGCAATCCTAGTGCAAACCATACATCTTGTGAGATCAAGTGGAATGCTCTGTACAGATGCCAAAAAGAGCTGAATTTTTAAAGCCTGTTTTTTTATTAGTAGTTAATGGTATATATTTAGCACTGAAAAGATCATTTGACAGCACATCAGTTTTGCCAGATATATGAGTAAAAGAAAACTCAAAAAACACATTTGTGTGGGGTCTTTTTCGTCTGAAATTTTAGGAGGAACCAACCTACTGAATGCGAACTCTGCTGAACTAGATGAAAAGACTGCCATTGATTTCCACGGACTTCAGATCAACCATAAGGAGAGGAAGCAAAATGCATGCTAGGATGTTTCCTTGGTTATTTGCCTGTCCTTTTAAATGCTATATGTGACATTTTAAAGTTCAGGTGTTAAAAAAGGAATGATAGCTTCATGAAGGGTTTGTCAGTGAACTGCAGAGTTTAGAAGGCTGTTAAAAATATGAATATAAATGTCTCTGTGCATACACACTACAGGGACAGAATTTAATTTAGCTGGAGCTGGTGGTACCTGACACTTTCTGCTATGAGAGCCTGTTTTCAGTTTTCTATAACTTTGCCAAGTTTTAACCATTCAGTGTCTACCTCACACTGCATATTTTGCATCTCTTGATTCCACCAGCAAGGTGATGAAAAGCTACCCAGTATCGCAGAATGGAGAAGGCAATCAGGGGATCCGGCCACACAGGAGAGGGAGTAAGTGACAGCAAGAGAAGCATGCGGGTGGACAAAGGAGGGGACAAAGTGAAATGGAAGGTAAATCAGATGGGGGCAGCCAGAGATGAATGTGCTGGGGTGGGGTGAAGGGCTAGGCCAGCAGGAGAGGTAGCCTGGGAGAGAAACAAAGGAAAGGGTGAGGAATAAAAGACCTCCAAAGCAATCTGAGCAGTAAATCCTTGAATCATGTATTCATCTTCTTTGTTTTTTGGGTTTTTTTTTCTTCTTTTTTTCCCTAGGCTAAAGAAAATGATTTATGCAGCACCAAGCATAAGGGGGCCCCATTCTCCACTGGCTGGTAAGTATTGCTGTGAGGAACACAACAGCAGCAACAGCAAAGACAGGAGAAGATGCCTGTTGTCGTTTCAAAAGCCCTGGGAATGCCTCAGTGGTCAGACTGCTCTCAAGAAGAAGAATTGCTTATCACAACTGATTGCTTTCTTCTCCTGTTGAAGTTGCAGTTTTTATATTAATTTTCCAAGCACTAGGAAGAGGCTACGAGACCTCAGAAGAAGGCAGAAGAGCTGAGAGGGGAAAGGGAGGGCAAGGAGGGCATGGGAGATGAGCAGACACACAGTGAGGAGGGAGACAAAGCACAGATGAGGAAAGAGTGTAAGCAAGGAGATGTAGAGAGGGGAGGAACCATCAGAGGAGCGGCAAAAAGCCGGATAACAAAATCTCTCAGCATTTGTAGCTCTACTGCAATGTATGTGTATGTTCCCTGTGCAAACATTTCTTCCCACAGGTGCTTCGTCTCCTGGGCACAGGGATGGGTAGGGCATTAGTGGGAAGGTCAGCTGGAGAGGTAGGTGCTTGGATGTTGATATGTCAAAGGATGTACCCCTGTACATACCACCGGTAGAAATGCTTAAGGAAAGTCCTGATTCCTGTGTGCTCTACTCTCTAGCTGCTAGTTTTAAAGCCTGATTTTCAGGAAAGCAGCACACATTTCCTTGGTCCACTGACAGCAAGATCAGAAGCCAGCCCCACCTGGGGCAAGGTGAAAGTTTCCCATGTTTAGGTCCCCCGGCACGTTGCGTATCACATCTGTTTTTTGTGGAGCTGTTTACGTGAGGTCCCGCTAACAGGCACTCTCCTTCTTGAGCAGCCTGTGCCTGCGTGTGTCCCTGATCCGCAGATTAATGATAAGATTATGCTCGTGGTAGCTGCCTTGTTGCACTGCTGCTGGGAAACAGCATGTAGGCAAGAAGGTGTCCCTCATGCTCTAACGGCATGTACCCATCGCAGGCATTTGTGTAAGGGAGGTTATTTTGGAAGTGCAAGGAATCACACGATTCCGGCATAAATGTTTCCAGGAGATGTTTCTCTTCCTGCATCTGTTCCAAAGGGGAAAAGAAAAGGGAAAAGGTAGAGGGAGGCTTCCAGCCAGTCCTGTTAGCTTTTGCAAATGAATTCTCCAGCAAATGCAGCCTTCTCCTCACAGCATGAATTTTGCACACAGGGTGCACCAAGTTCACGGGCATGCCCCTGTTCATAGCTGCCTGGCAACGAATTAGGGCAAAAAAAGAGAAACACTTAAAAATGCCGCCCTGGACTTGCCAATAAACAGGTTGTTTGGAGTCTTGGCTAATCATTTTCTCTGATGAGAAACCTTAATAGCATTGTCTCTGTGCATGGCCGCCATAGGAAAAATTTTGTTTTGTTCTGTTTTTTCCTGTTCAGAAATTAACCACACACATTCCCTAAACATCTGATGGGTCTTAGACTGTGAGGCTTTTCCAAATGTTTGCAGAAGCCCTTCTGTGGCCAATTTATCTGTGTGAATATGTATTTCCTAGCAATGACACCATACCCTGATGGATGAAAGCGTCTGTGGCAGTTAGGCTGCTTTGCGTGACAGGACCCTAAGTGATGTCCAAGAGAAGAGGAGAAGATACAGATGCCTGAGTGGAGAGGCCAGGCAGGGTGACCGCTGTGGTTTAAACACCCCCCCGGTTGTGAAGAGGTCATGGCTTCTCCTGCTTGTCTCACTTTTCACAGGTAGTCTGGTGACTATAACCACCACCACCATGGTAAGTAAATAAGGTCCATAACACCAGCAGAGGGAATCAGTAGTTTTTATTCACTAAAATATGCGTTGTGGTTTTTTTTTTTTTTTTAAAAAGCTGTAGTCACACAGCTGTAGTCTGGACTCCCACGTTTCAGCTGTTCCCTCTGTCCACAGGCAGAAGTAATGCGTCACTTTCTGAATTGTTTCTTTTTAAAAAAACCCCATAAATCAGTTAATCAACAGCAGCAGTAACGCCGAGTAGAAATGGTCCATTTAGCTTCGGCCAGGAGAGACAGCGTCCACTGCAGCAGGTAATAGCCATGAAGCTCAGTGGTGTTTTTGGCTCGTACCGGTCCCCCCTCAGCCCTGGAGGGAGGCCGGCCCGTCTGACCCCGTGGTTCACAGCGCCCAGGTCCGCCCAGGCACCAAATAAAGCTGATTTTGTTAAAATTTAAGAGAGGCTCAAAATGCAGTGTGTTCAAGCAGGCCGCCGCGGGGCCCCGGAGCCGCAGCCTGGCTGCAGACAGGGCAGGAAAATGCCGCGTTTCCCCGGCAAGACGCACAGGATTTCCTGCAGCGGGTCAAGAAAACATACCTTCCCATTGTCCCCGCCGTGTCACGGGGAGTCCTTGTGCTCCGCTGGGGACAATGTCAGTTCCTACCCTGGCAACCAAGGAAAACAGGGAAGGTTGTTTGGCATTTTGCATGAGGCTGTTGCCTGCCTCCCTCACCAGAAAGGCCCGGCACTGGGAGAGACGGCGCTCCTCATGGCTGCTAATGAAAATCCCTGGCCGGCTGTTGGTTGGCCACTGAGGTGGAAAATCTGTGGCAGCCCAAGGAAAAAAAAAAGCTGTATTTAAGACAAACAAATGTTGGGGGGGAGGCGGGGAAGAGCAGACACCAGCTAGCTCCTCAAAGCGTGGTGCTGACTCCTGTCTTCGGGCAGGCTGCAGCATGGTGGGGCAGCAACAAGGTGGCCAGGTGGCTAGGAAGGGCCCATGAGGGGCATTTCGGGCCAGCATCAGGCTCAGCTGTGGCGAGGGGGGAATATGGCAATGAGGGCTTGTCAGGAGGCCACTTCACCGTCCCACAGCATGCCTGGAGCCAGGCTTGGTGGCCACCCCTCCATCAACCCTGGGTTAACTGTAGAGCAGGCTTCATGTTGTCCCTGTCATGATGTTCAATGTATTTGCTGTTATTGTCACATTTTGTCCCCTCTAGAATCACTTTAACATTAAAAGAACAGTCATAGTGAGGAAATTGCAGTCTTAAGTTCTTGCAAAGTCTGGGAACTGAGTCTTTTAATGGGCATTGAATGGACAGGGACGCTACATGCCATGGTGTACCTCAGAAACGTGACACAGCCCACACCAGCACACATCTCCCAAGCACTGCAAGTCCAGGCTCCGTCGCCACAGGCTGGATCCTGACCCGCTTTGGAGCCCCATGGTGGTGGTCAGGAAAGTCTCAGCTTTGACACTGCTGGGCTGGCACACCTCCAGTGTTAAAGGCACTATTTGCTTCCTGCAACGCTTTCATGAACCTGCATTTGCTTTTTGTCACAACACCAAACCAGCAAGTGCAGAATGAGACAGGGCACCTGGAAGGCAATGGCAAAGATTATATGAAGCTGAGCATTTTACTACAGTTTAAAGCAAAGACGTTCTCACTGACCCTTTAAAATAAGGTCATCTCAAAATACAGAAAAAGCGTAAATCAACTTATTGTTAACAGCGCTACACGGATATGTTTTTGTTTTTATACTGATAGTAAGAAAATCTCTGAAAAGGTGACTTAAATAAAAGAATATCAAACTGTAAGAGCCAAAAAAACAACACGCCCAGTGCATAGGACATTACCTCTGTGCTCAAGAAATGACGTTGAGTTTCTGGCTAAAATACAGATTTTCTCTCCAGTCTTGAAAAGTCAGTCTGTTCTATGTTTCAGTGCCCCCTAGAATAGCAGAATTGTTGTTTGAACAATACTGGTTTTTTGCTTGATTAAGGTTTGTTAATAAATACCAGCATAACGTGAAGGTGACCATACTTAAAATACAGCCCTAGAGATAGAAGTGTACATAAGCTACTCTTCTAGGCCTCAGAAATGCCCCTGCCACTAAATCAGGTGCAGACCCAAACTGCCATGAAATGGAGCCACGTCCAGAGCCAGTGTATGGCAAGCCTGAGTCTGAGCCATACTCTGACAAGGTCCACAGAGGGTATCATGTACAAGGCTGCCCGTTCAAAGAAAGGCAAAAAGGACACATATAAAGAGATTTCAAACATATCTTACTGTTAGATAAAAAAAAAAAAAAAAGAATTGAAGAGTGTTTGTCCAGGAGGGGGGAACATGTGTCTTTAAATTTATCATAGATAAATGGGCAGAGGAGATAGCAGCCAAGATTTCCTTGTCTGAGAAGCTGAAGCTAATACTGTCATCTGTGGTTAAGACCCATTTGTCAAGCAGAGTATGCTGAGAATAAAGAAAATCAACTCTCCCTTCCTTGTTTAATTTGACTTAATTAGCCAGAATTCTCCTTTCTGAAATAAAGTCATTTCCAATTGCAGGACACATTTCTGTGCCCTTACTTTCACTAACACAAATACATGGCTCCGCATGTAGGGAAAACAAAAGCTGAACAAATGTGCTGCAAAAACAAGATGCTCCACTACACTCACCTCCTTCCTTGGGAGAGGAGGACAGAACAAACAACACGTGGCAGATGTTAGCCACACAGTTCAGTGCCCTACTGGGAGGCATGCAAATACTATCGTGATAAGCAGCCTGGGAGAAGCTACATAGGAGAAAACAGCACACTTGTTGTATGTATGTCAGATTTGCCCCTCCATAACTAGGAGGAGGCATGCACTCATAGCACGGCACGGAGTACATAACGCAATTATAATTGGGTGCAATATGTTCACAGCGTTTAAAAAAACGTTGTCTTAAAAAAACGCGTGCCACGTTCAGATGGCTTAAATTCCCCATGAGCCCCTGTGCCTACTGCTTCCTACTGGCTGCTTCTGGTCCTTCAGCGGTGCCCAGCCAAGAGGAAACTTCAGGGCACAGATGGAGTTCAGGCTAGACAGTCCATAACCTTCACTGGATCCCGCTGGCATCCTGTGGTGCGAAACCTGCATCCCAGAATTACTTGGAGCCGTCGTCCTCCCAAACCCGATGAGCACACTTGCCTAAAATAGTCGCCTGCAAAGGTGTGGCGAGGCCAGCCTCGGGGCTCGCAGAATTGCTGAGGGGGGCTGTGAGCCTCAGAATATCCTTGTAATTTGTCTGTAATGCTAAACTTTAAATAACTGCCTTCCTCTTTCACTCCTTTTTACCTCGGCGAAGAAATGCGACATGCACTGTGTAAAGGGACTGTCACCAGCTGTTAATAAGAAAGCAGCTTTAGCTTCCCTCCGCTTCTCTTGTTCACACGTAGACAGTGTTGGAAATCAGTGAAAACGGGTGTAGCCCCTCTGCTACCGCCACCGCCACCTCCCACAAAGAGAGCAAGTGAGAAAGGGAAGAGGAAAGGTTGAAGAAACGGGCTGACCTACTTAGGTACTGCGAAGGACGAGCATGCGGGCTCCAAGTGCTGGGATGGCTGCGCGCGTTTGTTCTGGGCACCTACTGTTACCCTGGCACCCCTCCAAACAAATGGCTTTACACCCAATTCCAAAACAGCTCCTTCCTCCTCCTCTTCAAAATATGCCCTCCCCACTGTGCACGCTCTCCCTGTGATCCTTGCCGCCTTGGTTTTAAAACGGCCGCTTCCCCGAGCAGGCAGCCAGCCCCTGTCTTCTCACCCACCTGTTAATACCTGGCCTCCTGTTTGTCACACGGCAGCTCTGGGCTCTGGACCAGGCTCCCCCCCTGCTCCTGTGCCGCAGCCACTGCTTCCGGCATGGGCCACCTGTCCCTCCTGTCTCAGCTGAGAAAGGACAGGACCTAACTGCAGGGTAGGTGGCTGTCAGCGAGCGGACCCGGCTTGCGAGGAGTGGTTTCCAGAAGCAGGAAGGAGAGAGGAGGCAGGTCTCCTTGCTCTCGGGAGCCCTGACTCAGACCCCTTCCCGTGTGTCGCACGCCGCCCCCTCCCCTCCGCTGGCTCCGAGCCCCCGAGTGGCATCACTCGAACCCTGCAAGTTAGCCAGCCTGAAAATTATACCCACTGGGATCTGGCCAGTTCGCAAAGCCTAATATCAGCCATTGCAAGGTGGGATCAACGCGTTCAGGCGACACAAAGATTGCATTATAAACCCTTTTGGATTTAGATGGCAAATGATCCTTTTTCTCTTCAGACGGTATTTCTGGCAATTCAGAACAGTTACAATTGCTCGTCAGAACAACCAAAAGTGCTTCCCTGGCAGCACGGCAGATCTTACTGAGAGACTGGAAGAACCTTCTTTGGTTTCTATATAAAACCCACTGATGACTCATATAGGACTCAGAAATTGTCCTAGTTAGAGATAAATGGGAAGATACACTGCGGATCTGGAGAGTGAAGCCTGAGTCACAGAGCTGGAACCGGGATCAGAAGGCAAACTTCCCCGAAGTTAGGGGTCTTTGGGAGACAAAGGGGTTTGGTTGCATTTTTCACGCAAGCATCACATTCGGCATTTCTTCTTTTTCTTTTCCTTCCCGCATCCTCACTGGGTCTGTTTTGGAATATGGGGAGTCTTGTAGTTCCTTTTGTCTACTCCCTCTACCACCTTTTGTCTTGCTTCACACCAGTGATATCTTAGAAGCAATTAAAAGAATTCCACTGAGTTCCACAATGCCAAGTCTGCTTCGGTCCCTTACCAAAGACTACGTAATGACGTTACACACACGAATCGCAGTTAAAGATCATTACTGAGGGGGGCAAAATCAAGCACTGAGAAGCTAGAAAAGGCCACTGCTAAGCTGGCTTGCGGAGCTTCAGTTTGGCTCCTCTGTGCGTACGCACGTTGCAGCAGTCTTTAATTACATGAGCATAATCCTGCGCTGTTTGTCCCACAGAACCCCTACCTCATCCAGCTCTTGGAGCAGGTGGTGCTCGCTTAATGAGCAGCTATTTATATTGGGTCTGCGCTCAGCGCAAGACCCCGTGCCTTGTTCACTGAATGCTGTTCAGACCCTGGGAGCAATTCACTTTCCTGCAGGCTCTTCTAGTGTACTTACCACTCTCGTACTGGAGGGCTTCATTTTCACAACACCTTTCGGAGATGAGGAGGTGGAATTATTCCTGTTTATAGATGGTGGATTACACAGGGAGACGAGAAGGGTCCAGTTCTTTGGGGTGACCCCTGCTGGGCTCCTGGGCTTTCTGTGCTCCACGCACAGGCTCCCACCTGCATGAGGGAGCTCAGGGCTTCTAGACAAAAGACTGTACTAGGCAATCCTAGTATCCACTGTGGAAAATCTGCTTTCAATGGTTTGTCTTACATCGTGTAAGACCCTTCCAGGATTTCCTTTGTATATAAATATTTGCCAGAAATAATAGTGGGAAAGAGATTCTCTCAGCAAAACTTTTACAGCTCTTGCATGCTAGTTATGCAAAACAGCTAATTTAAAAATATTAATGTCTCCAGGAGTAATTTTTTATACCCTTCAGTTATTTGTAGATTGAAAAGGACTTTCACATCTTCATTTGATACTGATACGTCGCCCCACTTCTTTCCAAGTAGAACAAAAAACTGCACTGAGTATTTCCGCATCATTAACAATGTTGGCATCCCCACCACCAATGATAGGCTGATGCCAATTCCTTTTGCTTCTACTATATTAAGTAAACCCTACTTGACCTTCTCAGTCTGCTGTTTGCCCTGCTCTTTGAACCTACTTTGCTTTTGTTAAAACTTGGTAAGTTATAATGCCTCTTGTTTGGTCTCTTTTGCCCTTTTATGTGCATTTTTTCCCCTAAGAGATGACTCCTCTTTGCCTCACAAACAGAATGAGTTGTGAGACAAATCTGCCCTTTTTCTTAATGGTGAAAGCTTGACCTCTTGACCATATAATAACCTACGTATTCTTACACACCCTTCTTGGTGTCTTTGCAAATTTTTACTTCCAGTTTTCCTCACATTTCTTATCACCCTGAGGTATTAGCCCTTCTCAAGTGTCAAGTATACGTACTACTGGGGATACTGTCTGTGGTGTAGTGAGTGCAGTCAGGTCATGATAAAGGTCCCTAAGCAGCCACCAGCTTCCAGTCCATTGATTATTTGATCTTCACACATCATAAGGAAGTCCAAACTGGAATTCCCTCATGCTGGCTGCCATGTTTCTTGTGTCAAAGCAGTCTCATCTACAGTGCTTTCCTGTGAACACGTTTCTCCAGATTGGAAATCTATTGGGATCCCTCAGAACAGTACGGTACAGACTTTCCAGACGCTGTCAGAAAGTCACTAAGAAATGTCCTCTGCTGGTCATGGTTGGTCTGCCCATTCCTCTTCACACTTTGGCCTATTCTGTCTCCTTCCCTCTAAATGATTTATGCCACAGCCTGTCTGCTCCCTGTTCTTGCCTTCTTGTTTCTCTTACCCTCTAGACCTCAAACCTATTTAGCCCAGGCTCATTATCTCACTAGATCCAGTCTCTCCCTGACAACTTGCACTCCAATTTATGGTCTACACCTTTATCTTACACTGACCAACAGGCCTAATTAAGCTTTCCTGAGCTTTCTGTCCAATTCTGGTGCTCCTCTCCATCTCCACTTTGGTGCTTTTATTTCTTGTCCCAAGTCATCCTCTGTAACCACTTCCTTACCACATTTTTCTTCCTTCCTCGGCCCACAGCTCTTCTCCTGTGCTCTCTCACTTTAATACTCTGTCACTTCCTGCCCCCAGCTCCCATTCCCAGCCTACTCATCCAGCTAATCCCAACCCCTGTTGATCTTGCCCTCCTAGCTCTGGTGTCAACAGACGCACTGCTTCAGTCTGTCCATCCCTTTTCCTATCCTCATGCCAGTTGCTGTCTCCTCTGCATTTGAAGCCCCCAACTTAAACAGTCAGTACCAGGAGGGTCACTGAAGCAGTAAGTTGACAGAGGAGGAAGTACTCAAGGTTTTGCGATCTGCAGTCCCGACTCCCTGGTCATCTGCATCAGAGACCTGGGCAGAGTCTCTGCCCACCCCTCTAGGAGCCAGCTGAGTGGCAACCTGATGAATACCCACCTACAAGAGTTTGGACATGTTTGCAGGTCCACCAGCATAAACATAACCTGAGGGCATCATATGAATATAGTCCAGTGCACTACAGATATGGCCCCTCTTCTCAGTGCTGGCTCTAACTCAGCCTAGAGCAGCTATCACAGGGAAAGGCTGGCTTCCCTCCTGTAACGCTGGCCTCAGGCACGCTCTGTTATTTCACAGAGAGGTGCATCTTCAGTCTCTATTGTCTCTTGGGGGTAATGTCGAGGTGGAGCATGCTCCATGACAGTAGCATCCTTGGGGGCTTTATCTGTTCACATCTACAGAGTCTCCACTGAGCAGCTATGACGTGAGATTGTTTTTTCCCCAAAAAGTATGTGTTGGCCAAATTAGGTGGATTTTCAGAAAGATGGTATAAGGCACATCCCTGAAGGCAAGGCCAATCCCCTGCCAGATTTCAAGCCCTGTTTAGAAGCATGGGAATGCTACAATGTTTCCAAGAAAAAATTGCCAGAACATTTAAATTTGGTCTAACCAACACACTTTCCCCAAACCTCATTCTTGGAAAGGCCAAAGCTGATGGATCAGAATTTCTTTTAAAAAAATAAAAATCAATCAACCTGAACAGTATGGTAAATTTGTCTTCAAATAATCAATGTTTGGCACAGCTGCAAACTGCCAAAACCACAGTCTTGTAATACAAAGCTGTGGACAGTTTTTATAATAAACAGCAGCCCCAAATGACTCATAATCATCATTATTTCCCCTTCCCCTCTCCCTCCCAGCCCCCCATTTAATTTTTGGTATCCTTCTGTCTTTCCCTCTTGTTTACAAATTAAAGTGGATTTTCATGCATCCTAAAAGATCCTGTAAGGTCAACAATTTACATTAAAATACACGGTGGATATAGATACCATGCTCTTACTTTCAAAAACCAAAACTAAAATTACTAAACAAAAAATAAGACTGGGAGTTTGTTATTTTTCATTCCACAAGCACACCTCACAAATGTCAAATTTCGTAGCTGCACAATCAATAAGTGGGGTGTAGAAAATCACTAAATATTTTTCAGCCCATTCTGAGTAAACATACAAATAGTGACTTATTTTCATGGAAATGCACAGGAGTGTCTCCTTGGCTCCAAAATGAATTGATACATCCAAGACAGCTAAAAATGAAAAATTTGGAAAATGAAAAAGTTTTATGGCAGCCAGTTTTGTGCAGATACCTGAGGACCTGTTATCACTCAATAGTCACTAACTGAAAGAGTCCAGCTCTTAAAATAAGTGTCACCAATGACAGCATTACGACTGTGTCGCTCTATCTTTCCTTTAATGACACAGGGCGTTATCACTTGGTGCCTTGTAGAGCCAGAACTTTGACTTGAAAGTGGCTTTTCATATGCGGAGAATTTAATTCCTGATTTACTAGCTACATTTTTTGGTCTTGTCTCGGTGACTTTCTTTCCCCCACACAAAGTGTGCATTCAGATATCTTTTTGAGAGCTGTCTCCTCTGGCTTCCTCAGGGCAGCAGAACCATTTATTTTCCTTCATGAGATGGCCAACCTCCACGGAAACCCTATTAAATGGTTTAAGAATCAACATGAAATAACGTAGAAATCATCTGTGGAAAACTGCAAAGGGTGGAAACGATGTCGTCATATATTAGCAATGCTCAAAAATAAAATAAAATAGCTCCACAGGGCTTTTCCAGTATTTGTGGAGTGGCACACCACCAAAGCACATTCAGTAAGGACAGGGTGCTTTCGGAAAGCTTATTTGGATGCACCCGGGCATGCAAATGCACACACACACGCATGGAGAGCAGGGAGAGAGCTATTTTGCTGGCTTGGAAGAAGTCAAGTGTTGGAGGATGCTAGTCAATGAGCTGCTGCCTGCTGCCAGGTTGAATAGTGTTTCTCATTTTTTCTGTACCAGCGGTTGGTCACAGCTGGGAAGGGCAATCCTGCCCTGTCCTCGGCTCCTCCGCGGGTCCCCAGCAGGGCAGGCAGGGTGAGGATGGCCAGGACCAGCATCCCCCAGGGGAGACATTGCACAGGAAGGTGCCAGCAACGCCCTGGGAGTTGTGCTGGCCTCTGGCAGGGGAGAGTGGCGGCTGGAACAAGCTTTTGTCCCAGGCTGAAACTGGTTTGGGAGAGCTTTAACCAAAGAATAATATTCATAAAAAATCAGGAAACTGGGTATCGTACCTAGCAGTGCCATCCCAACATTTCCAAGTTTAGTGCTTGCTGATGACAATCTCCATACATAAATCTGGTGTGCCCTGCTCGTCTTTCATTATGTTTGTCTTCCACAGAGAAAAGTTGCAGTCTTAACCAGCTTAGTTACTCATTTTCTCCCCCGGCCCCCTTTGCACAAGTCATGAGGATGCTGAAGCTCTGAAAGAGGTAGACAAAAGATGACAGCATTTCCTGAGATTTATACGGCACATATTTAGTGTTTGATTTATGCCGTGTTGATGCTATTTGTCAATTGCCTTATTAAACCCCAGAAACATGGAGACAGCATCGCAGATGGGAGAAAGAAGAGGAAAGTCTTCCCTCTGATGCTGGAAATAAAGAAGAGTCAGAGGGAAGAGGGGACCACTCTGTCCTGTCTCTGATCACCGTGGGAGCTGCTGCTCTGCTTTTGGTTTACAGCCCAAGCGATCAGAAAGGATCCGCTCCTTTTAATAGGCAGATAGAGACGTACAAACCCCCTCCAGATAAAACCTGGTGGATTGGGAGTTGCAGTTTTTCTTCTTCCCCTATCCCTGACTTAAAGACAAGGTAGCTGCGAGGCCGTGGCTGTGAGAGAGAAGGCAAGGGTGAGTTTAGCTGCACATCATGTGCCAGGCTGGTGAGTGTGTGTGTGTGAGTGTGTGTGTGCCCACCCGGAGCTGAGTCAGGGCGAGGGCATCTTTTGTCATCGCCTGGGGGAGCGGGGCAGAGGGGCTGGCAAGATCACAGCCCCAGAAAGTTTGCGGTGGTTTTACAGTCAGTAGCCACTGCACCAGTCATCTCTGCATATTTAAAAAATGACAGGCAGTTTGGGCATCTGCTTACATCAATATTCTGTAAATACAAGGATAAATTGGTAGCCCAAAACAGTGAGAAAGCTTTGCATAGGTTCTGTTTTGAATGCTATTTATTACACAGCATGATATACACAGAACTCTTATTCATGTCAGTGGGAGTTTTATGCAAACATGGAGAGCAGAATGTGGCTCAAAATTGTAACTTGATTTGCTGTAGACAGGCCTTTCTGCATGCAAGGCTGCGAAGGCAAGTTCTCCTCTTCACACAAAAAAAGGTGCAAACCTGTTACCTAAACCCAGTGTAATAAGAAGGCTGTGGTAAAGTGCAGAAAGGTCCTGCTGCCTGGCATTATTTTACACCAATTCACACATCACCAACAGGAACGAAGAGAAAGAGAGAAGGGAGCAATACTGGAAAATATGCATAGCTAAAATGTTTCCCTACAGAGTTTGGTTATATTCAAATTTGCAACTGATTGTTTTTAAGGGATAAGTGTATTTCTATAGATGTGATATTATTATGGGGAGATGGTAAATTCTCTGTAGATAATGATGTACTTAGATTGCTGGTAAAAAAGCAATTTCTATCCCCCTGCCATCATCTAACCTAAAACGACTGACCTGAATAATCATAGGTTTATGATTGAACACCTCTGCTTGGTGTTTTGTTTTGTTTTTAACAATAGTGTTGAGAAGACCTGCCTTCCTGACAACATGAAAGTTTAAAAAGTAAGGATTATTTTTTTTATGATATTTTATCTAATTTTTTTCTTGCCCTAAGAGTTAGAAATCTTATTTATACTGGCCTCTTTCCCACTAGCACTCTGACTGATTTTGGACAGTACTGTAGTGACACTTAAATTTGAACTGTCAGGAAAGCATATACCTTAAGTATGCGTTAGAGTAGCGAAATTTTATTGCATGTTAAAACAAGTGGCCACAGCGTTTGTGTAATTTGGCATTAACAGATGAAGAAACACCGTCCATGGGAAAACCCAGATGCTTTGACAATACGGCATTGGTACTGTATAGCATTACAGCAATGACAAAGATCTGCCACTGAAGACTTGGACATATTTATCACTCAGAACTCCTTCTGTGATTGTAACTGCCACAAACTCCTGCAGAGCACATAAGCTTTGCACAGAACAGACTTTTTTCCCTTATTTTTTTGCTTAGAATAACGATGGTCTCCCTTCACAAGCAAGATTTACCCAAGATGTTTTTTAAGAAAATGTAGAGGAAGGAATCCCTAAAAAATTGTATATCAAATGCTTAATTAACACACTTAGGCTGTAAATGCAGATATGTACTCTAAGGAAAAAAACAGTCTCGTATGTTGAGTCTGTTTTATATTCAGTTTGGAAATTCTAAGCTAAGACAAAGTTTTCAAGATATTTCAAAATATACTTGAAAGATTCAGCCTTAGAGCTCTGTGAACCCTAACTCTGCCCACTACTGATGGCAACATTGCCCTGTGTATCACTACAGAGAGCTGCCAAGGACACTACCTGTTCAAGGTATCGTAGTACATTATGGCTGAGAAAACTCTTCTAATTACAGCAAACTCCTTCCTAGATTTGCACTCTACAGTGTGCCATGTGTATCATACATGGGCCACCTGGCTGGAAGGCAGCTTCGTAGAAAAAGACCTTGGGTCCTGGTGGACATCAAGTTGAACGTGAGCCAGCTGTGCGCCCCTGCAGCAGAGGCGGCTGAAGATAGCCTGGGCTGGATCAGGAGGAACGTTGCCAGCAGGTCAGGGCAGGTGACCCTTCCTCTCTAATCAGCTGGGGTGAGGCCACACCTGAAGTGCTGTGTCCAGATCTGGGCTCCCCAGTACAGGAGAGATATGGAGCTACTGGAGCGAGTCCAGAAAAGAACCACAAAGAAGGTTAGAGGGGTCTGGAGCATCCCTCCTACAAGGAAAGGCTGAGAGAGCTTGGACTAATCAGCCTGGAGAAGAGAAGGCTCAGGGGGATGTCATCAATGTGTACAAATATCTGAAGGGAGGGCGTAAAGAAGACAGAGTGAGGCTATTGCCAGTGTCATCCAGTGACAGGACCGGAGGCAATTGGCACAAACTGAAATGGGAGGCTCCGCCTGAACATCAGGAAACACTTTTTCCCTGTGCAGGTGACTGAGTATTGGCAGAGGTTGCCCAGAGAGGTGGTGGAGTCTCCCCCCTTGGAGGTATTCAAAAGCTGTCTGGACATGGTCCCTGGCAATCTGCTCTAGGTGACCCTGCTTGAGCAGGGAGGTTGGACAAGATGACCTCCAGAGGTCCTTTACAGCCTCAAATGTTCTGTGATTCTGCGATACTATTAAACATGGTGAGCAGTAAATTTAAGCCTACTAACTGGAGGTTTCCTTTTCACAGATCCCTTTCCCACGCCTATCCAGACATCTCTGGGTTTTTTGTACCACATTGAAAACAATTCCTCTGGTCAAATATACTACCTTGCAATTAAACCACTGTCCTGATTTTACCTTTTAAACAAATAATGACCAAGCAATCTAACATTTATCAGCCTCCGAAGCAATTAGAAAGATTTTGGTCTTTCATGCTGTGAAGAGCACATGCACGCCATAGGGACATCTTGCATAAAGTCCTGATGGAATCAGCTTTGATCACAGAGATGTCTTTTATTGTGGTAGAATATAGGGGAAAAGTTAGTGTGTGGGGGCTCACTCATTTTTTAAAACGTCTACTGCTTGCTTTTTTAAAACCTTTACTTGCCATTTCAAAATATTGACTTGAAAAAGAAGTCTTAATTTAAAATGTTGTCTAGTTTTTTCAGTATTTGATCTGGTTTTGCTAATTCATCTTCATTTTCTGACCAGAAATAACTAATTTAACTAGTACCGCCATTTATTTTAGTAACTGATTTAGAACTGGTGCAACCTGGTGGGGCTGCCTGTGCCAACGGCATGACGGTTACATCTGCAGCAGAAAACCTGGCATCACTGCTTGTCCTGAGGAGTAAGGAATCCAGTTTGGAAAATCGTAGCTTTTCTAACCTCTACCCACAAATCCAGCCTCACGCACACATTAAATCCCATCCGTTTTAGATACGACCTGGAAACGTGCCAGTCCTGTCCCCGCAGCACCATGTGTACCAGCAGGTGTGACCCACAGAAGAATTTGTTGGGGAAGCATCGCGTGGCTGCTGAGAAGGGGGAAATGGTGAAACAAGGATAGGACGAGTATCCCAGGGATGGGGAAAGGGGGCACAGCGAGGACGGGAAGCTCCCTCCCTGCACCGACCAAGCTTTCACCTCTACGTGCATGTGTCCTGTTAGTGATTTTTGGTGCACGTAGCATTCCTCATTCAAACCTCTCACTGAAGGCAAGTCATTGCCAAAAAGACCCCCCCTCAGGAGACTTCAGTCCTTCCTCACATCATATATTAGCACCTCAGATCTCCTGCATTACTGCTCAGACTAAATGTGCATTTAAAAAGAAAGAAAAAAAAAAAAAAAAACAACCCACCACCACACATTGCAATCTTCCTGTGAAAAAGAATCACAAACATGAGGATAACACCCCAGCCCCGGCTGTCGGGAAACAGTCTGGGTTTGGGGGGGTTTGCTAACTCGTCCTCTCCGTGGCGGCCGAGCCACCTCAGTAGACGGGCAGTGGAGCGTGTGGAGCCCAGCGAGGAGCGCGGCCCTTCTCCTGGTGTCACCGCTACAGTAGCCGACTCGTTGAATAACTGCAGCACTTGGAGGTAGACGGAGTGCTCAGTGACCCTCATAATTTCTCGTTTCTTCCCTCAGATGGAGTGGTCGGCAAGTTGTGCTTATGGTAGTAGATTGCAAGATGTAGGAGCTCTCGGATGATCTCCGCAAGATGTGCTTTCACTTACCCATGTGCATCTCTTTGTTTCTGAATTTAAAATGTGGTATATCTGAGTGAGGAAAATTAGGTTTCTATGCAGGCTGCTTCCTTTTCAGCTCAGAAATAAAAGATGTTGAAATAGGCTTTTTGAGCAAACCTACTTAGGGGCAGGAGGCTTTCTCTAACGATCGGAAAAGCTCAGAATGACCAAATTGAAGTAAAAATCCCAGAATGGTGGGGAGGAGAGTATCATTATTTTTTACAGATGGCATGTCTGAGCAGCGTTTGGCTTTGGTTCCTGGACCAATGCAGCATGTTCTTGCTGCCGGTAGTGGCAAATCCAGTGCACTAGAGATGGGGGTGCTGCAAGACACTCCTAAAAGCTCCCTAGGATTAGTGCAGCAGTGCTTCATTTGGGGTCACGTGGCCCCTTCTCCAGCCTCAAATCTGCGAGTGTCTAAGCTAATAGAAAACACTGAAGGGGGTATTGAGGAAAACCTGAAAGGTTTGCTATGGGAACGTTGATCAGGGATCCCAGAAGCGCACAAAACAGTTTTTCCTCTGAGCGTCTGTGTCACTTAGACATCTTTGAAATCTTCATCTGCAGCTTTCCTGCTCTAGGGCTGGTCCCTGGCAATGCAGTTTCTAACTGGAATTTTTTTTTGCGGGGTTTTGTCTGCCTCCATCTCCAAGAATTTCTCAATGCGAGTGCCTAGAGGTGTGTATAGCCCAGGACATGTGATGAGAAAGGGCCGTGTATATTTTGTGGTTTTGTGGAATGGCAGTGCAACCCCGGTGATGCAACTGTGCCTCTGATTCTGATTCTGGTACTTCTTTCTTGGAGAAATCACTAACCCTCTCGGTGCTGTTGTTCCTCGGTCTGCACACTGAGAATGGTGGTATACGCTTGCCCTCCTCTGCAAAGTGACCCCAGCAGAGCCAGTGAAGGTTTCAAAAGCAGCACACTTTTTCACCGTCTTGGTGCTGCACAAATGGGAGCAGAGAGTTTGTGGGCGCTGAAAAGGCTCAGTATGTCTGTCACGGCTTGTTTGTCTCCCCAGATAGCAGCTATACAGCACTGCAAGCTCAAATGACTCAGGAGGGGAAGGGGGAACCTGTGAAGAAGTCAACTCTACCAAACCCAGCAACCAAGCGCTAAGGCAGAGACTTCCTCCCTTTGGTGTCTGTTAGTAGGACAAAGCACTCCTGGTGCCAGCCTGGAGCCCACAGCAAGCTGTCCTGTGGGCAGCGCCAGCAGCCAACGAGCTAATTTCCTTCAGCCAGGTAAACGGCCATGTAGGCTTCTCCGCACACCCAGACTGCTCATTTGGTTGCCGTCTAGACGTGGTGCCCGGTACCTCCAGCCACTGTGCCTTCCTGCCCTTCCTGCACACATTTGCTCGCAGACTTCCCCATCAGATGGGGCTGCTGCCCCCGTAGGCAGCCAGGCTCCGTGTGCCCCCGAGGACACCAGCTCAAGCATCAGCTGGAGGGAGGAACTCGACGGCAGGAGACAAAATGAGCAGCTTCTCCAGACCCCCGCTTAAAGACAGTCACAGCAATTCTGATGCGCTGCCCAGTGAAGCGCAATTTCGCTCTTACATTGGCAAAGGCAAACTTTTATGGACTGTTCATGCCCTTTGGGCACGACCCCGGCCCCGTGTCCACCCTCCCTCACACATGTGTGGAGCAGAAGCGCTTCGTGGCAGGCAGCGCAGTCACACACGCCTAAGCGAGATGAGAACCAGACTCCCCTTTTTAGTAGCCTCTAAATGCTGCTGTGTCCAAATGAACCTTTTCATTAGACGGGCGTACAGCAGGAGTCCAGGCAGCAAAAACACAAGATTAATTCGTAAGGCAGAGGTCTAGCCATCCCAGAGAAGAAATGATAATATCAGTGTAGGTAATACGTGCCCCAAATATCCACTGGCAATATTCTCCCGAAAATGTAAGCGAGCCCTAAAACTCCAGGTCAGTATCTTGTGGAAGGGACCCCTTTCCCTCTGCTCCCCAGTGGTTTCCATTTCATTTTTTGAATTATTAAAAGATCAAATGTTGGAATGCTGGATAGCCTGAATTCATTTGTCAGATCACGAAGTACTCATAACATTTCTCAGCCTTAATAACACATCTGCTCTTAAAATGTGGTCTCTTGATAATAGCTGGCTGAAAGTGTCTGAATTTAGGGATTATTTGAGACAACAGATTTCCTTCTATTTGGAATTGAATGAGGCATCTGCTCCCTCACTGTCAGCTTTGTGGGATATTCTCAAGGCAATCATAAAAGGGCAGATCATTTTGTACGTTATGAGAAGGAAAAAAGACCTCTGTTGGCAATTATGAGACTTGGAAGGGTGAATTAGGGACCCGCAAAGGTACCACTTCGTGTCCAAAATATCTAGCTACTCCATCCGTTCTCCCCTCTGCGTTGGGTGGGATGCAGATTTATCCGACGAGCAGAGAGGGAGGGGGCAGTTCTCCTGTCAAAGCCAATGTTAGCAAAAGGGAAAGAGAAAGAAAACGAGTCAGGAAAGGATGTACGCATTCTATCTTGGATAACTGACCCAACAGCATATTAGAGAGATTAGGACTCAGGATGGAGAGCGAGGCATGGATCCCTTGGAGGATTAAAGGAAATTCTGCCAATATTTATGCCAGTTTGGTACGTTGGAAAACCGGGACAAAAAAATGATTGCTTGCAAATTATTTAACACATATTCATCATCAGAATCTCCTCCCACATATCAACGGGAGATGATTAATAAAGAAGTAAAAACAAAAGCAGTCAGAGCTGAGGGGAGGCACCGCTTTGCACTTTGCAGGTACAGCATTCATTTCTAGATGTGAAACATTACGGGCAGCGCCCAGGGGATATTTGCCAAGGTGGGACGGGATGCGTGCTCTGACCCCCCTGCCCGCCCAACACACGGATGAACGCACAGCAATACATAGATACGTGGATATACACAAAGATATGCATCCATCCATATATAGCATGTGTATACACTCACACACATACACAAGTCTGTACGTATGGATGTATAGATACGTATATATAGCTTCTTAGTCAAGTGACGCAGACTGCCGCAGCTGGAGATAACACTGTATCTGCTCGTGGAAAGACAGGCGTGCACTTAGACTTATTTATGTGGTAGAAAATGTGTTGGAGGGATGTGAGCTGCCTCAAAGCCTTTGTCAGAGGAGCGGGGAGCAACCTGTGAGACACCTTGGCTGCATTTGGGTCTGGGAACAATTATTTGCTGTGAGACTGATCCTGACATGAAACACCCTCCTACTGCAGTGGGGACCTCCTGCTGCAGGGTGGGATTCAGGCAGGTGGGAACCTGTGCCCCAGGGCCTCCCTGCGCTGCACAGGAGTCCCCAGCTTGTGTCAGGGAAGACTGTTTGGGTTGGAAGGAGGTGAGCTGCCCTGTCTGTTTTACCTGAGACGGGCAGAGGAAGGCGCCTGACAGTGGGCTCTGGCATGCAGACATATTTATGAAAATACATAGCCTGAGTTTGGAAATGCCACAGAACCTTAAGGGAGTTGCCAGTTATTTTCTGCTTTCTGATACCTGCCTAGAGACCCGAAGACTGACTTAGGAGCCTTGAATGAGGATCCCTTTTTGAAAATCTTGGTTCTTCATTTTGAATGACTGAAATCCTGGAATAAAATATTAGGACCTCCAGGCGCCTGCCCCGAAGGCAGCACCGGTGCCATAGGCAGGACAACCGCCTCCCTGAGACGGGGCGAGGCAGAAGATAGAGTGGGCTTTCCCACCATAGAGAGTGTTGGGCACCTTTGCCCAGCCCGATGTGCACAGGACCCTCCCAGAGATGGGGAGGTCGTGGCGGGACTTTCCTCCCTGGGCAGGTAGCCTGGCCGTTGGGTCAGAGCAGACTTTCGGCTCACAGCTGGCTCGGGGAGAAGGAGCAAATGCAAATGCACTGCATAATACATAATGCACCCACAGGTCAGTGAGCATTGCGCATCCCGCTCTACGGCTGCGCTGCCGAGTAGGAGCCTGCTCTTCTTCTCAACCCAGGAGACGTGCTCTTTAGCGAAAGCTGTAGAGGCTTATGGCGTCAAGGTCCGTGGTGCAATCCCCGGCCCTGGCAAGGGCGCCTGGCAGTACCGAAGCTCCCCCGAGCCACCCCGCGTCCTGCCCAGCTGCAGGCGGGAGTCCGGCCAGGGAGCCGGCCAAGCATCCCCGCGTGGGGCTGAGCAGGGCTCCCGCCGGGAGCTGGGCTTTAGCACGCTAATCCTCGGGGTGAGGGCAGGGTCTTCAGCCACGAGGTTTTCATTCAGGGATGGCTCGGTTTCAGAGGCAGCTTTTTAGCACTTTGAATGAGGCCGGCATCAATTCTTCACGTTTTATATTGAATATTGCAATTTGTATTAGGAGAGGTGTTTGAAGTTTCTGATTTTCCCCTTGGCAACCTTTAAATCTCATTTTTAATCCCTTAGCCCCTTTAATGAAGTTCTTGGTAGTTTACATTGTTATTAAACCTCTGTTTAGGGAATATAATTTTAATCCTCATTATATGCCAAATATAGGTATCAAATATTCATTGTGTAATTGCAATTAAAAAATATGCCCCCCCAAAGGATCTTTTATATTAATTTAAATTATCCTGCACTTATATTATGGTTGGAAATAACCTGTACTGCTGAAAATGTCTTAATTGAAGTAATGTCTGTAGTTATAGTTAGAACACCTCCTTGTTTTGGTTAAATCCTGTTCTGTGACACCATAGCCATGCAGATACAGAATTACAGTGGTATTATATTTGAACCCTTTTTCCCCCCTCTTTGTACTTTAAAGAAAAGAAACAGTTGAAATCACTGATTTTGTTTTAAATGTTAGCAAAGGTAGAGTAATTAATCCAGGCAGCTTTTTTTATGCGTTTGACAAAGCTTCATGTCACATGAACTGTTTTCTCTTTATAATCAGTGAGACAGATCCTTTACTCCTGCAAAAACCTTACAAATCTCAAAAGGGTAATCAAGAAAATACAGAAAAATCCCCATATAACTAATTGAATGATTTAAAAATATGAACTTTCCTGTTTCCAACTTTAACATGGAAAAAAATTATGATGTTTTGCATATAGGTATCATGGGTGGGAGCACAATTGCAGTGGATCTCAATAAAATAAACTGATAGCAGTTTACAAGCTTACAAGATTATTCATTTAATCTAGTGTTTGTAGATAATAATACCAATTTAGCTTTAATGTAGCTCTTTTTATTCTTACACTGAACACTCTTTACAAGAAATAAAAAGGGCTTTTGAAGTCTTTAGATGACAATTGTTATATTTACAGATGATGATCTCTGTATTTGAAAGCTGCATTAATTGGCATCATCTTCCAGCAGAGACATTTCGGCATGGCCAAGCTTAGTGTTACGTAGCAGATTGATTACAAAGAAGGGACTCCTCCCCTGACCTTTGTAGTCAATACTCCAAGCAACCAGTACAACTAGGTGGATTGGCCACAGCAAGATCCGTCACCAGCTTGCAGTCTGCATTGACATGGTTACATATTTTTATTTAAACTTGCCACATAGACCTTTTTTTTTTTTAACAGCAGTAGTAAGTATTAAACGGAGAAGCTGTCAGGCTAAAATAGAATGAGGATTAAAACAAATTCTGAAATACAAATCCCACTACACTTGGAGAAAATTCGTATGCGACTTCTGCAGTCAGCCCTCTGTTTCTGCAAACTGGCAAACCCAAATGGGAGGACCAGGTACAAATTTTCAAACTCAGGCCCATCCCTGTTTGAAGTGTGATCTCCGGGTGCGAGTGATGGGAGAGAGGAGAGGAATGGGAAGGAGATTTGGCATGGCAGAGTGCTTCCCGCTTTTTCCTTCTAACAGCCTGCTGTGGTCACTCAGGAGAACAAGATGCCCCAGGAGTGTCTCCAAAGAGCACCACCATTCAGGCCACTTGGATGTTGATAGCAAATGGCTTTTGGAAGCCAAACACTCTTCCCAAGAAGATGTAACAGGGTACTCTTTGGAGTAGCAGCTGCTACCAAAACCGTAGTGGGAGTATTTACGCAGTAGTGGAAGAGAATTTCTGCTATTGCAGAAAAGGAGAATGAGGGAAAGTTAAATGGAACCCAGGCATGAACACCATGTCCTTGACTCCTTGTGCTCTACAAAGACTGATGGGAGCAGTCTGGCTAAAAAAGAGTTTGAAGCCTCTTGTGATCCCTGGAGCCAGTTTTGGTTACTCCTCAGGTTTCCAGCTCTGAAATTCCTGGATATTGCCCATGTTAGAATGTGGCCTTCCCAGTCTTGTGGTTGGACCTGTTGCAAGGCATGGGTGGCGGGGACTCCCATGAAGTCTTCCTTGCCCAGGAAGTCTTACTGCCCTTTATGTGCCATCACTCCTCTTTCTATTGTGCGCAGTCCGTCACAGGTCCTTAGCACATAGCTCGCTTCCTTGGCCACCCACAAAGCAGCTGGGGCCAGGGGATGACTCCTTTTCTTGGAGTCTTGGCAAGCAAAGCCAGGTGCTGCAGGTGACTGAAACCCAGTCATTGCAGGCAGGGTGAGGGGTATCAAGCTCACTGCCTATGTGGCGATTCTGCTCAAGTCTACCAGGTGGGAAAGTTGTTTTTGGTTCAATGTTGGATGCTCTTGGCCCAGCCCATTATTTCCAAACCATCTGAGGCAGCTTGCAGGTTTCAGGAGTGCTACACATTCAGGAAGGGGAGGAGGCTGAATGCTGCTTCTGCACTTCACGTGGATCAAGACCGTGAGCAGCAATTCACCCATCACTGGGCTTGTCTGCAATGGGGTGAGTCAAAGCTCTTGACAAGATGGGACCTCACCTTGCCTGTGCCTCCCCTTCCTCCCACAGCCCTGGCTGAAATTGGGACCATGGGGGTTCTGGTTGCAACAACCCCATGTTGACTTGCAGTTTAGCAGTAAGGTCATCCCCGGGTGTCCTCCTGGCCAGATCCATGCCAGGCTGGTTTCTGTGGGCTCCCTGTCTGCAGGAGTTACCCCACGGAGGTCAGGCAGAGCTGGGCTTATGGTGATGGTCCTGGGAAGCATTTTGGTGGGGAGCTCAGAGATGTGGGGGTCTTCCACACTGCAAGACTCAACGTCCCTTTCTCAGAGGGTTAGGTCTCTGCTTTTAAACAGTCAGCATTGCAGGTTCACTGTCTAAAATTGCACCCACATTTCTTTTACCTGCAGATATCTTATCTCTGTCCCGATTACTAATTCCATGCACAGGCAAGCATTGTTAGTACTTTAAGAATTAATCACATGCTGTTAGAAAAAAAATTGACATTTGCATTTCAAAACTCTTACCAATTCTAAACATTTATTCTACAAAACTTGGAAAGATTGTAGTTCTGTTTCAAATTATTCCAGCACCGTGGGCATTGCCACAGAATGTAAAATTACAGAACATATGAGACTGAAACCTGACACCCGTTCTTCCCTGTTGTGAAGTGTCGTTGATGAAAAATATACTAGTTTGAAGTAAAAAAATAATTACGTAGGAGCATGACCTGTTCCCAAAGCAGCTAGCCAAATTCACTCTTGTTTCAGAGGGAGCTGGGTATGTAAATGGAGTAGGGGACCCCTCTTCAAATACAACTAATTTGATTTAAAATAGTAAGAAAACATGAAATAGCTCCTACAGAATAATCTCCTGATGCTCCTGTGAGAACATTCAGAGTGTTAGCAGAAAAGAAAAAGGGCATCATACTTTCTGCAAGCATATCTCTTCTGTAACAGTGATTTTGTAATCAGAATGACATAGAATTCAGTAAAATTGGTCTTTATTGCTATTCTATAATCCTTCTTCCTTTAAGCATTTTCCAACTAGGCGTTTTTAAGTTTTGTAATCAAAGAGACAATGGCTTTTGAATGTAATGAATAATCTACTCAGACATTTCAGTCCTTTAAAATCATCTAGAAAAGATGGTGAGATATAGGCAGAAAGGAGTATTTGTATGGAGATGACACGAGTAAAACTGGAATATAAATACAATAGTGATAAAGATAAAGATAATGTATATAATGCGTGTTCTCATTCAGAAAAAAAATCTCCTGTGTGTATTTCTACCTATACATGTGTGTATTTCAATGCACACACACTGATGTAGCTATGCAACATTTTCATCTGAAGACCCCAAAACTCTTCAGAAAGCTGAGCATAGCATTTTACAGATGGGGAACTTAAAGTGCAGAGAGGTTACATGTGCAAAGCACATTGCTTTCTTGAATGTAATAACCAGCAAATGAGTTCCCAGCTAGCAGAAGAACTGCCTCTGCCACCTTCAGCAAACCACCTGTTGCTTTTGAATGAAGAATTACCCATTTTGGTCCAGGCATTTCATCTTCCCATTGCAGCTGCTAGTTTTCATTCTACCTGAAGAAATCATGGAAAGCCACAAAGAAGTTTAGACATGTTTCAAATACAGCAGCCTGTTCTTAAGAAAACCCAAGCCCAATCTCACGTGGTAGATGCCATCCATTTTCCTAGATCTGGATCTAAGTCCTGTTTCTCACCCATACAGCATTTAATTCACTTTCTAAAACTCTTCTTTATCCACAAGTAGGCAGGAGTGTTATTTCAGTAAGGAATGAGCAAGAGCTTTAGCCTTTGAGTTACAGAGATGGAATAGCTTGCGCTTACAATATGTTGTATTATTCGAAACAGGGAAATAATTTTTCTTTGTGAAAATTAAATTTAAAACATATGACTACGATTGTCCACATCTTTCAGAAAACACTTGCATGTTCCTGAGGGCCCAGATTTCACAAAGGTTAGATAATTTTAGTTTGATTCCCTGGACTGTTATTTTACTCTTCTCTCTCTGACCTGTTTTGCCTCTGACTCTGTTTTATCAAATTACCCGGACAGATAAAATTGAGCTGTCCCACATAGATGGTCTGTTCTGGAGCATGTATGTAGCAAAAAGCCCTCCAAAATCCCAGGACTTCAGAGCTGGCATCCACACACCTCCCAAACTTTTTATACACGTGCATTTTTGTATGACTGTTCTGCCCAGCGGTCCGCTGGGGAGTCTGAATTTAAGATGGGAGTTTACAGATTCTCTGCCAGCAACAGCCTGGAAACAGCAATAAAGGGAGATCTCTGCACTACCTGGATGCACTGCCTTTGTGGCAGGGTAAAACCCTGGCAGTCACACCCCCCCCCATCTCCCTCTTCCGCCTCCCTCTTTCACACCAAAAATACTCTTGCAGAGATTTAATTTTAACTGTTTCATCATCACATTGTAAAGTCTGTGCTGCTGGAGATTTCTGTGCTGGAAGGGCTGCTGTTCACAGCCAGTGCCAGCAGCAGCCCAGCTCCAGGAGCAGAGAAGTCACTGCCTCGGGCTCCAGGGCTGCGTTGAGCTTCGCTTCCCTCCCAGTTGGGGTGGCTGGGGCAGGGCAGGGGTGCACACCAAGGACCACCGCAGATTCCTGGCTCCCCTGAGCCCAACACCTTCAGCTCTCCAGCCTGTCCCTCTCTCTGCTGTTTGCTTCCCCCGGGTAGTCCCAGCCTCCCCTGGTAACCCCAGTCCTGCGCCGCTTTTTCTTTGCTGCTACCCACTCTTGCTTTCCAGGCTCCTTCTACCAGTCAACTCTGCTTCCTCCTGGCTCCCAGCCCACCTCTCCCGACTCATCTCCGCATCTGGGATGAACATGGCCGGAGCCTTGGAAAGATGGAGCAGATAAAGGGGCCGGCAGGACCTGCCATAGAGGCACACGGCAAGAAAAATCTTCCAAAGGCTGGGCAGCAGCGTGATCAGGGAGAGCAGAAAAGAGGCATGGCCCTCACCTTGAGTCTCAAGGCAATCAGAAGTACCTTGGTACTAGAGGTCATGGGTCAAACTGTGGTAAGATTGAGGATTTAATATAAGCAAACTAAAAAGTGTTGCTCAGTCTCATTATTTAAAATGGTGGCTCTGCTGAAAACTGCTGGATTAACTCCAAACAATTCCTTAAGACACTTTGGTTTCATCCCCTTTATAATAGTTACATTGGGATTTTGCTAAATAGTGTGCTCCTCAGTGGTGCATGATTCAGAGCCAGATTTATAAAGACATTTAGGTGCTCCTTCCCACTGATTAAGGAAGTAAAAGCCTAAATTGGTTTAAAAATCTGCCCTCGGGAGCTGCCGTGTGTGTCTGGGCACCTGAAACACTTGAAGATTTACTGCATCTAAAGACCTAGTGAAGATCAGAGAAATTCTTTGCCAAACATAAATGGCAGTGAGACATATTTTGAACCATCAGAAGTACTGCCTTTAATTTTCTTTTCTAAAGATCAGTGTCAATGAAGAATACACTTAGTCTGAGTTTGGGGAGCAGTTCTGCAAATTGGGTCTGATGCTGTTGCCGTGAGACCAACTGTCATCTCCAGCAGAAGCCAGACCAGATCTAAACAATTTCCTTGGTGTCACATTGCCTGTTGAATTGGACCTTATTTGACACATATTTTCCCTAGTGGTCTGAGGGGAGAGGTAAGATGCTGTGCCCACCGGGCAGCAGTGTGCTGGATCCCAGCTAGCCTGCAGGGACTGTGTGCAAGTCAGTGTGGACACCACCACTTCTTCAGCCTTTGAATTTAACTGCGAACTTGGGCTTTTCATGCCTAGCTGGTAATGTCAGGCTGTGTGACATGCACACACTGGTTTCTAATGGGAAGTTAGACACAGAAGATGCTTCAAAATACTTGCGTATTTTTTTTTCTGTTTGATCTGATTAAACTGATTAGAAGATGTCACATCATCAACAAGCAAAAAATGACCTTTTCAAACACATTCAATTTGTTTGAGTCCATTAGGCTTATGAGAATAAATAAAACCTCTCTTAATTTCATAATATCAGTAACACCCCAGAAAATATTCTGCACTTAATGACCAATTTAAAAGCATTAAATGCTGTTAACAATCAATTTACTAGGTATTATTGTGCTTCCGTTTGTAGGTGTCTAATTATATAGGTCAGACTTGCTGGTAGCACGTTACCTTTGGTAGCCAACTGCAGCCCTCTGACTCAACGCCGTAAAAACCAATTGCTTTATAAACCTCTCCTAAAAACAACAGCACCGCCGGCGTTCCCATACAGCTCTCTAGGTTTCTGCTTTGCCATCAGCCCGTGTCACCCGTTGTTCCCCCCTCCGGCTCCAGCCCCGTCCCCGGGCACGGGGGCTGCCCCTCCGAAAGCAGGTAGTGAGGAGAGGGGGGCTGCGGCGGAACGGGGGAGCACCACATGCCTTGGCAAAGGCTTCCCATAAAGTTCTGTCCTCTAGCTGCGGATACAAACTCAAGCTGGTCGGGCGCACAACTCCAGCACGCCGAGCCCACTACCCTTCGGCACAGCCAAATGTTTCGGCAGCTGCCCTTTTGTCCTGTTTCTTAAATAAACAAAGAACAGATACAAATTAATGACCTAAATTTATGGCAAAACACACTGCCTTCTCAGAGCAAATAGCCTTAAAAGAACAGATGTTAAAATAGCATTTTGTACTCACAGAGAGAGAAAACGGCTACTGTGCAAATGAAAAAGCTCGGGACGTATAGAAAAGAGTATCTAAAGCATCTAATTGTGCCACGCCGCCTCCCACCACACCACAAGCCCCGTAACCTTCTGATGATGTCTTGTACAGAATAATTATCCTCCCCGGGGCACTCCCCAGCCCTTCGTGCCTCCTCTTACAATCCCAGTAAACTTTCTCCTTTCATTCCTTTATCTTCCTTTTGGAGATGAAAAGAGCAAAATGATCATTTTGCCAGCACGTTAAATAGCGACTGGCAATCCAGTGCTGTAATCCTCCATGTAATTTAGCCTGGAAGAATTGTGCTCCTGCAACACACCCTCAACAAACCATTCCTTTGAATTACCTCTTTGTCTTACCCCGAAGGGCGCATTCATTATGCAGGAGAGATCATTTCTCGTTATTTTATTTTTGCTGAGACCTATCTTGCCAATGCCTGTATTTAAGCAATTGTTAATTACACCCATGTGTTAAAAAAAAAAAAAAAAAAGAAAAAAAAGAAAGAAAAGAGTAATTAAGAGGGACAGAGGCTTTGGGGAGGGGGCATCTATTTATTTATTTATTTATTTTTGCAGAAAAGCAGAGGGAGGCACGATCGCGCGCGGGGGACGAACGTGCCTCTGGGTTGGCGAGCCGTCCCTGCCATCCGGCGCCGGCAAAGGCAGGAGCCAGCGGCACCGGGTCATGGTGAGAGGAATTAAAAGGCATCCTCGCTTTCCCGCCCAGCGAGTGCATTCTGTTTATACTACACCACATTGTATTTCCAGTCTTACTCAACGTTTTAATATACATTTTCTTGTCAGGCGTCTTGGCAATCGGGTACACGACTTGCAAGATGGACTGAGAATTCCACAGGTGGACTGATTAGTGGGTGGCATTTCTGAGCTCCAGCAAGCTGTTAGCATTATGTCTGTTTGCTTTAGGTACAGATGTGAAATGATTTGACAGTCAATCTCAAAGTGTGTGCGAGTTCTTGGGCTTTTTTTTTTTTGCTTTTTTTTTTTCCCCCCTTCTTGGTATGTCAAACTCTTCTTATAATACAATCCTTATCCGTCTGGTTGTCCATTGAAAAAGCATCTCCCCCCGTCCCCCCCCCCCCTCCTGTAGCCAATCTGGATGCGTCATGCATTATTCAGGAGATATAATTTGTAAGTGTCAGAAGTGGCTTTGGTTTTTTTTGCTGTTCGCTCGTTTGAGGACCACAGCTGTCGCGACCACGAGTCCTTGCCGGGCACAGGGGTTATCCCACCGCAAAGGAGAATTGTTTCCTTCGGGCAACTTGTCCGAACGCAAGTTTCCTTAACAAAGCCGTAGTCGTAAGCAAATGGTGTTTGACAAGTGGAATTTTCTGTTGACTTGCTCATTTCATTTCCTTCTTTTGGCAGAAACACTTGGAACTTGATTTTCTTGCAGTTACTATGAGCCCAGAATAATAACTCCTAAATCAACACTGAGGAGGTGGAAAGGTACAACAACACAAACACTCAGTAACAGTCAGGACAGCGACATGGAAATATGAGTTGACATGCAGAATAACCACAAGTGGTGCATAATTTATTGATTGCACCTTGTCATGGGAATGATGAGCTCTCAGCTAGAGGAATTATATTTTATATATTTCACAACTTTGGGGGAAAAATATAAATATTATATATACAAACTGCATATACAGTAACTAATGGATAGAGCAAGATTCCTATTTCCAGTTAGTGAAAAAGTCGTGTGCATCACAAGGCAACGTTGTCTGGAGCCGGGCAAGTCTGGGAGAGGGGATGGAGAAGGGCAGCAAGGGGGGATGTGGTTCTGCGGCACCGCTTACGTGTTCGGGTGGACGTGGTTAGGTTAGAGCCACTCCAGTGTTAAAATTCCCCAAATGTTGGAAGGCAGATGGATTGTATTGTAAACACTGAGTTTCAAACTTGCCCTAAATTACAATATAATATTTCAGCTGTGAAATGTTATATATGTGAACCCGCAGAAAACTGCAGCATGAAGCATCATGTGAATAACAGCAAGTTACCCTGGAAAAGTAAGGTAAAAGGTCTGAGAAGTGTCTGTTTCTTAGCTCCTCTGAAGCTTTCAATCAGGCAGATTCTCAAGCCTCTCCGTGGCCAGGCACAACCCAACAGCTTCCTTTTCCTCTCCTCTCCTCATCCTCTTTGTTTTCAGCACCAGGAGAGCTGCTTGCTCCCAGGCTGGGGCTGCTTCCCTTCCCAAGCTGTTGCCATCTCCTCCCTGTTTTAATCACTGAGCAAGCAGGGAAGAGACGTGGATCGTTTCCTTACTCAGGTAATCACAGGGAAGAGGAGCCACAGCCGCAGCATCACTTGCTGAAGGATGGTGGCCAAGTCTTGGGCTGAGCGGGCGGCAGGAGAAGCACAAGGAGGAGCAGCGCCGGCCGCCCTGCCGGCAGTCCTGACTCAGCTGGACGGCTGAAACCCACAAAATAAACGCACAAGAAATCCAAGTGCTCACCCTGCCTAGATTTTGTCTTATAGGAGCAGGCTAGCAGGTTAGCCAACCCAAAAATCAGTTTCCTCTACTTTAAATAAATTGATCTTTCCTCTTTCTGCACTGGAAAAACATACGAGCTCTTAGTTTTCTGCCGATTACTTACTACAGCACTTGATTTACAACCCTGGAGTCAAAGCTTTCTCCGAGTAGAAAAGCTGTTTCTCCAAGTGCCTCTTTTTTGGTGCTATGAAGAAACATGTCAGAGGAGACACAGCAATGCACTCCAAATGAGAAGCAGGGGCTCGGCTCAGTACTTGCTGGTATCAGCAACAGATTTGTCTATATCACCTTCTGCAGCTAGGAAAGTTACTGCCGTGCATTTGCCATTTAAGTTGTGAGCTGGTCTCATGCTGCTTAAGGAATAGCTTAAGTGGGAATAAAAGCAGTTTCTCTGGAAAAAAACAGTTACAAAGCCTCAAGTACCACGAAATCACAGCAGAAAAGTGCCCCTCAATATTGCTAAGAAGGAAGAATCTTCAGCAGAAAGCTGGTGGTCCTCTTCTAGACAACGGCAGCTGCTGCCTGGGCTGAAACGCAGTTTGGTTTAATTGTGCTCAGGGCCCACCCTGGTTACGACACACACTTTGCTTTATTTTCTCCCTCCAGACCCAGAAATATGTTTACCACCCTGCTCCAGGCGATAGATATCTCACCATTTCCCATGATTTACAATTAAATCTTATCTCACAAGTGGAAATCATTTCTGAGCTGTTTATAATGGAGATGTGATGGAGACCTATGACTAAATATCTCATTTATTATTTTGCATTAGTCTTCTGACTTTTTATGAGGTTTCTCTATGTTAAAAATAGAGAATGCTTCTGTTAAGCACATATTTTGGGTGACCTTCTCAGAAAAAAGAAATTACCAGGCTGAGCACGCCCAGATGTGAATCATAAGGAGTACGTGGAGGGCTGTGAAAAGGAGTGAAGGGGCTGAGGGCATGAGGGCTTTGCTGAACGCCCGGGCTTCTCCCCGCTCAGCCCGTGGCACCCGTGGTGCGTGGCTGGAGCCCAGCTCCCCCTGCTCAGCACAGCCCTCTCTCGCCGTGCTGCTTGTTCACACATCCCAGCTCGCTCCGTCTCGCTGCCTGCGTACCGATGCCAGGGAAGCTGAAACACCGCCGGCTCTGCAAGCCCACCCAGACCATAGGCTCCAAAGTGCATACTGCTGCCTCTTCCTCCAAAATTAATATCTCAGCTAGCTAAATTAAAGCAAGCAGGGTTTCACCCAGGCATGTTGTGATCACACCTCCGACTTGCAATATAGACTTACCATGTAAACTGCTAAGCAAGGTACAGTGCTCTCCCAGCAGGAGAAGACAATGTCTGCCTGCGAGGAAAAGAAGCTCGGGGTGGGAGAGCGGGGATGCGGAGCCCTTTTCCAAATGGCTCCCGGGCACCTGCCCGTGCCGGCGCAGGAGACCCGGCACACAGAGAGAGCTGCATCACCTGGAGAGCACTGAAGTCAGAGGAACTGCATGCGTTTCATAAAGGAGGCAGCAAGCACCGCAGCTGGGCAAGGTGAGGCAGGGAGGTGGAGCCGCAGAGCAGCCACCACTGGTGAGCCCACCGCTGCAGAGGAGGCTGTCCCAGCGTATTCCAGCCAAACGGACTATTTTAGAATTTTTTGCGCATCTGTGCAGAGCTCAGCGCTTGCAGGTGGGGCGTTTCTTCTGCCCAGCGCTCTTTAACACAGCTTCATCTCTGCCTGACACGCTGGTGAGGCTGTTGGGTTTTTATTCTTTGCTTCTGAACCAGTAGACTCGTTATCATTTTTTAAAAGTGCGAATAGCTGCAACAGAAGCCATCAATTAGCACAAGCAAACAGGGCCAAAGTCCTTCCTTCCTCCTCCCCCACAGCATATTGTGAGGAGAGCTGTGCTCCTCTGCTTGGGAGGCTGCTGGAGAGGCTCTGAAGTTGAGCGGTCCCGCTGCCGCCTTTGCATCTGCTCTAGGACGGACAGAACGCTCGACACAAGGGAAGCAGGATGGGCTTTCGGCGCTGGCACCGGGACAACGGGAGCGAGACCAGCTCAACAGCAGCAAGCGGCAAAGGAAGGCAATTTTTTTTCCCCTCTCTGTTCCAGAGAGCCTTCCAGGGCTAGGGGAGGTTGCCAGAGGTTGCCTGGTTTTTTTCAAGCGCCATTCCCCCTTCCCAGTGTTCAAGAAGCTGCAGAGGGAAGCCCCTCCAGCAGCTTTGCTTAATTACCCTGATCTGTGGAGAGGCTAGAAAAGCCTCTCTGCTGAATAGTTTGCAAACCGGACCGTGCGTGCCAGAAGATTTCTGTTGATTAGATGATGCAGAGTATTAATTAGAATATAGATTATATGCAGGGGCTTTACCATAAGTTTGCTGCCATTTGGTCTGGGCACGTACGTTTCTTGCCACATTGCTTTTTCTCCCAGAAAACCAGTCTCATGGAGCCAGACCAGCTCCTAACAGAGTTCCCATCCTACTGGATGGGAGGAGGAGGCCGATTGCGTTCCCACTCGTGAGTGCGAGCGCTGGTCCTTACCAGCCACGTGAAGGGTGCTAAGAATTAGAGCAGTACTGCACAAAACCCACCGAAACACCCAGTTTGTGGGTGAGACCTGCCCCACCTGCCCAAGCCCCTTGGCCGGTGCCACCGTGCCACAGTTGGTCACCCCCCAAACCGGGCATGGGAAGCGCAGTCGGGCAGCCACTGACTTAAGTGCCAGCGTACACTTGGCAGGGGCTCTCCCTACTCCCTTTTTGAGCCACATCAAATGCAGCCCCCAGGGCAGGAGCGTTGTTCCAGCCGCTGGTCACTCTATGTTTGCTGGGGCCCTGGGAGTTGCATGTCCAGTCCCCTTGGGTCATGGTCTGCAGAAGGGCACCTGGGATGCAGTTACTACTGAAAAAGCCACAATAATATTTCATAGCACAAGGCAGATCAATAACCTATCTCACCTGCTGCTCTTCCCGACAGCTACAGGTCCTTGAGAGCAAGGTACAAGAATCCTATATTGGGCAGTCTGGGAAACATGTGGCCCGAAGGGGACATTTCTTTCCAACCTTTGGTTGGCTTACTTCCTAAAGCATGATTTATAGCTCATTACCCACATCAATACATATTTTTTCTTTCTGTAACCTTTTCATGCTCTTCCAAGAACTGGAGCCTTGTAGCATAGAGTTCCAGTGGTTTATTACCCATACTTGAAGAATATTTTGTAGTGCTGATCATGTGTAAGTAAATAGAAATTACCGTCTAGTACAAAGTGAACAGGATCACAGGCTTATCTCTGCTGTGCTATTCGCTGCCTTACATTCTTTTAATATGCCCCCCTTCCTTATCCTATTTCTAAATTAAACAGTCATCCTGTTTTTCACATCTCTCATTATATAGAGGTCTTTCCATATGCCTAACATTTGTTTGAGTCTCAATACATCAGACCATGTAACATGCTGATTCACAGAAATCTCACGTTCTGTAATGACCCAGCCTTTGAAATCTGCCTGCATTTTTTAAAATCTGGCTCAGATTTTGACTTATCAAATGTTATCTGACCACCTCTCTTAATCAGGGGTTGCTAGTATTGCTTTCAAGTCAGATTTTGACCTCAAGCATTCACACTTAGTTCAAACTTAAGTTTATTGAAAACAGCAACTTTATTCAGCTCTTTAAAAGGCAGATAAACATTCCTCTGCCATGTTTGCAACTTGGAAACCTTTTGCTATTACCCCAGATCACTTTAAAAATTTAAAAGCAGGCAAACCAGCCACTGCCTTTTCTGAAATCACTTTCATATCCGAGAGCTGCAATGCCTTCAGATATTTCTGAAACCACTTCAGCTCCACAGATATCATGCTTCTGCAGTGCAAATCCATTGCCTCGTGGCTTAGAAGAGCCCTCGGCAGCCTCTCGTTGGGTAGCTCTGGAGATGCCATGGTGCAGAGGTGGGCAGCCGGGGTGTCCCCGCTGGTACTGGACTTCACTGACTCGGTGTTCGGTGCGGGCAGAGGTAAGTCATTTCAGATCCCCGTGAAAACTCAGCTCTGGCTGGAAAACTGGCCAAGCAAAATGGCATCTGTCTTGCTTAACTTTGCAACTGGAAATACGCAAAAGCCGCCTGGACGTGGTTGTGGGCACCTGCTCTAAATGTCCCTGCTTGAGCATGGGGTTGGACCAGCTGACCTCCAGAGGTCCCTCCCAGCCTCAACCCTGCTGTGATCTGCGACTCTGTGATAACACATCTGCCTCCACGACTTGGCTGGTCACAGCAGCTTCATTAGTGACCAACGCTGTAGAGCTGTGCACGCCGCAGAGCCAGCATGGGTCTGCAGCTCAAGTTGACCGCAGGGAGGAGAGCTGTGGCCTGGGGCCTGCCGCAGGGACAGCAGGTCCCCCTCAGGGCCGGAGAGGGCACCTCCTGCCCCACAGGATTTACTGCAGGTCAGCACGCCTGGGCAGAAAGAAACAACTCATCTGTCACATCCTCAGCTGAAAAATAGCTATTGCTGAACCTAAATGATGCATTTCAGTGTTACGCACAGGTAAAAAAACAGAGCTGTCGTGAGCGTGGTACTGCCCGGGTCCACATGCACCACGGTGCTGTGGCCAGACATCAATCATACTGGGACAGCAGAGGCGTGTGCTCGTGGTATTGAGTCTCCCCGGCTCAGGCTGGAGGTTGGAGATGTGAGAGCCCTGTCCCAGGGCACCCCCTGCCATCTTCTCTGTCGTGCAGTTCCCTGAAAAATTTCACATCTCACCCCCTTTGCTTCTAGTGTTAACCACGAGGGGTTGTGCCCCCACCGGTGCCGAGGTTGCACATTCATCACCCTCTGGTTGTTCCTTGTGACTCCAATGTTCAGATTGGCATCTGACCAAATCGATCCAAACCCAGGAGGTTTCCTACGTGGCAGACCTCCAGCTGCCGCACGGTGTAACCCACACTGCCTCTCATGAAGCTTCAATGTAAAATGTCCCTGGTATCATTTCATCCCCCTGAGAGCTCTACCTGTTGGCTCTTTTTACATTTCACAGACCGGTGGATTTATTTCCCACTTGTCTTAGTCCTGCTCCCTGCTCACACTGAGCCTCTCCACCTTCCTCCGACACCAGTCCTCCAGCCCCACTTAGAAATCCACTTGCTCTTTTAGAAAAAAGACTTCTCTATCAATTAAATAAATTTCATTTACTTTTACTGGCCACGGATTGCCCCAGTCACTGGCTTAGGTTCATCTTTCTGTTCAGGCAACTGATTTGTATTGTATTGGAAGGTTTTGATCTCTTTTCTTGGGGCGGCTGATCGTTGAGCTCTAATACAAAGCACTGGTTGAACGCCACCCCTTTGCTGTTTTTAAATAGCATTAGGGCTAGAGAGGAGACTGCTCAGTGCTCGGGACACCGAGTAGCGACAGAAGGGACCACGCTGCAATTTCTTTTCTGGCACCGGCTTCCCTCAAGGCTTGGAATGGTCACTTGGTCTCTTTGGCTCCGAGTGCCCCAGGAAGGGCTCGCCAGCACGGCTCCGCCACCCAAACGCGGTTACAGCCCCTTGCAGCAGGCGATAGCTTTTCCTCGGACACCCTTAAAAAACACGTGCTCCCCGAGAGTAATGGTCTAACCCAGGAAAAGAACGTTTTACCCTGTAAATGCGGTCCCTGTTAGGCTGCAATTAGCACAGGTACGATGATGAGGGACGGGAAGGATGTCAATCCTTTTTCACTGCCATCGCTTGCCAGGTTTGCACGGAGAAGTTTTGCTGGTGTAGCCCGGGCCAATGCATCTCCGAACCTTATGTACGAGGGACAATAGGCAATCCAGGCCTCACAGACTATTTAAGAATAAACTCCAGACTGTGAGCTGCTCAGACATCTTGGTTGTCGACTGCATATAGGTGCCATCCTAAAACTGTGAAACTGAATACCCTTAATTTAAAAATTCATGCCCAGATCTGTGCTTTGCCCTTCATCCTTGCATTTACAGAAGGCTAAATTGAGATCCCAGATTTTACATCCAAACGCTGAAATGTTCACAATTCAGACTCCTGCAAAGGCTTACAGACAAGCACATTTTAAAACTGCATCGTGTAAACTGTTTATGTGCTGAAGGAAAGACAGGGATTTTGCTAATGACAAAGAAATTGTTCTCTCCTCTGATAGCTGAAAGAATTCCTCTAATGACAATAAAGCCCCCTCCTTTGCAAATTTGCTTTGGGTGGATGGCAAGATTAAAGAACATCCAGCCCAGCTATGATTTTTCAGATCGCATAAGTACCTTAAAAAGATGCTCATTATCTAAAGTGACGCCTCTTCCCTAATTGCAGTGCCACTATTATGCGAGACTCTTTTTTTTTTTTTTTTATTCTCCCCGCCGAATCCTCGTAGATGGTAAAACACCGTTTTAGGCCCGGGAGCGAGCCCCAGCCCGGAGAGGTGGCGTTTGCTAACGGGGACGGGGGCAGGTGTGTGTCCCCCCCGCCGGCCGCCCGCGCCGTGCTGCGGGGACCGCTCTGCTCCTGTCCTCGCCTCACCCCACCACATCCAGTCTGCTGCCCCACATCCCAAACGGGGAATCCAAAGGAGCACAGAACCCTCGGCGGGGAGGCAGTTACGAGGAAAGCCGGGGCTGACACTGGAAACCACGACGGCCCGGCCTGACATCTCCCACAACTTTTGTGGGCACGGAGAAATGTCCATCTGCTTGCCTCACCTCCCGCTCCCTCCCGGCTCCCTCGGCCCTGGTGCCGTGCCAGGGCCCGGCCACACGTCCCGGCGGGACAGGCCATGGTGCCGGAGGGGGGCTGCCGGTAGCTCACCGGCTGGGGAAGAGTGGAGGTTTGCCGTCGCCGGGAGAAGTTCGGCAGGACCGAGGCTGAAAACATCCCTGGCCGGGCAGGGGAGCAGCCTGCCTGCACCGGGGGCTTTCCTCCCCCCGGGGATGAAGGTGCAAACAAAGCATCTCTCTCGCCTGGGATCCGTCAGGTGTAATTAGTCCCAGGGGCCAATTGGTCCCACATGCCCCTTGGTGTGAGCAGGGTGGCCGCAGCACCCCAGGGCCGCTCCTGTCAATCTCAGGGCAGTACGTGGAGAAGGCAAAGGTTGCACCCAGCTCCCCAAAAGCACTTTTGGCTCCTGCCCTTATCCTGGCTCCCGACTCCCACCAGCATCAGCAGCACAGCTATTGGGAACCCACAGCTATCAGGAACCCACAGCTCACCCACACTTGCAGGTGCCCGTCAGCGTACAAAAGGGGCTCTGGAAAAAGATCGTAACCCCCTTCTGTTAGCTTTTCACAGCACCAGTCTTATTAGGGTAATAATTTATTGGGGTTTCCTATTTCTCTTTGAAATACTGAAGTATAACATATGCATCCATACGTACGCTTGAAATTTCTGGGAATGCCGTAAACCTTGCAATTTTAATCCTTTTATATGGTTTATATTTAATTGATTGCTATTCAGAGATGAAAATTTCACAGAGATTCTAAAAGAATGAATATTTTTAATCAGCTCATTTAGCTAGGGAGAAGGATACGCGTCCTCTCTCTAAACCAGCCTTTCACAGCGCCGCGCAGGTTCCAGTTACTGCGGGAGCCGGTTACCCCTCAAAAAAAAAAAAAAATGTTGAAAATTAATCCAAAGCTAAATCAGTGACATGATTGTATTCCCATTACGTTCCACTTAAATGCATATGTTTACAATATCCTTTAATAATAATTATTATTAAACATAGTAAAATACTTCCAAACTTGGCTCATAGCATCATTGTACTTCTAGTGGAAAAAAATTTATCTGAAGCCTTGTCAATATGCCACTTCCTCCTCCCCCATCTTTTAACAGAAGCAGCCTCCAGTGAAATAATCCAAGCTGTGTTCAAGAAGTTGGCAAGTGGGTCCAATTAAATGTGGTTTTAGTGTATTCTGGCATTTGCATATCTAGTTTGCCAAGAAGTAATGTTTTAGAAAAAAAAAAACACACAAAAAACCACCATAAAAAAACCACAAACCACACACACAAAAAAAACCCCTGCGTCGGTCCAGACAGAGAATGGATGGTGTGATGCATTGCTGAACTTTGTCCCACGAATCGCAGAGATTTAAATAAATAAATCACTTTTGTCTCAACTATCGCCCCTTGATGGTTGACAGGCTTTACAGTAATCTGTGTGCCCTATAAAAGAAAACATACAGAGGGAATATTAGAAAATTAATGCGGCAAGCAAAAAAATTCGCTTTAATATTTAGTGAATCATTTAAAAACTTAAATCGCAACGACCTTTATTTCATGGAAATATTTAACGCCTTAGCCGAGCCGTTCTCCAGCTAAACAGTGATTAAATAAAGCAGTCCATCAAAACAGCGCCTGTTCCCCGGGACGCAGAACCGAGAAGCCGGTCGTCACCAGCGAGGGATCGTTCACCGCTGCCGAGAGCGGTGCCTTCTTCCTGCGGCTCCTTGCCCTCCCCCGGCTGTAGTAGTGTCACCCTCTCCCCGAACCCCAGCCCCCCAACTCCCCTCTGCCGGAGGGTTGTGTGCCAACACCCGGCTGCCGGAGCTCCACGGCCCCAGGGCCTTTTGGCCACCGGTTGCGGGACGGCACCGAAGGGCCACGGACACAATCCCTCACCTCCTTTCCCCTCCAGTTCCGAACAACGGGGAGTAAAACACAGGCAGAGGAAGGATGGGTGGAAAAAAATCCCACCCCAAAACCCCCGCAAGCCTTAATCCTCCACAAGGCTAAGCGTAGAATGATGTTTAATGTATACTGGCCAGCCCTTTCACTCATTTATTCCATAGCCGGGACAACCTCGCTACAAAGCAAGGAGAGTTAATTAATAAAACGAGGCAGCGTGGGGTTATATGGAATCTTTAAAGCCTTTATCAGTTTGCCAGTCCATTAGCGGGGCTGCATTCTCCGCAAACTCCCTGCTCCAATATGTGCAGCAGAGCAGTTAATTTCTTTTGGACTCGGTCTATGGCACCAAGCTGGGGTTTTTTTTTTCCATCTTTATCCAAACAAACTATTAAATAATCAACAAATAAGAATATTTAACCCAAAATAATGAGAGGAACGATCGCTTTCCTAAAAACTATAAATTAAAGCTATCCAGTCACAAAAGAAAGTTGAGTCATCCATTAAGCAACAAAGGAGAAAGAAAAAATAGATTGCACTCGGATGTTTTTGTGGCGTTGGTTGCCTCGCAAATGTGCCTAAGCCGAGGCCCCTGCAGGATGGACGGCTGGGCCCCAAAATTGCTCAGAGGCCATCATCAGGTAAGAGCTTCCAAAAGATAAGCGTATATCCCAAAAAAAAGAAAACAAAAAGATGAAGGCCACCATGGCCTTCTCTCTGACCAGAGCGTGGGTTGGGACCTGGTGTTGGGACCTGGCTGTGGAGGGGGAACTTTCGCCCAGGAGAAGACTTCACATGTGGCCTGGAGAATGGGATGTCCCCACGCTGCTGCCGCTCCATGGGGTGGAAGTGCATCTCTCTCCCTGCCGGTGTGGAGAGAGATGGGGCCATGAAGATGCCACCAGCCTCTGTCCTGCCTGGTCACACTGATCTCTGCCCCGCAACGGAAGGCAAACCCCAGTTTTAAGAGGCTCCAGTCCCCGCTCTGTTCCCTCCTTCTTACTCCTCTGCCATCCATACAGAAGGTTTGTGTTTAAAAACATTGGCGGGGGGACAGAGGGGGTTACAGAGATTTCCAACCCTCCGGTTGTACTTCTCAGAGTGTTTTCTTGGGGGTGCTGTGCTAACAAGATGCTCCACAAAGCACCAGGCTGCCTGCTCGCAGCCGCGCCGCTGGCTGCCGAAATTCACAACCCGCTTCCGAGCAGCGCGATGGGCGAAAGCCTCGTTGGCGGTGTGTGCCTGGGATGGCAAAATGGTCTCCTAGGGAAAACAGGGATGGGGAGGTGGGAAAAAAATGGGGCAGGCACAGGAGTATCCGTATAACCTGGAAAAATGCTATGGCTGAGGTCACGAGCACCCTTCTTATTTTTCTAAATAACATGGACACAAACCAGAGGTTCCAGCAAGCACCCACTGAAGACTACCAAATATCTCAGGAGGATTTGCGATGGAATGAACACTTCCATAATTATCTCAATTTCTGCCCAGAACCCTGGGATGAACTTTTATTTAAGCATACACCTCTGGAGTTCTTCAGAGGACTTGAAAATTGTTTTCTCTCACCAAGAAATAACTCTGGGAGAACGTGTTCAGCTTGGATCAGCTGACAGCAGAAAGGTGTGGAGCCAAGCATAACATCAGGCATCAAACATGGTGCACAAAGGGGCTGGAGAGGCAGCACAGAAGATGTGGCGAAAACACTCTGAAATATCAAACTCTGCATCCAGCCTCAAAATAGACATGACTTTTACTTCCCTTTTTTTTTTTTTTCCATCTTTTTCTAATAAGTTCAGTGGCTTTGAATGAGCCACATCATTTTATCAAGCAGCGCTGGCCACGGCTCCCCATCCCCAGTACCTCAATCAGTAGGAGGGCAGGAGAAAGCCATAGACCTCCGCTCTCCGGATGGGGTCTCGCACTGACCCAGCAATGAAACTTCAAGTGTGGGCTTCAAAACCGGGATTCTGCCATCTGTAAAGTCGTGAGGAGACTCCTTTCTTTGTTTAAAAAAAAAAAAAAAGAAGAAAAAAAAAGAAGCCTTTGAGATGAATTAAAAATGCTTCATCCTCCAGGACTGCACCAGGAACGAGGCTCACAACCTTGCTGTGGTATATTGCTTCCTTCCTAAGAGCCAGAAAAAAAAGGAAAAAAGCTCATAATGCTTTTTGTCCTTAATAAGAATCAAAGTGGTGTAGAAAAGAGGCTTTATACCTCCCATTCCCGTAGCCTGATTAATGTGCTCTGTCTTTCAACATGTGCTTTCCCTTAAACCTCATTTTTCTGTAATTTCCTTCATTCTTTTAACAATGTGCTTATCCTTCTCCTAAAAAAAAAAAAAGCCATTATTTACAGATGTTCTCTCTCTTCTCACCACATTTGAGTCCAAAGCACAGGCTCCTCCTCCTTCTTTAAAGAAAAGGAGATAGATAAGATCTTTTCAAAAGGTGAACACTGATATTAAATTTTAGCAATATATGGTAAGCTGAGGTCTTTGTAAATAATTTTTTCTGCTCTAGACATATTCCCACCCTGTTCTGTTAGTAACAACAGCTACCCAAAGGAGCTGGCTATTTCCAAAAGCAAAATTTTGCCTGCGTTAATACAGGCAGGTTTGGGCTGAAGGAATGTGGCTCAGCCATGAACTACTCCAGGGCCTATCAAAGGCTCTTGTTAAAAAAACCCACAACCCAACACATTAAATGGTCGTGCTTTCATGTGGGGGAGCCCTGAATCTGAAGAGCATCCACCTAAAATAGAAGGCTAGCATTAGGATGAGTGCTAGTCATCTACTCGCTGTCTTGACGGTGACTCACATGTAGTTCAGCTCAGGTAGGTCCCAAACCTCGACATCTCCACTTGCCCTTGGGCTCATATCCCACGAAGAAGGGTTGAGAGATCAGACCTTCACATTTAGTGTATTTTTTTTTTTTAAATAGCATTGCAATACAGCACCCAGATATCCAGCTCCAGACCACCCATCACCATTATTAGTTCATAACACTTTAAAATCAGCTTATACCATCAGGTACTTCTGTGGCTTGTACATCCTTCAGCCCAGGGCAACCAGCGCTCCCATCTCCGTTGCCTGCTGAGAAAGGGCAGGCACCCTTCTTTCAAGGCCATGATTGAATCACCCCAGGTTAGCCAGCCTCTTTCCCAAAGCAGGGCTTCCGTCTTCTTCAATCCCTCCAGCAGCAGCGTGGCTACAAACCTGCTGTCGTTTGGGGAGGAAAGTGCTTTTCACCGCCGGATGCTCACCTCCAGCAGGCTGGCTGGGCAAAGAGTGGGGACCCTGACTCTACAGATAGTCCCCGTCTTTGCCTTGCACCCCCACCCCGGCTCGACCCCCTCGGGCTGGAAGGTGAATACGGCTGGGCTGTATTTTCTCCACTCGGCAGGAATCCCACCTTTTCCTCTAAGCTGCAAACTTCATGTTATATATTAGAGAGAATAAAAGAGCACGTTAAAATTAGCAGTCTGTTTAAAAAAAAAAAAGAAAAAAAAAAGGCAAAAAAGCTTGATCTACTCTCATTTTTAACTACTGGTTATGGGCTTTAAAAGGTCTCCTTGCTGAGATTTTAAAATGCACGGGTTTCTTAATGCAAATTTAGGCTAAGAATAACAAACTTCCTAAGTGAAGTACTGCTTTATGCCACTTTTTGTCCTCGCTTTTGGGGAAGTTTTCTCGCTGTGACATTTTCCCAATCATTAACAAAAAAGAATAACAATTATGTTTATGGCACTGAATTGGGCAAAACATGTCTTTGTGTTCACCTTGTGTCTCAGGAGCCTCTTCTTTTAAGTGCAGAGTAGCAGTATTCGATAAACTCTTGGAAGTAAGCCGCAATAGTTATCCAGCACTTGCAGAGATGCATTGGTCTGTCTGGCAACAGGAAGCCCAGCATTTATGTACTCATTAAATTACATCTTCGTAATTAATACAGAGATGTACGACTCTCCATTTCTCCAAAAATAAAGAATTGCCTAGTTAGTCTCAGCTCGTTAAGACACAGCTCTTCCTTAAAAGTCACTCAGTCATTTGAAAATAATGAAATACTGGTATTTATAGTGTTTTCAAGCTGTCATATATATATATAAGCCTGAAAATCATCTACGAACAGAAATCAAATCCTGGATAGACGGTGCCAGTCAAACTACTTTTAAAAAGAGAGAATAAACTACAGAAAATGAAGACCTGGTAACTATAGCTTATGAAGACAGGATATGTTTCATTAAAATTTTAACTATATTTTATCTCGGTATGAATTTCCAAAATTATCTCAACATGAATCCTCACTAAGTGCGAATACGTGGCAAATGCAGTTGAAAATAAATCGCATCTTGCATGATAAACCTCTATCAGTTTCAAGGGGGTTTATTTATAGATAAAGTACATTTTTAAAATTGTAAAATGTATATTGGGAACACATCCAAAAATTTATAAAAAGTAGCTTTAATGCTAAAAATGTAGACAATTTGACAAAAGCCTAAAATGTAGCATCGAGGGTAGTTTTTATTTTCTTAATAGCTGTAAATAAGACTTAACAAAAATGTATTTCGGGAAGGTTGTGAAAGAAATATTTAAATTCCTATCTAGATTTACATCCAGATACAGCATATACCGTGCCACAGAGCTGTTTTGAGACAGTTAAGCCTTTTAATGTACCTCCTGTAGTACTGAGGCAGTAACATATTGCTTTACCAGTTAAATCCTTTGGGAAGTCATGCTGTACATCTAACTTGCTCTCTAAATATTTTACTAATTTAAAGCTGGGTTTCATGCACAGGGTTGTAATGGCTGGGGATGTGCTGTGTAAATCCCTATCTGGCAAGTTCCGGACGTGGCATCAAAAAAATTCCTTCTTGGTGCTCAGATTAGCGCTGATAACTGCAGGAATCACAAGTAATGGCTTGCACGAGACCACATCATGTTGGCTGCTAAGTACAAAACACTGAACACATCTTCTAAAAGATCTTGCATAAATAACGGAGGCTGTGATTTCAATGCACACCTAAATAAAAATTAACAAGTTATTTTAAACTACTTCCTCACATGCACACACATCTGTTCAGACACAATATGCATTTTAAAGCACAACGCTGAGTTCGAGAAATACCAAAACACTGCACTTTAAAACATCCTAAAAAATAATCACCAGCTGTATTTTGCAATTAATCATTTATTTGTTTCCTGCAACGCCCAAAAAAATCCCCAATCACATGGAAATTTCAGCTCCAAGGCTACACTGCATACGTTCTTCCTTGCAGCCCCAAGCAAAAGCTTGTTAGAGCCAGGCTGTAAAATCTCAAAAAGAAAAGCAAATTTGGCCCCAGGATAACAGCCGTGGCACAGGAGAGGCACAAAGCCTGTCCCGGCGAGGGGAGTGTTTTCGCACAGGGCTGAGCACTCGCAGCCCCCTGCTACAAATGGTTAATATTAAAGAGTTACCACGCATTAAAACCCTGTACGTATGAAAAAAAAAAAAAAAAAAGACCTGAAAGTAAGAAACTAAATTACAGCAAAATGAACCTGAGGATTATAAGCAGATAACCTAGGCAAGTTCTGTTCGTCTGAATAACTAACCCAAGAAATTCCAATGTAAAAGATGCTCCAGGTCACAGATTTTTTTTTTTTTTAAATTTGGTTTTGTTTTTTTGGGGGGCAGGTATCTCCATCACTTGAAACCTCTGCAGCGTTTGCTGCCCCTGTCCCAGTGAAGCCTGTACCACCTCTGGCTTTCCCGCCGCCCGGCTGTGCAGAAGGCTCACCCCTCTCTTGCTCTGGCAGCGCTGGTGAAGCCGCCTGTTCTTTGCACCAAGAGCATTTCAATTTGACAACCAGCTAAAAGTAACGCTTCTTTTTTAGCCTACGAGACTAAAATGGAAAATCTTTCCAAAAAGGATGTAATCTCTCATCGGTAAGACCAATTAACAGGGTTAGCTGAATTTTATCACACTAGCAGGAGCTGCTGGCTGTAGGTTTTAATAAGCACGGTTCATCTTCCTGTGACTATCTTCATTTGCTGGCAAAAGAGAACATTTCCACCTTCTGTCCGAAAGCATTCATACAAATAAAGAAAGAACTCCCCTCTTACCATCTAGAAAATATTTTTTGTGACCAAACTCACTATATTTAATGACATGATTAAAATGTGAATGAAGAGCAACAAAAATTAAACAAGGACTCCTAAAACAGAATATTTTGAAAAGGCCCAGAAGATTTGTGCATCACTTTTTCTTCCCTTTAAAAATATCAGACAGTTCTGTTAAAATTCACATTTATGATCCCAGTAAAAAAGAAGTAATGTTTTGGTTAGGTTTCTTTAATAAAAGACCCTACTCTCTGGAAATATTTCCGTTCGGAAATCACATGGACAAATAGTGTTAATAATGAGTACGTTTGAGAACCCTGCCACGGAGGACTACATGACAATATTTTAGAATCAGTTTTCTAATTGTATGGTATTTTTGCAGGCTTGAAATGTGTTTCACCTTCATTCTGAAGGAATTTACATTGCTTCAAAGTGAGGGGAGGGAGCAGGTAGAAATTTTCTCCCCTTCCAAGTTGTCTTCAGCTACAAATCGCTGCAGCATCGGTGAACATAAAAAGGGGGGCTCAGGGCTTCATTTTTGACAGTAGGCTGGAAAAACGTATTAGAAAAGTTATATAAGACTCCATTAAAAGGTTAGAACATTTGATATTGTAGAATTAACTGGGGGGAAGGTCTGTCCACGTCTGACAAATCCCGTGATGCGTTACCTGTAGAAGGAAAGCAGCGGGCTCGCCGCGGCAGGGAGACGGGGCGGTGGTGCCCTCCCCGAGCAGGTGAGCCAGCACGGCTGCTGGGGCAAGGGAGCACAGGAGGAAAAGGGAACCTGTCCCTTTGCAAATTAATTTAAAAATTGTATTTAGGCTTCCAACAAGGCGATGCGAGCTTTGAAGGGATACGCTGGATTCACTCAGTCTCAGCAGAAGTATATGGGATCGTTTGGTATTTGCTTTTATCCTAGCGCGGGAGAGCGGGAAAAGCAATGAGGATCCCTTCCCTTCCTTGGCCAGAAAGTTTCCTTTTTAACTCCTACCAACCTCTTCTTCAAATTGCACCTGAAAGATGCAAAGGTCTCAGTAAGCAGCTGGCCTATAGAATGCTATACCTGGTTCAAAAGTCTCTGTTACCCCTACGCTTGAGTTTAGAGAAATCATTGATAATTAAAGAATATTAAGCTATCACAGGCAGTGGTTAAAAAAGCAGGCGAATGATATATTTAGCGTGTTCCCTGTGAGTCTTGGGCTAGAAGTACACAGAGTTAAAAAGCGATGACTATCACCGGTCAGAGGAAATCTTCCGAACCTGTGAAGTTTAGAGCGTACAGTTTCCATTCCCGCAATTTGCCTGCGACTATCATGGCAACGTGAAGGGTGAGGATTTGTTACCACATAACCTCAAGCCAAATAAAATATTCGCTCATGCTTCATTATCTAGGGACTGTATTAAAAAAAAAAAAAAAGTTACAGCTATTTAGACATGTCAGTACATTAAACCTTCTGGAGAGAGGCAACACACAGGAATATGTTTAATCTTTTCATTGAAGAAACACTTTGATAGCCACAAGCGTGTGCTGCACATGTATAGACCATCTAGATAAAACCCCAAAGTATAAAGGGTATTTTGAATTATTTTGTCATTAATGGCTAAGTTATGTTTTCTGTTACCCTTGTGAAGAAGGGCTCCTTCTAAGGCTAGTTCTGCTCAAGAATCTACAATCCTTGAAAAATCTGACTGTTGGAGGACAAACGGTGAATCTGCCAAGAGCCACATCCAAAGCTCATCAGCTGCACGGATTTCAGAACTGCAACATTAGCTGGTTTTCAGTCTTGATGATACTTTAAACCGTCTTAACTACACATAATATTCTACCATATGAAAGCCTACAGAAAAGGTCTGCTGCTAGAAAAAGAGAAATCTATGTGGCTGAAGACACTAACATTGACAAAAGGAAATATTTTCAAAGTACCTGTAATAACTGAAAAAACCCCAACCCAAACACAGCAAATGATGACTGAAAATTGTTATAAAGAATAAAACAGTCAAAAAGATCATTGTGGCTAAGTACAAATTAGTGTAGACATAGGAAGACAAGCAGAATAGCGCTAGGCACCGAGATTCACTTGGTCAAACCACAACTTCAGTTGTACCTAGGCAGATGACAAATGCAATGAAATGTTTAAATTCTTTTTTTTTTTTTTTCTTTTTCCCTTCAAGTTGGCCCTGCTGTCTCTGCTCCAAACTTCTAATCTAGCTCTACTTTTGTATTCCCATTGGACTCTGCAGGGTTGGTCTCGTCTTTAGGATGGAGCGGCCTCGAACAAGAATTCTGGGTATATCCTGCAACAAGCACCTCACCCGCGTCTTTTTCAAAGGTTTTGCTAAGCTTCGTTCCATTTCTTTTAAAGAAAGGTTTCGTCCGTAAGAGAAATCCCCAGACAGACTTCGGATTATTTTAATTTTCCTCTGTAGCCCTGACAGTTTTGATGTATTACGGGTATTTTGACCATTTTTGACTGCCTCCTGTAACGCCGGCGGCCAGTCAGTACCCGGGCAGTGCTTCAGATTAAGTTGTTGCTTTCTGCTCTAATGTTCCGATAGAGACTTAGCACAAAAGAGTGAGCCCGAGAGAGAGCTCCTTGGGGTGAAATTAAGCCCAGAAAAGGAATTGTGTGTCTCCATAGATATTTGCATGGTAGCAAAATTTCTGGAATTTAATAGCTTGCTTTCTGCAAAAGTCTTTGGGGAAGAAAAAAAAATAATTATTAAAAAATCCCCCTAGAGAATGATCGAGAGCTACACACACAGAAATGCTTTCAAAACACAAGCATTTAATTTTTTTTAAATGTTAAGTGAGATGTAAATATGTACGTTAGCAACAAAGTGCTCAAAAGCATACTGAAAACATATTCCATACACAGTTAGCAATAGAAGTCTGTACAAAAGTAATAAAGTTACACATTATAAAAAATACTCCGTAACTATAATTTAAAAGAGGGAAAAAAGACAAGGGAATTGATTTCTCAGTTCATATAATTTATTGCAGTTAGCACACAGTTTAAAAATTCACCAACACACCAATAGTACAAAACTAAACAGCATTATAAGTTATTCCCCCCTCAGGAAAATAAAACATACTATGATTGTCAAAGCTAGATGTCAGTCTAAGTTTTAGAACAAAAGAAGAATGTGAAACTAAGGAAAGGAAAAAAGCAATCACTCACGAGGACCACAAAAAAATCCAAGAGAAAGTCCATTTTCCTCAGACACTGATTGTCTTCTCTAAATTAAGAAAAGAATGTAGTTTTAAAACCTAGAAACTATTCAAGTAACTAAAGATAACGCTCCAAGGCCATTTTCACAGCTTTTTTTTTTTTTGTTTTAAATGCCATTACAGCCAAATTAACACACATTTGACCAAATATTTCCAAAACAGTCCAGCAATACACAATGGAGTTTTCCATTCAGTATCTTAAGCACAAAAATAGGCTATGTTTACAGTAGTTAAGGCGATCAAATTTTAAACAAAAGCAGAGAAAAAAAAAAAAAGGGAAAAAAAAAAAAGGAAAAAACAGCAAACGTTTTCCATGCTACTCCCATAGACCTTATTTGTAAGTGCAAGACAGGAAAACAAACACTGTGCAAAATGCTTTTGACCTGCGTGTTGGTCATTAAAACCACACGTCAGGCTGCAGTCTCTGCTGCTTGGATACACATAGTCCTTCCCCTGCCCTCCCCCGGCCCCCCTGTCACTCAGGCCTTCCCAGGCCTTTCAGCCCGGGGCTTTTGCCTTTTTTTTTTTTTTTTTTTTTAATTATTTAATTCAGTCCACAGCCTCTTTTCAACGGGGAGGGGAGGCCGGGGAGGGGGGGGCCGAAAAAAAAAGAACGACCTATTGTGGTGGAGTGGTGCAGCAGGAATCCTACAAATGCTCATCTGGGGAAATGGACGCACCTCAGTTGGAGCTGGCGTGGGGTCTGTGCAATTAGAAGGGGTCTGGGGTTAGTAAATGCACACCGCACATGCAAATCTCGAAGCCTGGTTGTAAACATTCTTTTTTTTTTTTTTTCTTTTTTTTTTTTTTTCTCCTTGTTAACGTAGCTAAATCGGCGACTCGTAGCTTAAGTTCTTCTCAACTTAAAAACAGTGGGAAAGTAAATTTAAATTAGATAAAATAAAAACAGTGCATTTCTCTTCTTCATAACACCGGCATTTTCAACGGTGTCGGGTTTTTTTCCTAAGGAAATTAAATAATTTTCAACTCACTCGTTAAAGTTATACAATGCAAACAAAGACAAAAATATACTGAAAATCATGCATTTCTGTAGCGTTAATATTTACTTTTCAAGACTCAACTAAGAGCATCAACACAACCTGCCAAGTTCTTTGATACCTCCCCCCGGCCCATGTAATCAATTACAGTATACAATAACAGTAATTCACATTTTTTAAACACACAGTTCATCACTGCTG
>JAHREE010000183.1:1125306-1199028 GCA_033628505.1 Tringa tobata
GACCTGAGCTGGGCCCGGCGGTGGCCGGGGGTAGAAAGCAGGAGAGGGTGCCGTGCCCGGCGGTGAGATGTGTCCCTGCTGTCTAGTCTGGGCACGCAGGTGGTGGGGCCACCTGTGCCTGGGCAGGCCATACGTGGTGGGCCCGGCCCAGCCTGGCAGGCTTCGGCGGTCACCAGTGCTGACCAGGCCGCCACGTCTGCCCTGAGGAAACCACCCAGCTCTGTCCTCCCTCGCTTCCCAAGGAGTTTGCCCGCAGTCGCCGCCAGCCCGGTGTGGGTTGCCCACTCCCCAGGCGTTACTCAACTGAGCTGCTTCAGGGCCCACAGGATGGAGACTGTGGTGCAGATGATTGAGACCATGCAGCCATTGGGAGTCAAGAACACTACTAGCATATAATTGCTGCGTGATTATTGTGAGACCCAAGACCCATCACCTGCCCCAACTTAGAAGAACAAGCGATTGACTAAGATAGGGAAACTTTTTTGCAAAATTTACTGAGGGATTCATATCTAAGAGGAATATAGGTTGCCTGGTAGCTTTGCAGAAGTTGATGACAGAAACATCTGGATCAACAGATAAGCCACAAGGATGCTGATGGATGAGGCTGCTACAAGACCTACAAAAATGTAGTTGCTTTGCTGTACTACATTTGTGATTGGATGATTAGAAATATGCATTAGTTGGTAATTCATTTCATACCCTTATTTAAACCCCTAGAGAAAAATCCGTGGGGTGTGCCTAGTTTGGCCGGGGCACCTCATGCGCATTAATAACTATTTACCTTTGTAATTCCCTAGTTTGTGTCCTACCCTCTCTCCTCGGTTGGCACAGGTCAGTTGTGAATTTGTAACAAGAGCATGATGGGAATGTGTGTTGTATCCCCTCTTTTTTAATGGATTGCCCTGTTCTAGGCTAGACGTCCACTTGTAGCGTTGCATTTCTGTCAGTAGTCCTTGTTCTTCCCACCGCGGCAGGGCAGGTTACGAGGAGCCGTGCCAGCAGGTTGGCATCATTTGGGATGTGCGGGTGCCCAGGCCTGCCTGCTCCTGGGCAGCAAGTGGCACTTGTGGGAAGGACGGAGCCTGAGGGGAAAAGGAGCTCTCCAGACCTCAAGGTTGTTTGCAGGGAGATTGAGGTCAGTGGCTTTGGAGAATACCACAGCTTAATGGTGGGTTAGGATAGGGCAGTGGAGGCCAGGTTTGAAGAACTGAGGACTTCTTAGGAAAACGCTAATCCAAGGAGTTGGGTATTTCCCCATCTCCCCTTCAGTTTCAGATAAACAGTTAACTCAGGGAAATATTTTGAAGAGAACAAGGCTCACCAACAGAGACCCAGAGTTTAAAGAAAAAGAACTCATATGTATTAATAACCAAAATTTGTTCAGTAGATATAAAAGCTGAAGGCACGTACTTAATCTCCTTCGGTAATATGAAACCCTTGTGAAGAAACATACTGAATTCTAGCTGTGCCTAATTTATTTGACAGCCCCGATATCTATATCACACAGCAGCTAGCATCTAGGTGTCCATATGCTTCAAGCATTACGTACATATATATAAAAATATATAAAATATACATATGTACAAAAGAAAACACTTTTCTCTCTACCTTTTGGTGAACTGATTGCTCATGCAGACCCAGCGTGGGATTTTTTAATTATTAACCTCATAGTGTTTCAGTCCTTCAAAGATACTGATACAATTCCATCTGTAAGGGTGGGGTTTTTTTTCCATTGGCATCATGTTCCATATTCCATTATACCTGGAACTCGATGGGGTTTTGTCCTTGTCTTCAAGACACAGCAGCTAAGATGCTGACTCTTCATGTTTCCTGATTCTCTCCTCAGTGCTAATAATCACTTCACCTGAGAAAGATCAGTGCTCTATTCCCTGCCTGTCATTTCTTGAACATCTTCCCTGTAACCACTAAACTGCTTTTTCTTGCTGTTGCAAAAATAAATGTTGAAAATAGTTTAATAAGAAAAACTGTTGGAAATAGTCTGAAGTTGTTTATTTTTTATAATCTGAAACATACAAATAACTCACACAGTTACGTATATGTTTGAACTTCCAGTGAATGTGTCTGAAATGATTACATTAACCATGTTGTCCTAGATCTCTAAACTGTATCCTGCCTCATGCTTCCTTCCTAGTATAAGCCATCTCACCAACTGCTCGGGGTCGGTTAGTAAGACCTCAGTTTATGAATACTTACTTTTCCAAGTGCAGCTTTACTGAGGGAGGCAGTTTAGTCATTCTCATGATACAAAACTCTGGGAAAAACGAGGCCGCTTAATGTGAAAAATTTCAAAGAATTTATTTGCAAAAGAGGCTATTCAGCAGGTCCTTAAAGACTTTCACAGGACCTGGAATTTAAAAATAATCTTAAAATAAAATTTCATGAGGCATTACTGTTTATACATTCTGTTCATTTATTCCTGCCTCCTCACACACGTGAACTTGCCCCCTTATGTTTTAAGATGTATGAGAAAAATCTTACTGCCCCTCACCTAGTATTTACAGTGCTGACTCCTGATTAAATCAGGTTTTCTTTTCCATTCTTATCCATTCTATCATTTGACTATATGACCTTGGTGAAATCACTTTGTCCTTTTTGCCTCTTCAGACTGGTTCACCCTTGGGGCTATAGGTTATTTCTTACTACCGTTATATTTAAGAGAATTATCTGCAATTACTGTTTATACAGCTACTATATAAAAAAATTTTTTACTATTTCTAAATAGGGAATGGAGTGAAACAGAAAAAAAGTGAGTGTAGGTAACACTTTAAGATTAAAAATCTTTTTGGCAGTGAGTCAGACTTTATTGATTTAAACCTGGAACCGTTGACATTTGCCTATGAGTTTTTTTAAATGTGAAATGAAGTCTAATTTTCTTAAAGAGTACTTAGAGAGGTTTAAAGGCTTATCATTATTTTGAATATAGAAACAAGATGATAGAAAAGTGAATTAAGAAAAAATCCTATACAGGGAAAACTCACAAATACCCCGTAGTCCAGTTGATCCTCTATTAGAAAAAAATAATATAAGGCGGGCATTCCATTGGAAGGGATGGTGAAGCCTTGTTGTAAAGGGACATAAACATCTGGCAATACACCTGGTCTCTACACATATTTATAAATCACCTCAGGCATCCCAAGGTACCGTAGAGAACACACATGAAAATTGAACTAAGAGCATTCATAAGCCAAGGAAAATAAAAATGGTCTCGATTTAGCGTGGAAAGAAATGAGTCTCATTTGCTGCACAAACACAGTTTGGAAAGGCATGATGCAGTTTTGCAGTTCTTGCACCTTTGCACCTGCTGACTTTCATTTATATCCTCCAGGCAACAAGCAAGCCTGAAGGCCTTTGGCTCATAACCAATGCTGACGTTGCAACGTGGTGCTACAGGAGCGCCTGCAGCTCCGGTAGAGCCTCCCCGCTCGCCTCTGGTCTGGGAACGTCCAGGTTTCCTGGCATCTTCTCTGAGACGGTTTGTGTGGTGAATCTCCCGGCACTGTTTGTTGCTCCTCGAGACGGATTAACACGTCGCGAGCCACGCTGCGGATGGCAGCTTTGCCTGAACGCCTCAAAATGCATTTGTTGCATTTGTTTCTGGAGCTGGAATGGTGCTCTCTGCTCTCGGAAACTCTTCTTGAGGATAGTCCAGCAGAAGAGCCTGGGCTAACAAAGGTCAAAGGTACCTGTGTGATATTTGGGTCTAGAACCATAGGTTTAGATGTTAACGCAGCTATACTGTGGAACCAGCTGCAAATTTGGCCCTTAATGCTTCTTTCTTATACCTGCTATAACACAGTTTTCTATGTTTTCTTCACATTGTTGAGCAGTGCTGTTCTAATTACCATACATACCATCCATTTTGTTCTTCTTGAAAAAAAAAAGAAAATGACAATGAAAACTGCTCGTCTGTAGTCAAATATCCTGGGTTTGTCCCCTACAGGTTATTTTGGACCAGATACCATCACCCGTAAGCATTACTACTGTTTTCATTGATAGGAAAGTGGAAAGTGGGTATCCCCTTGATAAATTAAAACTCTCCCAGAATGCTTTGACTAATAGGACTGGAGGTACAGCAGCAAATATCTCCAGGGTTATGTATCCCAGAGAAGTAAAAATGAGGACTTGTGATCATGGCACTCTTGAATTTTATTTTTTTTTTTACATATTTTTTTAAAATAGTAGTGAAACTTAATTAATGGCAGCCTGGTTTGCAAAAAAATGAAAAGCTACATAGTTTCTGGAGCTGCCATCACACTTGAGGTTCAGCTGATGTCACCACGGAACTGAGTTTTCTCTCTGGGGAGCCAGTGTTGGGGAAGTGCCAAGATAATATAATACAGCCTTTGCATGAATTGGCTAAATGTACATCTTGTTGTGCCAGAGTCTGACTGGATCAGTAATTCCTATCAGCCCTAGCTGTGCTGGGTAAGCCACCAGGATGTGCTCAGCTAAGAGCTTTTCTCAGCACGTGGGCCAAAAATTTCCCTCTCCTCTCAAACACTGGCAGGTAAAGGAGAAGGGGCACCATGCGTGGAGGTTTATCACAGAGGTGGCTGCAAATTGAGGACAAGCACCACTGATGGACTTTCTGTAGGTCCAGCTGTCCTTTTCTGGAGCATAGATTTGTCTAGCTTTCAGCTACAGCTTCTGCTTCACATGGGCAAAAATTACTGAGATCAGTGACTTCTTTGTTATGTCCCAAAACTTTTCAAGGTTCTATGTAAAAATTTGGTCATAAAGAATGGAATTGGCCTCATGAGCAATGATGAGAATGGAAATTCAATGGGATTTGTTTGTTGAGCATTAGTGATATGCACATGGTCACAGGAACCAGAATAGAAATGTTTTGCCTCAAAGGATGGCTTGTTTTGGATACAAAGGAATTGGCTTCAAATTTCTAACTTAGGAATGCCTGGCTGCTGAAGTCCGGTCTCTCACAACACTGGCCAACCACAAGCAGATGTTTAGTCCAGGGCAGACCTACACCACGTGCCACCACGTGCTCGCAAGAACACACAGGCATTTCCCCAAACATGTAGCACAAATGCAAAAGTCCAAAAAGAGTCCAAAAAGAGAAGAGACACAAATCATGATGCCCTGAAAGGAAGGGAGCGGGAGTGGTTGTTAATTTGTGCCCTGGGCCCTACAGAGGCAGGGGTGTCCTGAGTGGGACTGCTCAGAAGGTATCTAGGTATCTTCCTTCCACAAAACCTTCTGTGGTTCCTGCTGAGGACACATAGGTGCGACTGGGGATTGCAGTCAGAGTAATTCTGAGAAAGCTTGAAGGTGTGAAGCCTTTTCAACTAGTGTGGTGGCCAACACCAATTTCTGTAGGACTTGTTCAGAAGTTAATAAATAAAATGCCAACTGAGTTTTACAAAACCATTCACTTGATTTTTCTCTCTTTATATGCTGTGTGTGGGTGTATACATCTGTCTAGATTTGAGGGGTCCTCCCTTCTACAAGGACATGCTGTAGAAACAAAATAAGTAGTAGCCGCTATACTATTATTTCACTATATTTAAAGCAGACCTGAAGAATACAATATTTAACCAAAACCCAATTAAATTGTCTTATGCTTTTTCTGTAATTTCTTTCCTATCATTACAGATTACAAAGACATTTATGCCTAAACAGAAGCTGTCTTCTTCCAATCAGCCTGCTCTTTCTGCTCAGTTCATTCACTAAATCATTTAATCACCCAAGGCCATATGTTACCATCTTGTGTAAAACGGGTGGAAGAAGAAAAAAAAATATGCAAAAATCTCTGCACAAGAGTGGGTGTCAGCATCCAGCATAGCTCCCACTAGGAAGCACAAAATATAAAATGTTATCACCAGTGAATGTGACGACGAAAATAAACTGAGACAGACAAAAGAAAGAGACAAGGCATTGGAAAGGTGAAGGAGACAGTCTTCAAATCTTAATTCTGGGTGGAAGAGTTATGGACCAAATGTTATCTGTTAGTCCACGTGCTCATAATCTCAATATTCTGCCATTAATATAGTTGCTGTGCTCTACTGTAATTAGCTTGAAAGCACATTAACTCATTAACTTACAGAGTCCCATTTTTTACATTGCACGAATAAGACCCCGTCCCTGGTCTGGTTCCCTCTTGGCTCTTGAATAAGACCCCGTTCCTGACTTAGTTTCCTTTTGGCTCTTCTTTTTCTCTCTCTCCATGTACTTGTGCACATTTTGTCCCAGGTATTTCTGTGCAGAGTCATCTGCTTTTACCATTCGGCTTCAGCTGCTGTTCCCTGTCACCATTACTTCACGTGGTTTTCTCTCTTGGCACGTTTGCTGGGTGACAGACCCTCGGGAGACACAGGAATCTGATCAAGTCGTGGGGTGTGCGCTCCCGTCAAGGAACGAGGAGGCTCCAGGGAAGTTAGAAGTGGAAAATGTATTCTTTTGAAAGCAAGGGACTTTGTGGTTCTATGAAAAGACCTGTAATCCATCTTTCCTTCGTGCCTTCAGGAATCTGTTGTGTGTTCTCTTGCCAGTGAGCTTGTGACAGTGCTGCAGTTGGAGACAGGAGAGCAGCTGACCAAGGGGTCTCCACCAAGAAGCCACCGCTACCCTCCACTGGCAGAGGCTCCCGAGACAGGGGCATAACACCAGAGACTGCAAAAAATATACCCGCTCCTCTAAAACTGCACATGCCAGTTTATCCTAAGACTATGAAAGCATAAAAGATTATATTTTCATTTGCATGGTTTGCTGGGTTTTATTTGGCAGCTACAATAACAACAGGCTACACTGAGCCCATAAAACAAAGTGAGAACAGCAGCTCATTTTTGTGGCAGAATGTAATGGCTATGGCTAAAGGGCTTACATAATTCATCTTAAACCCTTATGCTGCTATTTATTGATGTTTAAATGAAAATTAAACTCTTAGAGCCATAAGGAGGCTTCTGGTACCCGAAACGGGATTTTGATGCCGATATTTTTATCTAACACTACCAGCTGAAAGCTCCCGTCGGGAAGGGTTTCACTGGGAAGCACAGCAACGGGGCAGGACTGGGTCTTCCCACTCCTGCCTGCTGCTCTGGGTGGCATCAAAACCCTTGAGACCTACAAACGGTTGAGGGATTGAGTGGCCAAACCTGGGAGTCTGACCTGGGAGGCTGCAATGGTAAGCTGTGCTTCAGCCGTGGTCACTGAGGTGACCGGCAAGAGAACGTTTACCGTGTTGGCAAACTGAAAAAGCTGAAGTAAAACTGAGGCATCTGGTTTCCTCAAAGGCAGCTTATGGTAAGGACAGCATCTCTGTGATTACCCTTCCTAACACCCAAGAAGACAAAAGATTCAGCTAACCATACTGTTAGAGTAGAGAAAGGGATTTTATTTCCCAGAGGCTTTTAGAAGGTTATTTTGTTTGTTTCTCAGATTTTCCAGTGATGTATCATTTTTTCCCACCTCTCTATTCTCCAGAAGATAGAGCAGACTCAGGAAGTGAATTGCTGCTTAGGGAAGTGTCCTGCCTCCAAGCTGACTTATATAGTAGGACATATGGCATAAGTTATATTTGGACAGATGTGAACAAGTAGTCAGTGGATTTGATAAGATTCTTTATTTAAACTAAACTTGCACAGTGTCACTGTTCTACCATCTTTCTCTCCTTCCTCAATCTGATCTTTTGCTGGTTTCAAGAATTTTAAATATACATTACGTCTAACTAGTCTGTAAAGCTGTAAATGCATTTAGAGCATTCAGTCATGAAAACAATATCTGATTTTCCCTACGCTATGATTGGTAAATATCTGCTTTTGGTGATAAAGCAGGCACAGATGACAAATTGTATGAGTTGCAAATCCCAAGTAATAAACCAGTTTGAGACAGGCAAGCTCAATGCGAGTCATTTTCATTGATTGGTTTAATTTGGCCCCTGATATTTCTGTTTCACTGGTGCACAAAGTAGTTCTGTACCTCCCATGGGTAATATAGAAATAAAAAAAAAATAAGAAAAGGATTGAATGAATTTCAAGAGATCACTTAGTTTATCTCCCTGTCTGGACCCCTGTCGAGATCATCTGTATCTGGGCTGTCTCTGAGAAATGCTGATCTGTCCTGTTCTCAGAAATCTCCAGTGAAGGAAACCCTACTGTTCACCCAGGCAATCCTTCTCACTGCTCCATTAGCCTCTCCAGAGATACGTTTTTCCTGGTGTCTTCTTGCAAGTATTGTTGTAAGAAACTTATTGCTTCTTGTCCTACCCACAATGGTCATGCAGAAGAGTTTATGTCTTCCATGCCCTAATAACTCATGCACTGAATGTCAGTCATCATACCTCATTGAGCCTTGTCTTCTTTACATTGAAGAGCCCTGTGTGTTCCTTGTAGATCATGTTGCTCATGTTTTCTTTCGTTGTTTTCCTCTTCTAGTTGGTCCACATCCTTCTCGGCTGTGCCCTGGCTGTGGATCCTGCACTTACACAGTTTATTATTCCTACCAAAGCAGAAAATTTTGCTTCCATCCTATCTGCCACGCACTCAGCTTTTTTGGGCCATTTTCCAATCTGCCAGAACTATTTTGAATTACAATCTTTCCTCTGGTCTGCTTGCAGCTCATTCCAAACTGGTGTCACCTGCAAATCTAAGAGTTGTAATTTTAATCTGTTTATCTGTATCGTTAATGAAAAAAATAGAGTTGTATCAAATCTAGGACAGCTACCTAAAGAACTGGCCTCAATATAGTCCTTCAGTTTGGCAGTGAATTTTTGGTAATGATGCCTTGTGCGTGGCTTTTCAGCCAATCCTGCCACCACCGGTTATTTTGGACTTAACCATGTTCCCTGGTTTAGTCACAAGAGTTTCAGGTGAGACAAGGCAAACAGCCTAGCTGAAGGCAAGACATAGTGCTGATGACCTCACCTTCTCTCAAGGCCTCTTAACATGTCTCAAAGAGGAGCTGGATTTGTTTGACATACTGCATTCGTGATAAATCAGCGTGGACCGATGCTCACCTCCTTGTTGTCTTCTGGTTGGTTTTAAAATGTTTAATTATTTTTTTCCTGTATTTGTCTGAGAAATTAAGTTTGATAGCTGGCCCGTAATTCTCTTTTCATCCTCTTTGAAGGATAAAATACCTGCCTTGTCCTCCATGAGTTCTCAAAAATTACTCCTACTGATCAGATTTCTTCAGCCAGCCCTTTGCTATCCAGATACTGAAGGATAAGTACAATACAGGTTTGGAAATAATGAGCACCTTGTCAATGACTTAATAGAAACTGTTTGGTGGTGCAAAGGAGAGGTTGTGGTGCAGCCTTCCATCCCAGCACACCACCTTCTCACTGGCCTCAACAGAGCCTGCTCCCTCACGTTAGTTCCTAAACCACAACTCCGCAAAATTAAACTTTTCTAGCATGTTATAACTCTCAAAAGATAGCGTGGGTGGGTGAAAAAATACGTTCCTCGGGGCTTGAAAATAGATGTAAGTGGATATTTGGCATAAAGCTAACAAAAAGGAAAAGCCATGGAAATGTATTAACGGCCACAAAGGTTTTCGGTGCCAGCGGGGGTTCAGCATACAGGTCAGTAACTGATCCTAATGCTCACCTTTTTGGTACAGACTTGTGCTGCATAAGCATAAGTGCCATTTTCATTTCCAGACCCACTTTTTAACGGTTAAAAGCTAATTAAAACATACAGTGGCATTTTGAATCAATATAGCGTATGGACTGCTGCAAATTCTCTCATCAGGCGTGTTGCCCTCAGGAAGCAATATTAACTTCAACAGCAAAATAGGGCTGTGAGCTCATTAATCATCACGCTCAGAGACAGTCTGGGTGGCAGTAGCAGTAGCAGCAGCTCCATGTGTTTCTGGTGGTGAAGATCCGATACAATGGTTAGATATGTGAAGTGTTGCACAAACATTAACTATTACAGCCAACTGTCTTTGCAATTGGCATTTATCATCTCAGCTTTTCAGAATAAAAAAGTAGAGATGGACCATGAAGTGAATTTTTTTCAGGCAATGCATAGGTATCAGGCTGCTATAAGAACTTGGCGTCCTGGCTTCCTAGCTCTGAAGTCCCCTTATTTCCATGTAACAAAGACAGAAAAACCCCAAAACAACACCCCTCACTCACCTGGGAATGTATGGGGAATTAAAAAACGTAAAAGAGTGAGAAAAAGATAAGGGAAGGAGTTGGAAAGAAGAGATGAGGAGAAAGACAAGTAGAATGGGAGTCAGAGGTAAAGCTAAGGTTGGAAGAAATTAGGCAGCAGAGGGAAGGAAATTGGTTTATCTATATAAACATAGCCTTCATAGTTTATGTATATAAACATAGCCTGCGAGAAACTTTGAGAGCATCTTCTGAGCTCTCTGCTTTGGTAAAAGGTGCTCAATGAAACCGAAAACATACACCCTTGCAAGCCCTATCCCCCTTCTCCCCAGTCACATCAGCCTTGTGGTGAATGATTTAGGGCTCACCAGAAGCAGATAAGGCTCCTCACACACTCCTCTGTCCTAATCTTGCTGGTCACTCAATTGAGCACAGTGCCCTCTGAAGCAAAGGTTCACGGACTCTCTTTTGCACTAAAACCTCCTAAGTGGTGACAGTTTTGCTGTTCTTGCTGCAGCCAAGAGCCCTTCTTTCCTTTCGTGTGGACTCTGATGTGCAACCTCTGACTCATGCAGCTAACACTTGTAGTATGATCCTGCTATTGATTTGTACCTGATTTTCCTGGGACGTATTGAAGAGCAGAAAGAAAACCTGAATGGTGGCTCTTAGCTTTGTATAGGATTCAGATGCAGGAGTTCCAGTACAGGCTCTTTTTATTGGGACTTTGTGTTGAGAACTCAAATTTTTCTTTCCATCAAATCGTTGTTAAGCTTTAGAGCTTTTAGCTGTGCAGGTATGCTACAGACAAAGCTAGAGTCTGCTCCTGACTCTGTACAAATGGAGGGTGAACAGTCAAGTTGGGGATAGAGTGCTGCTCTTTGTCTTCCTCCTGAACTTGCTTTCTCAGGTCCATCTGACCTCTCTTTGGCCCTGCAAGGAGAGCGCTCCGAGGCACATGCTGGCTCTCACTGCATGAGCTCGCCTGTGCCTGTAGCTTCTTCTGGGTGGTGTGATTGTGGACCTGTCTTCATAAAATCCAGAGACAGCATGCAGAAGCATTAGTGATTGATGAGGACTGAAAAAGTGCCAGGGAAGAGAGAAGCTTCCAAAGAAAATGAAGTGCTGCAGGAGCGCAGGCAGCACATGTATGGCGCTGCTGCTGCCCCACAGGGTAGGGCTTGAACTTCCCTCCGGTCACCCAGGAGGAAATATCTGCATAATCCACACCAGGGTACAGCTTCTACTCACCAGCTGCTGGCATCACATCAGCTGTGCACTCCTTCATCTCTGGCCCATATAGATCCATCAGTCCCACCTTCCTGCATAGTGGAGCGGATTTTTATGCCAGGCAGCAAGTTTCATACCTCCTACTTTCACCTCTGGAGCCATATAGCTTCTCAGAGCCCCTGCTAGGTTCCTCCTCCTTGAGATGCTTTTGGTCTCTTTTTTTTTCCAAGAATTTTTTGAACAGAAGATGGAAGAAAGATGTAGGGGGAGAGGTAGGTGCAGAACTAGGAGAGGGGGATGCCTGCAGGACGTGGTGCAGTAAATCAAAGGCACCTTTCCTCAGACTCTTCCAACAGGTTCTTTGGCTGTGTGCCGAGGCCAGGTACGACCTGAAGGCAGCTGCTCAAAGAGTTCTGTCCTGCAATGGGGAGGCTTCAATAGTAACCCTAAATTAAACTGAGCTAGTGTTCACAGGGCCTTCCAGGCAGAAGAAGAAAATAAGATAGCGTAACATAAGAGGGCACAGGAGAAGGATTTTGCTCTGTAATGGCAAATTACCCACTCAAAAATAACATAAAGAAGGGAGGAAAAAATTAACGAATAAAGTCTGCACATTATTTTAAATCACAGAAGTGTCAAAAATGGTAATGCCTATATCAAGGCTGCCCTAATGTAGCTTTAATTTGCATGCCATTGGCATTGATTTGATGTGAATATTTACTCTCCTATTCAATTAAGAAAATCCATAACTGCCACCATATTTTAATGTTAATGTATTTTTACACAGCTCTCTGTTTACCTTATTTTCTCTTCTATAACATTAACACTTTTTTTTTTTGTTAAAAAATGTGTGAAAGATTAATTTGTAGAATGACGGGATATGTGGGTGTGTAGCACAGGCCAGATGGAAGGGGTGTAACATGACAGTTTTCTTCTGTGGCTTCGTTTTGTTTTTATTGTTGCAAGCGAGCAAAGTATAACTAAAATTATCATTTCTTCTCTGGGCAAAAAGAACTAAGTGGTAAGTTCCTCTTTTACTCCCCGTGGCTCTCGGTGCTCACCATGCAGCTGCAACCCTGTTCAGCATAGCTGACAGGTTGATAAACACTTGTTTAAAACTTCAGCTTATGTATTTGAAGACTGCTATTATTTAAAGAAGGGAATTTGTATGCAGGGCTCTATAATTCTGTATCATGGGATAGATCTGAATGCAGATTTATTAATAAACAAGAGCAATTTGGTGAGACTTGTTAGTCTTCTCTTGGCTGATAAGGGTACATCAGGGTGAAAACAGCTACTAATGCCAAAAAAAGAAAGAAAAAGGATAAAAAAATCTATCCAAGACAAAGCTTTTTAAATCTATAAAGCTATCCATTCAAGAAAGCTTTTTAATTGTTGAAAGAGGGCTGTTCCAAGGCCAAATTCTAATTTACACATAAGTATTGTAGGAGTTTGGTATAGTAAATGTCCTTATTGAAGAATAAAGCAATTAGCACAGTAACTCGCTGTCATCTGGCACGTAAAGGCATTCCAAGAAAAAGTTAAGTGTTGAGGAAAGGAGAGAAATTCAGGACAGCATGTGGGAGAGGAATATGGAGGCTCCTTTTTATGCCACTCAGGAGAAAAGGAGGGGAGAAAAAACCCACTGCAAACTTAATCTGTTCCCTTACCTCATCTTAAATTGACCCAAGTTTCTTCCCTTCTTTTAAGGGAAGGCAGGGGGGAAAAAAACCCTAAGTTCTTACTTAGAGGCTAAAATCCTGAAACCGTGATACCATAAGCACAATATAGGCATTTTGCATCCTCATCAACAATGCTTATTCTGCTCTGCGAACGTGCCCCGCGCCTGTGAACATGCACACGCTTCATGGGCTCCATCTGATACTTGAGTCTTCTGTGTCAGTGTGACCCATTCCCTTTACATATGGAAAATCATTCCATAAAAATGGTTACCCCTTTTTCCAGAATACATCCACACACATCTCTTGGCTATGTTTTAATGCCCTACAGCTATACCTGCTGCAACACCTGGGGTCTTTAAGCAGGCACACGGGACTAAATTCTCTCTATAGACACACACACACAAATGCAGTTAAGTTAGCACATCAAGAGACCTTTTTACTTGCCATTTCAACCACTTTCAGTATGGATGCAGGGGTATGTGCACCAGGAAAAGTGTCTATTTCACTCCATTCTCTTGACAGAAAAAAAGAGGGTTTTCTCAAGTTTTGAAACAAACAAACAAACAGTTTTGTTTTAATGCTCAGTACAACAAGTTTCAATTCAGAGAGGAAACTTCTGAAAAGCCAAAACACTGGGAAAACACTTTTTGTTAGTGTCATGCTATTAGTCTGGGGCTTGCTGAGTCAAGAATCCCGTTTCCTTTTTCTCTTACCCATATATTTTTCCAACATTACTAGGTTTATGTCCTAAATTTAATTGACACGTAGCAGTTCTCCATTTTCCCTTTAGTATTTCCATCAAAATTAAGCTTTCTATGCCTGTCAGCAGTTGTAGACACTTCTCTGCTTTATCAGCTCTTTGATGTTTAGCCTCAGTTACATACCTAGAGTTGCTGGGGTGTATTCCAGAGCCACCAGCCATTTCTCTGGTCTGTCCTGGGCTTGGCATTGCTGGGCATGTTTTGTTCCTATTGCCATTGTGAACTCGTATGTAAGACTGAGGAAATGAGGCAGCTACAAGAAACGAGGAGATTTCCGGCGGACTTGGGCAAATGGGAGAGCAGACCACAGTTGTCAGCATCGCACATCATCCTTTTGCGCAACCCCACTTGAAGGGTGGGTTTCTAGATGTGCAGAGGCTTTGGGGTCCTTGCAGCTCCTTCCCAGAGCTAAGGGGGTGCGGTGCAAGGGCACCTAGTGCTGTAGTCACCAGATCTCCCCCAGACGCACAAGATGCAGTCCAATGTGACTTCTATGGCTGCATGTGCCAGCCCTGTGCCTATTGATCCCAGTCCATGCCCAGGTAGGTTTCATTTTCTAATCCAGTGGGAAACGATGGAAGAAGTGAGCTTCGCGGATGCCCTCAGAGAGGGACAAGTGAAGCCTCATGTTGGAGGTAGGGAGAAAACTAGATAATGAGAGCAAATGCCAACTCATGACACTTGCACTTCCACTACAAATGCACCATGGTGCCTTGAGTGACTGTCAGGAGATAGCTAGCATTACTGGAGTCCACATAGCAACGAGCAGGAGCAAGATTAACCATCAGAAGCAAGGCCTGCCCATTTCCAGGTAGCCATGTGCATTCTGGCTCCTAAGAGGGTACCAGAGCTGCTTCCTCCATGCCCACCAGCTTCCACCCACTCCTGGGGATACAGTGGGTGTTGGATGACGAGATAACCAGGCAGGAACAAATCACGTTTTCTCCCTCTACTTACACTCATCAGTCTCTGGTGCTCTTCTGAACTTAATGCACCTGGCACCAGAAAAAATCTTCCAGGCCTCCCATATGAGTTGGGGGACTCATAACCATCGAGGCAGCTCCCAGTGGAGAGCCTGGACTGTGGTTCGGAGCCAGGACAAAAGGCTTTGTTTCAGTTTTTCATGCAGATTTGTGTGGTTGCTTTTCATTGTTAGGTTGCATTTTCTTGCTGACAAAAATTATTTCCAGGCTTTTATTTCACTGGTTGGTCTTATTTTGTTCTCTAGTCATCATAAAATTCTACAAGTATCATGATGCAAAGGTTTCTTATGTATCAGTCCCTACTAGTAGCCAGCTTAACATGGAATCACATGTTATTTCCAAGCACAAAAGTCAATTTGACCGATTTTAGCAAGAGGCTGAAAAAATGTTATGCACATCTATAGAAAATATTCCTTGCCCCAGCCAAATGAACAAACGTTTCGCAAGGCTGAGCAATGGTGTCGTGCTTTCAAGATATTTTCTGCCAAGAATTTTGTTCTCCTGATGATACTTAAGCCTTCTGCTGCTGGGACAAAGACCTCTGGGAACAGGCCACAGCCAGAGCTTCCCCACTTCACCGAGAGCATGAGGCTAGCAATAATTTCAGGGAGAAGATGAACAGAGAGACTCCACTACAATCCGTTTTAAAGAAATACATACTTTGCCTCTGTTCGTTTATTTCAAAAACATTAGATACTGGAACATTGCTGTTTCTTTCTTTGAGACCTTACTCAGCCTCAGGGTGGGTCGAGGCAGGTGATTGTACCCTCATCCTACCACCTAACCCCCCTCAGTGGGATGGGAGCCAGGAAGCAAGATCTAACGTGGTTACCTCATTTCTGGAGAAGCACTGACTCCTGTCCCACTGGACGGAGCTCATGTGGAGCGTGCTTATTTGTTGATGTGCTCCACAAAAAATCGACACTCTCAGACTGCGTCCTCTGTGTTCAGGCTGGGTTTTATAGGAATGGTGAATTGAGCTGCAAGAAAGTCATCTGGAAGGTACTTGGTTTCAACTGTAGTACCCAGAGGACGGGCGTGTTAGAAAGCACTCAAGGTGCATTACCTGCCATCACCTCACTGGCAAACCTGTTTTCTTCAGTGACATGGGTGCTTCCCTGTAGGAACCTTGAGAAGAGAGATCAAGCAGTTAAGGTCATTGGACTATGACTTGGGGGATGGCCCAGGCTCTCTCCTCAGCCCTGTAGCATCCCCTACCTCAGTAAGGGTGGTTTGAGTTACCAGTGCTGTGCTCTGCAGAGCTACTTGGGAGGTTCTCAGATCAGACGGCAATGAGCTCCACAGAAAAGCTTATAAATATATTAAATTTATGAACATTTACTGTACGCTGCACACTGAAATCTGCCAACACTAATCCAAAAGAATTACACATTTTAGGCCTGAACATAACATACTGTATGCAGTAACTCACATCAGAGCAACCCATATGCTACTGTTAATGTGCCAACTGACACATGTTAAGCCACAAACATAAGAAAGGATTGGATTTCAACTGCATTTTTGTATTCCAGTTATTCCTCGGGTCCATTATTTTTTATTCACCATCATCTTCTCTCCTCACTCTAGACAGCCTGCTCTCCCTAATACAACTTCCACTCCCCCTACCAGATTTCCTGCTGGGTAGAGGCTGCCCCGGAGACAAAGCAACTAACATAAGCACATAGGCCGAGAAGCACAGAAATAGAACCCTCACCCCCACCCCACCCCCCGCAATAATCTAGGTCATTTAATAGCCTACTTTCAGGGTTCTCCGTGAACCCTGTACCCACTCCTGCTAGGCAAAGAGAAACCCTGAGAAGAAGTGGGTGGATGAGTAGACAGCCAGCCATCCCAAGTGTCAGATCTGACTCCTCGGGAGAGATGCGTCGAGGATGCTCTGACAGAATGTGTCTGAGCTGGAGGCAAATGTTTCTGTATTACATTCATGACACAAGACTTCTGCCACCTTGCAATATGTGCGCGCTGTTGCTTCTTGATGGTAATAACTGGATTTTTCGAGGGAGCTGGTGAAAGCACCCCAATGCTGTTAGAATAATTAGGTTTCAAGGAGATTTATTGAGCTAGGATCACCCTCCAGAAATTGCTATGTTTTATATAAAGCGAGTCAGGAAGAATGGCAGGAGTCTCTGAGCATATATGTGTCCCACGTAGCAGGAAGGAATCTGCTTCTCACCTCTCAGGTTTGTCAAGGTGTGACACTGACAACTGAAACACGTGACAAGGGACCAAACCTCAACCGGCTTCAGTTCTCCCTCCCAACTAGCCAAACTCATAGATTGGCATGGGGTTATTGGCAAAAATTGTGCGAAGGATGCTATTTCATTATGTAAGCAGGAGCGTTTAAAAAAGGAAAACCAAAAAGAAGACAAGAGCACATGTCATCATGCAGATTTAAACCACAAACTTTCAGTTACCTTATCAGATAAATACCACTTAGGGAAGTAACTGATGTATTTAATGTAGGCCAGCTACTGAAGAGGATCTGATAGAGATTTGAGTGATAAATTCTGCAAGTATTTGGCAACGCATCAATAACGTACTGGAGAACCAGACTCCCAAGTCTCTTCTTGATTAAAGGAAAGCAGCTGCTGGAGTCTCAGAGCTAGAAAAAGTGACTAAATGTGCCGTCTGAGAAACCAGGATTCAGCTCCCACCTCTGCTAGAGCTGACCTGGTGTAAATTGTGAGATGAAAGAAGGAATAGCTGGCTTGTGTTTGAGGTAGGAGGAGAGATCACACAGTAAAAACGTCCTCCGGTCCAAGGGTAGAGACCATCATGTACATACCCCGAGCCTTTACTTCAACATATTCCTACGGATTATTTAGATCCTATCTCTTTCTCTGTCCTTTTGGCTTGTGTGGGCAATGCAATGTAACCCATAGCGGCACGTGCTGCAAAAGCTAATAATACCCTGGAGATGATGGAAATAGCATCCTTGAGGTAAGAACTTGCACTTTAATTTCAGCACAGAGAAATCTTGTGGGATTCCCTTATTCAGAGTTATATACCTCACTCTTTTCTAGAAACTTCAAAGTCTTCTGTGCTAAAGAACCCTTTCATCATGTCCTCAGATTGGCTTAATTAAATATAAGAGACTATTGGCGCTTTTATAAAATAAGCAGAAAAGTGCCTACCATTTAAGCATACTGCTATATTTAATTTCATTTTTAATATTATTCTGACTTTCTTTTTTATTTCTAACATACATATAAAATTTGCATGTGAGTAACTGCAGAGCCTAAATGCAGAGAGATTAAGCATGTTGATAGCGCTGCTCATGAAAGTCTGCAGGATCTAGGCATTTAAGACTGTTCTGAATATAAGACAGAGGGCTATTCATTAATATTAACTTAATTTGATATGGACAGGCTCCTTAGAGCTCCCAAGAGTCTCTTTCTAATCAATGAAGAGGGAGATACTCCCCTGAGGTCTCTTCATTAGACCTGAGTTCCAGAGCCCTGCCCAGCTTAGGGTCCAGGACAAGACCTACTCTCTCTTCATTGCCTTAAGGGAAATGTAGTAGAGAGTGGCTGTTGAGCAACGTACTTAACAGAAGTATTTGGAGCAAGATAGCATGAATCTTCCCCATAGTGTGTTCAAAACAATGGCTGCTTTTTATGCCTGTAAAGCATTTGTTCATAGAGCTGACACAGAAGACACTATGTGCAGTAAATGTTTGAAGTTCAGTAGCTGAAGTGCAGTAGTGCAAGTTCAATGGCTGACTGAGGGTATGAAGGACGTGAAAGAGCCATGCTGTGTCAGATCAAGTGTCCATCTAGTAAAATATTCTTCACTGAACAGTGACCAAAATATGTTGTGGGAAGAGTATAAGAGCAAGAGAATCATGTAGTGAAACATCCCTCTGTAACAGCCCCCCAGCCTCCAGCGATTTGCAACTCAGTGACCTTCTGAGCCAGAGGTGGAATCTTGGTGTTTAACTGTCCTTAGTGGATTTTCTTTTCTTCTATCAATTGATTCTTAAGCCTATATAAACTTTCAGCCTCTTGTGGCAGACCATCTCTAGCTAAACCACATGCTATGTGTCAAGGTGGTGAATTTTCTTTCATGTATTTTGGACCTGCCATCTGACAGTGCAGTTCTTGTATCAGAAGAGACAATAGGAAATCCAACCCTATTCACCCTCTTTACACCACTAATTTTTTATAGATTCGTGTCATCTCCCCTTCTTTTCCAGGCAGAAGAGTCCTGATACGTAATTTGTAATTCCTGGTACGGTGTGCATGAATCTACAAGCTAGATGAAAATTAAATCATTTTGTTCAAGAGCTAGAGTGGATAGATGAACAGAAATGCTTAAGCACAAGTAAACAGGCAACCAGGAAAAGGATCAGGCTTTAGCAGACGTGATACTTAGAGCCTGTGGGTCTCCCAGGGAAAGGTGGCTGGAACTCCTGTCTCAGTCCCTGCTGGTGGTTGTCTTGGTCTGCCGACATTCTCTGGTACTTACCAGAAAAAACAAAATGTCATGTGTTCCATTTACCTTATTTTCCCATCACAGCTGTAGAAAGCCTGGTGAGAATAGACATCCTTCATGCTCTAGTACCTGTGCCGGGAAACCCTTTCTTCCCCTAAAACATGGTTTACTCCTCTCTTCTTCTGTAAGGGAGCTAAACTGGAAAATTTCTTGTAGATTACCCTGCCCCTGCCAAAGACTTCAACTGATCGGGGAAGAATGGGTGCTCTCCCTGAAAATGACAATTATTACAGTGACTGTGAGTACGGTGCCCTTGCATTCATGCATGTACACTGACCTTGAAGCACTGCTTCCACCCATGAGGAAGGCTGGGGGAGATGTGCAAACTGGGACACTGCTGGCATATCTACATGCTGGTTAGTATCCTGAGTGAAGGTGTAGCTGGTTGGGAGGCAAGAAGATTTTTATGGATGACTCCTGAAAGTGAATTTGTGCTGAGAGTGTTGTTCATTGCATACATGAACGTTGCCGTGACGTCTTGAACGCCATCCTGTTGTACCACTTTTTCAACTCTCACTAAAATTAATGAGAGCAGTACAAAGACTGAAATTAAAACTTTGTCTTTAAAGTGGCTTTAAAGCTTAATACTGTCTCATCACACTTGGAGGCATTACAGATAGAGTGGGGACAAAGATATTGAAGTGCTAGTGTTTCCTTAAAAACAGATTACATTCCTAGTGACCTTCCACTGCCATGTGTTATTTGGAACTGAAGTTGAATAAGCAAGTCAATGATTTCGTTTCCATGGTTTGAAGCAATAGATTTGAGATGTTCACTCTCCTCCTTCCCCCATTCAAGCGAGAATGCAATCTTTGCAAAGCACTGCTTTCATTTAGCTATACCCAGTTGGTACTTGTTGCCAAATGGAATGTGGATGTGCCTCAGAGAAGATCACTCTTGACTAATGAAATGGCAATTAGTTTGCGCAACTTATTAGCATTAGTATTTATTTTACTTTACAATATTACCTAAAAGCAGCTCTGAAAAATTTAAACTGCAGCATTATCTGTTCAGTGCTATCTTTTAAATAAATCGTCCTACTAAATGTAAAAAGCTGGCATTTGTACTGCATGCACCTATGTTATCATCGTCGCAAAGCAGATGCAGAATGTAAGGCGACTTGAACAATCAGCACTGTAATTTGCACAGTAACATTGTTTTAGATCTAATTAGTGCTTATGCAGATCCCTTACAAAAATGTGAAAACCGCACCAGGATGTAATTGTTAATGAATTTAGTGCAAAGCACATCTGCATAAATTCCATTTCAGCAGGAAAAAAAAACCCAACCTCTAAGTTCAACTGCTATTTGCTCAAGAGCCAAAACACTGTGAATTGTGCCCACTATGTTTTAGCCTTGCTCTGCTGGCTTTGATATTTCAAATAAATACTACAAAGTTAAAGCCTCCAGCTGCAGACCAACCCATCTGTAGATGTTTGTTATATTTGGCAGTATTCAAAGATGATTTGCCTTCCTGCTGAAAAATAAAATAAAAAAAGAGGTTCTCTCAGCAAAAAACCAAAATTGAAATACTTATCAGCCAAAAAATAAAGTTTAAAAATATTCTGCATGGGTCAAGTGGCAGAACTTTTGGAACAGCAGGCATGCATGAATGCTGCACCTACAGCTTGAACTCTATACCTTGCTCCGTGTGTGTGCATAAGTCCATCTGCAGTCATCTCTTTAGGGTCTGCAGAACATATCCATGGCTAACAAGGAATGCCACTAATGAATGCAGTTAACCATTCTTAAACTTCATGCAACAGCTACCTTAGAAACTGCTCATCTGCCCTTCAAGAACAGCATCAGGGTCTACTCCACATACCTTTGTTTCTTCAGAGTCATTTTCTGGGTTTTAGGCAGGCCTCAGGAGTTGGTCTTCCACCAAGGATCTGGGCTCAGAGGTTTTTGTACCAGCATCAGAAATCTCACTCAAGAGTTTGAAGTCTGTCATTAATGAGTTTCAAGATGAGAGCATCTGTTTGCTGGGTCTTGGCTTTATTTATGGCCTTTATATGCAAATGTAACTCAGGTGGACCTTGCAGCTACTAAGTCTTCAGTAAACTTTTTGTAGGCTTCTTTATGGGATTCTTGGATCCATAGTTTTCCCTGAATAGAGTGAAGACGGTTTTTACAAGACCAGGTAATATTATAATTGCTCTGACTGGCATTAATCTGTAACAGGGTTAGGGGAACATCAGAGCAGGAGTCAGGAATATCCAAAACAACAATTGTGCCTGACTTCCTACCCTGGTCAACCTCAAAAACATCTTCTGACAAACACAAGTCACTCAGAACGAGTGACCCCAAATCAAGAAGTTACATAGTGTGTGATACTGGAGAGGTCTTACACACCAGCACATCGATACCTGTAGACACAAGAGACATATATTTGAAATAGATTATCAGTCTTGGTCTTACGTTTTTAATTTCTGGAAGTTTTCCCCCCAAATCTGGCATTCACAGTCAGGGTCAGACCCTTTCCCTTGGTTCTCAGTATGTAAAGCATTTTTTGTATCTGTAGTTTTTTAAAAAGTATCATTTTAGTTTTGCATCCACAAGGTTTGCCTGTGCCTTTTTGTCTAAGAAATCAAAATGGATTCATGGGAGAGGTGGCGATGGTGGTGCAATTCAGAGAGCTATCTCTTACTTTAAGCTGTGTCACAGACTTCCCATGGGTGATTAAGTCAGGCAAGCAATTTAACCTTCCATACCCCATTTCTGAAAATGAGGAACAATAGCACTGGTTTACCTCACTGAGACATTCACAATGAATGACTATGTTAAAGATGCTGATACATTCAGATGTCATCTGATGGACCTACATAAAAATCTTAATATAATCTAGATTCTTGGATTGAAATTGATAGCTTCACAAGTTAATAGATGAGTCTAGTGAAAACCTTCATGAGATTGCTATCCATAAATTTGTTAAAAGGAGATTAGTAAAATGCATTCTGGCAGCAGGCTTCATGTTTCCTTTGGCCAGCAAAAGCATGTGCTAAATGCCCGAGGCCCACAGCACTTTAAATTTCAGATGATCCCATGCCAGTGACAACTGCTGTGTCAGTCCCATAGAGACCAAACCAGCATTTCCAAGCTGCTAGCAGTGGGTGTTCATGCTGCAACCTTGGCAGCTCAAGGGCGTAACAGGAGAGGAACAAGAGGGAACTGTAGCATCCCTATATGTGATGGAACTAGAGGGGGACACCTAACACCCAGTGAGACCACAACGGCATTTTGTCTTGGCTGTACACATGCATTTCTTCATAGAGGTATGCCCCATTTCATACAGAAAATGCCCCTGCCATGCTGAGTTCTGCACAAAGGGCTCAGAGAGAAGACCTCCTGGTGTATGTTTTTCGGTTTGAACCAACAAGCAACCAATTTAAACCAGGCTTTTCATCTCCCCCTCTTCTCCTGTATTCTTTGGTAGTACCCGACTTCTCTGGGACCAAAAGATCCCTTTCTATCAAAAGGTTACTACTGAGCTTTTCAAAATTACAAGTTAGGTTGCACAGGGGTTTGTTTTTTAACATGGTATTCTCAAATGTGGAGGACTTAAGAGACTGAGGGAAAGAGACAGACTCTAGTAGACAATAGGACAGTAGAACAGTAGAACATGATGGCAGGAAAAGTGGAGATGAGAAGGCTGACCAAGGGAACAGAAGGAGGTGAGAGGAATGTGAGGAGGGCAGAGAGAAGCCGGCATCATTAAAAGGAAATGAGGAGACAAAGAACAGAGAAGAGGTGTGTGAACTGCACAGGAAGCTTCCATTCCAAGAGCCTAAAATCTCAGCAGTTATCTTAGTTTTCTGTTGTGTGAGGAAAACTAAGTGCTGCACAAACATGAAGGGATAGAAATTCATCAAATGCAACTGTTTTGCATCCACTTATGGTGGCAGTGAGTTTTGGTTGGTGTGCTGGGGGCACTGGGAAACTGTTTCCATTCAGAAGGTGGAAAGGTAGAGGTTGTAGGCACCCAATATAGCTGTTTTCCCTTTTGTTCCCTAGGGCTGATAAAATAGAAATCTCCCATTTTTCTGAATGTCCTTTGAGTCCTTCACAGCTTCCAGCATTCAAAACCTTGCTTTACATGCTGGGAAGTGAGGAGTTACCCAGGGCAGTAGCAGCCAGTGATGGAACCAGTCTCATCTCCTGACTTGCTCCTACATCACTGGCCCGGCCCTTGAACACACCACCAGAAAGATTCTGCTGCTTAAGCAGCAATTAATGCTTCTATCTTTTTTTTTTTTTTTGGCTTACATTTCAGGCATTTCTCCATGCTCTTCATCTGTTGCAGGAGATGACCATGCGTATCTGCTTCTTTTGAGAGCTAGTTCCTCCAGGCAGTTGCTCATGTGACTTGAGTAGCCATGGGAGCTGAGAAGTGCTGGACCAAGGAGGAGGCAAAATGGGAATCCTGAGGAATCCCAGGAGGGGGAAAGCCTCTCCTCTATTAGCACGTTGGTTGAAATCTGGCATACGGGGTGGACAAGCAGACGTTTTCTTCCTTGCTCTGAGAGCCTTTTTCATGTAAACTGTGCATTATAGAAAATTCAGCTGTTTCCCGTTCCTGCAGGTTAGCATGGATAATAAAGGCGCTTCATTCTTTGCTTTCAGATATTTTTCTAACAGTTTTGATCCTTGAAACATTTATACTAACAAAGAAATTCCACTGCCTCCTTGCCTCCCTCCCTCCCGCCCCCACCCCAATAACTTGCTCTGTCTTGTATCTCCGACTTGATTTTTGGCATATATTTGCATACATTAGAAACGGAGAGAGGATTAAAGTTTAAGAGGAAATTGTGGCTAGTGTGAAAGGGGAACAAAAGGACATCTGTGAAGTGGCCCACAACTGGCAAAGAAAGCTATTCCACCTCCAGCACCAGCTGCAGGGGAAGTGGTGCCCACTACCCCAACAAGACCTCCTTTGTTTTGCTGCAAAAACTGGGAGTGGCAGCTTTTAAAGTGACACAATTTGAGGTGAGGATCTTCCCTTTTTGCTGCTCTATTCCAATATTATGTGGCAACAAATGTTTCCTAAGGAATTAATTCCTCCCACTATTACCCAAAAAAATCTTCCAAATGCAAAGGGAGTACAGATTCGTGGCGCTGGGTCTCCCTGCACCCGCGGGCAGGCATGCGGGAGTCACTGCTGCCAATCCCACCAGGGCCCACTAGCCCTTCTAAACCCACCACCTCCTCCTATGGCAGAAGAGGATGTTTCCCAGCACGTCTTGGCCCTCCAGCAGCAGAAGGAGCTGGGGGCTGTGCAGAGGATGTGGGAGATGGGGGAAGGTGATGTGGGACAGAAAGCAAGCTGGGGTTGAAGGGGAAGCTTGAGAGTAAAAGAAGAGGAGGACAAAAAGATGCACACTGGAAGAAGAAATGTGTACAAGGCTGCCTGTGAGTGAGATAAGAAGGAATTGAGCCTGCTTAAAGGAGGAATGGCAGAGGAAAGAAATGGAGAAATGCAGGAACACGTACGTTATCCCGTCCAGCTGCAGGACTCACTTTTTAATTCTGAAATGGGGGAATCTCTCCAACTGCATTATAAATGTCTTCCTAATACTCAGTGAAAACAGTACTCCAAAGCCTTGCTTACCTTCTGCTTGCAGATCCCCTAGAAGATGTAATATGCTCATCCTCTTGCTGGGGACCATAAAAAGAGTGTCTGGAGGCAGAATGGTCAAATCTCTCTCCTAACATTTGCTTTTCTCAAGAGTTCAAAGTGCTGCAGCCAGTCCTCCATCAGTATTCCCTGAAAATATGGGTTTGTGCCATGAGTCTGTAAAGCATGAGATCTAAAGTTTATGTCTTTCCTTCCCAGGTGTAAGAAGAACTTGAACTGCTTGGCTTCATCCCCCCTCTGCCTTGGCCGCTTTGTTTTCTCTTCTCCTCTGGTTAAATTCCTGCTTTCAGACTGCTGGAGACATGTTCAAAATCAGTCCTGGGGTTTTTCCCCATGTGAGATTAAAGGCAACATACTGTTGACAACTACCCAATGTTTGCCACAAACTGCCCGATGCATGCAGCTGGCACATTGTGATGACCATCTTCCAGACAGACGCATCCGTACTTTTATCAGTTTGGGAGACTTCTCCCTGCCCTTCACCATCATTAAGCTTTAATTTAAAAATACAAGTGGCTCCAACCATTGGCTTTAAATTACTTTTATGGAGAAACCATTCAGCCATACCAAAACAACCCTGCATGGGGCTTCATTATAACATATGCAACTAAATGTTTTTCAAAGTCTCTGGAAACTCTTACGTGTTGATCTGATTTCCTGTAAATCGCTCAGTAACTGCCAGGCTCCCTTCTTTCCTTGTGTGCAATTGGAAGAGGAGGAAAAGAGAGTATCTAAGCTTAGAGCATACCCAGGAGGGGCAGACCTGAGCTTTTTCAAAGGTTTCTTTGTTATTTGTTTTTTTCAAGTTGTTCCCATTAAGATAGGATGGAATTTCTTCTTAAAGATGATAATTATAGTTGGAAGTACTGACTAACACAGGTAGCAACTGCTCAGCTCGAGGTTGTGTCATGTAGTTTTTAAGGACAAGTGCAGCAAGGACACATAGGGAAGATTTTGGAAAAAAAACCCCTTACTTCTGCAAGTGATTTTGTAGGAAAATTATTTTAATTCTTGAAATTCTAACCTGATTTTTGCTGTTGTTGACAAATCCATGTTTAAGCTGGTGTGCTTCTAATTGGGAAAGTGCCGAATAGAATAGAATAGAATAGAATAGAATAGAATAGAATAGAATAGAATAGAATAGAATAGAACAGGACTGGACTGGACTGGACTCGTTCATTTGGAAGAGCCATACAATGACCATCTAGTTCAACTTCAGGAAAAATGGACTAGATGCTCATATAGTTTTAATGCATTCATTTTTTTTGCCACAGACATATGTAGCTGTTGGATATCAACATGTATTCTTCATTGAGATGTGGCAAGATTTTGCATTTATGCTTAATGGTTGATAGAAAAAGGAAATAATAATCAAACTAAATGTATACATTTCAAAGTATTGAAAATATTGTAAGTTTTCCTCTATTTTCACAAGAGTGAGCTCTACAGTAAGCACATTTCCAAGTGGCTGTTCACTGTTCCAGCACTATTCTGTGACCTTTTTTGAAAGTACACAATCTAGTGCTGATTCAGGACAACATTTTGTGCCATGTCAGCCCATCATTGGCAGGAGGAAGAAAAGAAAGGATCCAACCCAGATGTTTCTCAGAATGTTCTGATAAACTCAAGATTTTAATGGCATTTGCTACAATAGAAAAATAATGAAAAAAGGGGGAGAAAAAAGCTAGTGGGAATGCTGGGCAGTCATGCAGAGGTGATCACTAAATGTCCTTTATGTACCCAATTTGTTCTTGATACTTAAGGACACTGTGGTGCTTGTACATGAACTGGAGCCACTTGTCGCTGGAAAGGCTGCCAGGATTAAATCAGTAAGAAATTGTTTATTCAGCCTGTTCAAACAAAAAATGAATTGTTTTGATGAATGAGATTTTTTTTTTTAATGAATTAGCACATGTCATGCCAGTAGTTTTTAAATGTAAAGCACTGAGAAGGTTTCTTTTTTCCTTTCATTCTGACATAACTGCCCTAAAATAACTGAAGTAGCAGGCCTCCTGCAGCAACACATTACATTATGTATTCCAAAGGACATAGTTGCAACTGTAGGTAGATAAACACCATTAAAAAAAAAAAATAATAAAAAATCCCCATAACAAAACTAAAAAAAACCCAAAAAGCGAAGTAACAAAAAAATACTTTCACATGTATATATTCTGTAGTAACTTTGATTATGTGATCCTTATTTTCTGCAACAAAAATACAGGGTTTCAGTTAAGTGTACTTCTGGTTCTGATGGACATTTTAAAGTCCCTCTATGAGGATTATTAGGCAAAACTCTTCAGATTCCTTTGAGAGAGGTCTTAATAAAGATGCGTGTATCAAACTAAGCCCTAATTTTCCCTATTGTTTTCAGTAGGGTACTAACCTTCCACTTGTGGAAAGCTGTATGCCTGCTAAAGCTGAGGCTACCAGCAGTAGGGAGACCACAGCCACACATTTACCTTGCAAAAGGTCAGAAGCATCACCAGTCCTTGCTGGTTGCTTCCACCTTTCTTCTGCACAGGTGGAAAAGCTGGTTCTCTTCCTTCTTCCCTGGCAGTAAATGGTGAAGGTGGTTTCAGATGCTGTGACTAGCTCTGCATCAAAACAATTTGGAGTAGTCCCAAGGCCATGAGTGGCAGCAAGTGTCCAAGAGCTAGTAATGGCTTTAGGTGCACAATGTTTGCAAAATTAAGGTCTGTGGCCTTACATTTGCTAGTAGTCTAAATCTTCAAAATGCTATCGGGATCCAGAGGAAAGCGTAAGTCCATGTATTACTCTGTGTTATAACTCTGGCTTGTGCAGAGCACAAAATAGCTGTGCAGAACAACTGGCAGCTTGGGTTTGGTAGAGACTTGGAACCAGACAGAGGTCTTGCAAATAAGGATGGCAGGGTTTGGGCTGTGGAAGAGTGTAATAGGTACATTCATGAGAAGTAATTTAAATAACATTTTTAATGTGAAAAAAACCAAACCCAATCCCAACAATCCAATATCATACGTAGGTTCGCCACCTTGTCTGTGTGAATACTTTCAATATTTCAAATTCAGTTATTATTATTAAGAATGAGATGACCCAAAATTGTTAAATCTGATACATTTCTCCTGTTTTTAGAGCATCCAGGGCACTGGCATAAACTAGTTTACATGCTGCTTATGTCCAGGAAGGTGAAGATTGGTTCACCTTAGAAGAAAAGTGTGGCATCTGGCAAGATGACGTCATGTCTGTCAAAACTCTGACATGGTACCCATTCTGTCTGGAAGAGATATGGAGTCTGGAAAAGCCCTCACTTATAATTAGCAAACTAGGCTTGCTCCATGCTCAAGGCAGGGAATCTGGCATGGAAAACCTCCAAAATCTTTTCCATCCCTTTCCAAATTGGCCACCATAGTAACATAATTAAGACAATAGGGATATTACATTTGGAAACATGGTGCTAATAATTGGTTACCTTGTTTAAGAAGCATCTTTTCCCCCAGTAAGTTTTGGAGATACCTCTAGCTGAAAGAAGGGAGATTGAAGAAAGAATTCACTGATATACTTGGAAAACAAGTAGGCAAAATATAAACTGCAGTTCAGAAAGCACAACACCATGTCCATTTTATTTTAAAGGCTTTCTCAACCCCTTGCTCTCAAAAATAAACATGAAAGAAATAACAGATATAAAAAAGAAATAACAAATACAGAAATCTACACTGGTTGTCTCTCCTGCTGTGCTGATCGCTTTCTGTTGAAGATATCATTTGGTGAAGCAGAACATTTACGACCTGCTTTGACCAAATGCCATGACATGCAGGAGTCCTTCCAGGGCACCCAACTTCCTCATCTGATTCCCCAAAGTAACATGCCCTTCAGTAACCGGCAGTTGTTCCTGACAAGACCTTCCTGCATTTTGTTGCTCAATAGACTAGTTAATTAAGACAGCAAACTGGTAATGAAACTCCACATTTTAGCCAAGTTTAGAAAATCTTAGGAAACTTTGCATAATCTCCACGCCTAGATAGATTTATCCCTGTTAGCACTTGGATTACATTTCTTTGGTTAATCTTTTTAGACAGTAATAGCTAATGTTTACAGAGCTTTCACGTGAGGACTTGGATTTGTGTTACAATCTTCATGGTTTTACTGTTTCTTGTGCCTATTGATAGAGCAGATGGGCGAGTATTGGTGGTTTCACTTTACTGGCGGTGGAATGAGCATGCAAAAGGCTTAGGAGACACAACCAGACTTGAGGTGCAAATCAGTGACAACACTGGTACAGGAACAATTTTCCAACCAGCACTCCTGAAAGATGAACAGCACTTTTCTAAAACTGCCCTCATGCTTCTTAAAATGTTGAGAGCAAGAAAGCTTTCTGACACAGGCATGAATAAATGGTAATACCAACCTCCTGATGGTCTGGTTTCTGGTACCTTGAACCACCTGGAATAACGGCTTGGTCAGTGAATCGGTCTCAGTGGAGTTGCTCGTGGTGGGAGTACTAACGAGAGTAAGGGAGAGGATCTGAAGGTCACTGTGGAGAGCAATGTGTCTTTGCCACCTAGAGTACACAGGTTTGGTGTTTCTTCTTAATCTGAATTATAGAATTATATATATCTGAATAACACCATCCCCTTACCCATCTCTCAGTTTTTAAGTCTGCTGACAATTGCAGCTCATGGATCTTGCAAGGAATTAAGGCTGCTCTCTAGCACCTTGGTGACCACCATCTGCTTCCCTTGCCTACAGCTGATGCTGCCTTTGTGTCCATCTTATGCTCCTTACCCAACTTTTTAAACAGACAAGTATCTGTGCTCTTACCATGGAGACAGTTGATCCATCCCTACCAGAACTTCACAGCCTTTGGTGAAATCTTTCTGAAACTTAATCCCCTTATGCATGAAGTAAGGATGCTGCCCCTGCTAGAGCCAAGCCCAGCATGATGATCCATCAGGAGAGGCCATACACCCTGGCAGAGGAGACATACACAGTAGCCTCCGCAGGCCTGCACAGTAGCCCTCAGTGGGGGTTTCTCTGGCTATCTCTGAGCTCACAGCGACAGAGTGAGCCTGAAAAGGGGACGGCAGGAGAAAACTACAAGGTCCTTTACAAAATAATGTCCACTGTTTCTATTTGCCATTGTATGGCAACTAAACATTCTCACCTTGATAGTCTTATCAATAATGAATGTTCTGTGTTCATCTTGTTTTGTATGGTATTGCTGTCTTAAAGCTTTCGTAATGTATGTATGTACGCACACACACACCCCCAAGTCTATTACAATTTTTTCTGCTGAGATTCACCACCAGCTAAAAAGTGTTAGAGCCACCACTGATTGAACCAATACATTAAAATGTACAGTGGAGTTTCTACAGTTTGGAGCACTCTTTTACAAGTGATGTGAATGAGTAGCTGATAGCATTAGGGGCAGGGTAAGAATAATAAAATAATTTTAAAAAAGGTCTTTTCAAGGGTCAGGGGAAGGTAAAGACCCATATAAGTCTAGAGAAAGACAAGTAACTTCAGGAAATTTTAAGAACAAAAAATAATTCAGCAAAGCCGAGGAGTAGATGGGATAGGGGAAAGAGGAAGAAGAGGGGTATAAAGCTGGATCACCTTCTCACTGTAATTTAGCTTTTCTTCCCCAGAGGAGCACATCCAGTATTCTCTCTGTGAGCTGAACTGCTTGAGCTTCACCTAAAAATGCAACCCCTTCTCCCACCCCTCCCATGTGACAGAGAATATGCCATTTAAAAAGCCAAACTGAAATCTTTCCACTAACAGTTCTACTTGTGTTTGACCTTGAAGGGCTACATTATTCTGAGGGTAATCCCTGGAGGAGTATTTAAAGCCAGTAGCAGCCTGGGGCAGTCTCCAAGGAGGACAGAAGGAAGCTCAGCATTCCCAGCATGCAGCTTCCTTGCCTCCTCATCGTTGTCCGTAGTGGCCCTTTCTGGGTTTCACGCTGTGAAAACTGGCTTCCAGAACATTTCCTTCCTCAGATAACCAGCGTCAACTTAACTTTATGTAGACCAAGCTCAGACAGACTGACCTATCTGCTACTTTGGGCTGGTTTACTTAGTTTGATCACTGAATTTAAGTCCCTAATGTCCTTGGCTAGGATGGTTTAATATGGTGACTGGTAACATACTGTGCTGACATGGTATTGAGCAACAATTCTGCTTCAACAGCCTTATTAAAATGGACTGACTAGTTGCTGTGAATCGTCTTACACCAGGAACAAGCCCCTGTTCAAGATGACAGGGTGCTGTAAGTGTTACTTCATTTTTTCCCATCTGCCCAAACACGGACATAATATCTAATAATACCTAAAGTAAATAATTCCTAAGCAGCAAAACACCATGTAGGCAGGGACATCCCTACAGACAGAAAAGGCTGGGGTGAAACGGAGAGGATTCCCAATTCTCTCCTCTTCTCCTTCAGCAGTATATGCTGAAGCCAGTGAGGTCCTCCAGCTTTGGACCAGTATATCTAAGAACCAAATCTCATTCTGCACTTGGCAGAAGCACAGATACAGAAACATTATGCACAGCCAGATCTGCAAATAAAGATCTGCTAGATTAAAGGGCAGATATACAGTACATGTTTTGCTTTCCTGGTAGCCTGGAGAGAACCACCCAGACTTCTAACTTGTGTACGTATACTTTCAAAAGGGCAAAAATGTTGCTTTCATAAATTAATTTCACACACTTTACAGAGATAAAAATAATCACTGTGACATTTTGTTTGTCTTCCTTTTTTCCTGTGTGCAAGCAGCCAACTCTCAATTACTTACAGCCCTAAATTTGTTCCGCTCAATTGTGAAAAACCCCCGCAATATTCAACAGGAGGGGAAGAATTCTGATTTGTGGAAAGTCATCGTGTTTGCAAAGAAAGCAAATTTCCTCCGCTCCCAATATGCTGTATATATCAGCCAAAACAAGAGTCTTATACAAAGTGCCAACTGGTATGAATTCCAACCATTTTATGTATTATATATTAATGTTATAAAAATATGCACCCCGATTTTTTATAACAGGAGAATTTGTTGTGGCAATATCTGACACCACTTCTGAACTGACATAGATGTGACAGCCTAACAAAAACATGCCTGCCAGCCTGATGGCATTGGCTATGGATACAGAATTGCCTCAACAATTCACGGGGTTCTGTACTGGCTTTTCTTCAGTAACAACCATATCAGACTTGCTGAGCTTTTCTCTAGCTACTTATTACTCTCTAAGCTCAACCAGGTCTAAAAATATCAAGGGTTTTTTTTTTTTTATTTTATTTTGCTTCTTATACATTAGAAGTAGCAGAAACTGTACAGACACTAGTTTCTTGTTGATTTTTTTTGCTGATGGGTGGCTGCCTTGGATACTTCAGTTGGACTCAGAGAAAACCCCTTCTTTTTCCTACAAAATCTGATCTCCCTTATCCTCCATGAGGGGAGATGTTCTATAGGAATAGCTTCCTTGTTCGCGTGCTTCTTTGTGGTTTCAGCGTGCAATGAAGGAAAGCATTATATAAATTTGGTGAGGGCTCTGGAGATCTTGTGTGTGCACATGTGGAGTATGTAAAGACTGCAATGAAAGTCTGGGATCAGCACATAGATTTTTGTTAGGTTTGCTGAACACAGAGTCAGGGTACAGCACTGGATGTGGTCACACATGGAAGCTGGGAAGAAAGCTCCCGTTCTGTGAAAGCAGGCAGAGCAAATGTTAATTAACACCAGTAGCTCTTCAGTGCAATCCTTGTATCTTTGTGTTTAAATATATAGGAACTTAGAAACGTTGGCTGATAAGCTATCTGAAGATATAGACTCACATAATTATGTATTTTCTCATGCAAATTCAGTGGGTCCTGACTTATGGCAGCGCAAATGAAGACTGTTGCCACAGCAGTGGATGTAAATGGATCTCCTGCACCACAAGCAAATGATGCACGACAGGCGTGAGTGGAAGAATGAGACACTTGCACGGTGAGTGCAGCCTTGTCCTTTCACTTGTCCTCCAGTCTCACGAATTGTCTCTCCAAGACTGGCACACATACTGATTAGTGGGTGGTTATGACAGAAGTAGATTAGATGCTCTGTTTACATAATTACCAAAAGGTATGAGAAAGCCAAGTGCTGCGATCTCTACCCACAGTGAAAGCTGGTAGAAATAGCTTGCCTGGATAGGGAAAGTTTGCAGGGCTCTGGGCTGCAGGGGTAAATGTTTCTATGGGACCATTGGGATGTCCACAAACACCTTTTAAATGTCCCGGCCGGCAGCACGGGGAAGCCCTGACCGCAGCGAGGGCTGCCTGGGGCACAGGGCGATGCCTGCGGCCAGCTGCTGGCGGGGATTAGGAGAATCTGCCCCTGCCAGGTGCTGGTGTCGTGCCCCTTCACCAAACATTTTTTATGTGCTGATCACCTCCCACGTAGGAGACAGCTGTTTTTTCTCCTTCTTATCCAAATGCTTGCTTCCCTTTAACCTTTGGTTTCTTAAACTGCCAACTTCTGGGTCGCGGTCCTGTGAAATAAATAGCCATCTTCTTGATCAATCAATCGCATTGATTTCAAAGAGCAAACCTGCAAAAGTTTGTGTAAAACACTAGCTGTCCTGAGCCTGTGATGGTATCCTGTGTAATTTTTATTGTTAGCATGCCGGTTTTCCTTTTTTTTTTTTCTCTCCTTCTGCCCCTTTCTCTCCCTCTCCCCCAAAACAGAAGCGATTTCCAGCTATTTTCTGTCAGACCAGGAAAAGGTTTCCCCCCAGACTCTCCTGTTAAGATTCTGCTAGATCTCATCAGTGCCCACTGATTTTATTCACTTTTTCCCTCCAGGAGACTTGCCCTTTTATGCTGGTTATAGGTACAAAATCATGGCAGCTACAGGAAACAAGTGGTCCCATTTTCTAATACTGATGATGTGTGGAACACATTCCCCCTTCAGCAGCATGCTATTAGTATTACTATTAGTATCATCAATAGTAACTGCGCAACACACATTGCAGAAGCATCAGGCCCAGGACCCCAGTTCAGGTTAGAATTGCTTAGAAATACCTGAACAGCTGAAAACACAAGAAAGAAGCAACTCCACTGTAGGGATGGCCACCAAAACACCAAAAATGAGTAGCCCTAAAGAGATTATTCTAATAATTTACACACTGTCTGAACATCAGCTGCTTTTAAGGGAGTATCACAGATGAAAAGACCAAAAAATATAGAAACCTACTGGAAGACAGCAAAACCTGATGTGTTCAGCACTGAGGGTTTCTAGCTGTGGAGCTGAATTAAACATAATTCAGCAACATTGGTGCCAGAAATCTCAATAAACTGTGCTTCATCCAAGATCCTGGTGTGCTGGGTACCAGAAAGCGAAGAAAAGAATATCCCAGTGAGACAAAACAAGCATCGTGGGTTTCTATCACGCTCTGCGCTGCCATTTATAACAGTGAGTGCATTTCCTCATTGGAGAAGGTTCCTCTGCGGGCTTTGGTGAGGAGAGGCTGTGCAAACCCTGCCCAGGCTCATCACCTGGAATGAAACACAGAGCTGTGCCCAGTATCTGAAAAGAGTGAGAGAGTGCTGGAGCTGGCTCTGCACTTTGCAAGTTTGTATTCTTGGGTTACAAGTGGAAAGGGCCGTCTGGAATGAAAGTGGAGGCTGGTGACGCAGGCTTAAGATGACAAAGAAGACCCAGTGCTGAGATAAAAATAAGGCTGTCTTTTTTTCAAAGTGATTGCAGCTACCGTGAAACAGAATTAGACCTCTGAAGAGCCAGGACATTTGGTTCTTCTGGGTACATGGATAGACCCCAGAATGAAATTTCATATTTGGATGGGAAAGGAAGGTCCAGTCTAGACTGGGGAAAATACTGTACGGTTCTTGAGTGTGCAAAGCCCAGTAAAACCCAAAAGTAGAACCTCCAAAGACATTTGTCCTCTCTCAGCCACAGCCACATCAGAAAACCTGCAGTAGCCAAGAAAAAGCAGACGGTGTAATGAGATGACTCTCACCCAGCCCTATATATCATTACTTATTTTATCTTCCAAGGCGAACGTACAGATATTGGGCCCTAGTCCAGGAAAGCACTTAGGGCCGTATTCTGATAGCATGCAGAAGAACAGTACTTTGCTCAGCAAACAGCACCATGGAAGTCTTTGAGGTGATTTATGGAGTTAAATTTGCGCATTATAAAGGCACCAGCATTTGTTTCCCAAGCATTTGCGTAGTGTTGGTTCCAGTGATGCTACTCGCTGCTGGAGGTTATTTGCACCTGCACGTGCTCTGCTAATAGACCTGACTGCTTACCCAAGACAAGGAAAAAGAGGCAGACGTGCCTCTCCAACTCCCACTTGACGTCTGCAGTGAAAATGATTGGCAAGGGACCTCCAGAATTTGGGAATCTGCTGCAAAAGCACACCTGCCCTGTGGGCCAGGAGAGTGTGTTTCAGGGCACAGGCTGTTAATTTCTGATTATTTAACTCCATCAACTGTTCAGAGAGGAAGCCAGAGGTACCTCAATACCCTGGATTAAAGTGCAAATACTCAGGATTAATGTTGGACCTAGAGAAGTGAATCACCTTCCTCTCTCCAGGGCCCCAAGAAAATCCCCAGCATTCAGTCTGAGCACCTAGACCAGTCCTGGGGAAATGATGTGGGGAGCAGGTAATCTTGAAAATATCCTGATTCAGAGTCCAAGGAGAGACTTCCATTGACCTAATTGAGTTTTGGATCAGAGCCTGCAACAGCCTTGTCCAGATTTGAATTTAAGATCTACACAAAATACTGAGGAGAAAAAAAAGCCTAGACAATTTTCTGATACAGCAAAGAAGTTACGCTGCTAGATGAGAGAGTGCTCATCATTTCAATGAACAGAAATCAGGTTAAAAATTCATTTAGAAAGCTGGATTAACTGCATCAGTACAGGAATCAATTTGAGGTAGGGTATGAATTACAGCAAAAACTAGTGCCACTCTGTTCATGAATGATTAGTTAGTGACTGTTACGCTTACTGTGACTGCAGGGACTCTAAGATTCTGGACAAATCACAGGCGGTGAATGAAGACACTACTTTTATTCTGGATGTTAGTGTAGCAAAGGTATGAGGAAGAGAGAGAAGACGTAAGATGACAGCATTTTCCAGTGGGGGCAGAGGGCTATTTCAACAGTTTAATAAAAGCTATGCATGGGTTTTTTGGAAATTGGAAAGCTGATCTCCCTGGCTGTTGAGACAGACAGGGCCAGCCACCTGGCTGGGGGACACTAGAGCTTCTTGCGGCCGCTATGCCCAGGCTTCTGTTTTGCAGAAGTGCAGCAAAGGCAAGAGGATGAGTAGGTGTTCACGTCTGTCCCAATGGGCTGGGCTACCCAGCCAGACCCAGGAATTTGGAAGTTTTCCCAGGTTCACACACCAGGAATAACAGGGAGACAAAAGACTTCCTCCAGTTCACACTGGTGGAGCAGGCTTCTTGACCCTAAACCAGTACCCAGACAACGAGATATACATGGTACTGGGAGAGCACAGCCGGCAGCACGTGAATTGGGAAAAGGAGGGGATCATAGAGGCTGGTGCCCAAGTGTATAAAGGGCCATTACTTATTATTTACTAACTCAATGTCCAACCTGTCCAACCTGCTGTTACAACAGTGTGTGCTTTAATCATATTAAAAAAAAAATTGCACTTCTGCTTCCAAAATCAATTTTGTGGAGATGTTGCCATGATAATATACAGGGCCAGATCTTCAATAAGGCAATCACCGGAGCTGTGTTGACTTTGGAGAAGATGTAATGATTCATATCTGCTGGGATCCTCAGTCACAGAGCGTTGAGATAAGAGAAAATGTTGAGCTGCGATGACTGAGCAGCATCTTGAGAATGATTAAGAGGCTTCCTTTCCGGGGGGATGGGTGAAATTTGGTCTATGTGCAGTGAGGCGGCACCAGTCATAGACAGTAATTAAATCCCACATGACCTTTAGGTTTAAGGCAAATAAAAATGGTGCATAGGATTTAATTTTATGAGTAGGCTTTGGTCTTTTTGGAACACGGTGGACTCAAGTCAGAAGTTTGGGAAGAATAAATAAAAATACAACACCTAATACAGAAGGAAAAAGGTTGTTGTATATCATGAAAGGATACCCACTACATATGCAAAGCAGAGGGAAAAAAAGACATCCATCATTACCTTTTTTTTCACAAGCAAATGGCCACATTTTACTGTAGAACATGCCAGTAAACTCACCCCAAGGTCGATAGAAATTTTCTATGGGGTGTGTCTGCCGGCATACGAGAGGGGATTAGCAGCTGCCCCCCCAGTTGCCACCCCAGCTGGAATATCACACCCCGGTGGTAGCTCTCCAGGGACAGCAGCGAGCCAGCATGTGCAGCAACTGTTTGAAGGGGGGATTAAAGCACATCGTAAAAGCTTGTGGCCAGAAGCAAGAGAGGAATGTTTTCATGAGACATCCGTAGGTTATGAAGAGCTGGGTGAGCAGACAGCTATTAAATAAAAGGCAGAGAGCAAAGCACTCACAAAACACAGGAAACCACATGTTTATTTCTTCTCAAGAAGCCCAGCAAGCAGTGAAGCAGCAGTCCAGGTGAAGTCCTTGTCTCCTTCGTCTTGTGCTGAGCATTCAGGTTGGCTCCTGGTGCAGACCCGCCGTTCATGTGTGGCAGGTAGTGACTGGCCAGTGGTGGCTGACAGCTATGAAGGGATGGCTGTGTGACCAGCTGTAGAGTGGTCACCACACAGGCTGTGGTGCTGGCTGCATGGCCACATCCAGGAGAGCTATAGCTGTTGCTTGGCTTGAAGGAAACAGATCTGTTTTAAGTTGCCAGGGTCAACTTAACAGTTCGGCAACCTGGAAAACTAAAGTTACTGCTGCTACCTCGGTATAAAGGACCTACTCTTAATTCTATGGACATTTACAGACAGGGTTTTGAATATCACTGCTCCTTGTGGCATAGCTGGGACTACAGCTGAGCAACACAGCTTCATCTTCCTCTACTCCAAACTATCCCCTTTTTTGTTTTACAAGTGTTTAAATTGTAGTTATTGCTTGATATAAAGTGTGGCTGACTAGTGGTTTTGCACTGTACAGCACAAGGTAGGGGAGCACATGACTAAACAGAGGACAAAGAATTGCTTAAAATGGCTGAGTACTAAAAACCTCTCCAGCTGTGGCAGTACGTACTCATTTGAGGTTTTTCAAGCTGTTAAATATTTTTCAATTCAGTATTTTTATTAGTTTGTCCTAGGTTTTGTCCTTTTTTTTTTTTAATCCTCTTTCTTGTGAATTCACTTTACTAAAAATACCAACCAATGGTCTCTTTGTGCAGTGAAATCAGGTTGGTGAAAACTGGTTTTGTGCAAGCAGCATGATAAAAGGTGCATTCAGAAATATATCCAACAAGTAAGCTCTCGGCAGGGTGTAAGTCTTCTGAAAAGGGAAGCAGAATCCTGCAAGCCCTTCCATTGCAGGCTTGTGCTCCTATTGAAGACAACCATGAATAAGGTTTTGCAGGATCAGGCCCCAGAGTTCAGCAGAATTTACTTCCTGGCTGCTCTCCACAGCATTTAACAACCTAAATAAAAGAAGGAATTAATTTCTGTTTTAAATCCTTGGCAAGCAACTTCATCTTGTTGCTTATCTTTTCATGGGAATCAAAGGATCCTGCCTTGTTACAGCTACTCACGGAGTAGGAGCTCGAGGGAGAGCAAGGTATTTGCTTTCTCAGATGAAAATCAGATTCTGACTGGTGGCATTTTCAATAATGCTTAACAACAGCACATTGCTAAAGAAAAGGCAGTGTTGTGGCTTCTCCATTTTTCCATTCTTGCCCTAAGTATGGGTCATTTTTCAGGCAGAGTTAACCATTTCTGTGGTGCTCATCCAGCGCCCTGCTCTTCCTGGTGGCTTCTATCAAACTCCATTTTATTGTGAAGCATTGCACTTTTGGAAAATACAGCCCACCAATTTGGTGGTAAACAAGCCTTGGCTTTAAGACAAAGCTTGTTTTAATCTCCATGATCAGGCTACAGATCTGACCATGTTTTTTAACAAACCTCTTATGAAGAAATCCTATTCATGATTATTATCTATATGAGAATAAAAATGTCTAATTACCTTATATTAAATCTGTATTTATCAATTGTGGCTTTCTCTGGGAAATTGTAATTTGCAGAAATGCTCCACATTCCAGGCTGTAACAGTTGGAGGTGGATGTCCTTAAGGATGGGAAAAAAAGTTCTTTTTTAAATGGCACATTTACTAATTATAAAATGCTCTTATCTCTCTGCAGCCAAAGCCAAAATGAACATGTGCCTTGCACTAAGAAATCCCAGGATTGTCACAACTTGTGCCAGCTGTTGAGGTTATGACACCTGTGCCAGCATCGCCAGCTCTGCCCACTGTCATCTGTTCCAACTGTTCCATCTGCACTGTTTGTACCAATTCTCCCATTTCTGCATCTGTACCTTCTGCAGAAACGGGTCCAACAATGCCAGCTGTGTCATCGGTGCCAAATATGCCAGATGTTCTATTTGTCCACCCTGGGCCAAATCAATGTAGTTTTGTGCTCATTAGTTTTAGCTGGTAGATTCTATTTCACAATTTTTTGAGATGCACTTAGATCGAATCAATTCTAAATCACCACTACAACTGCTTTACATCTATCTCGCCATAAACAGAACTTTGTCTGTCATCTCGCGTTTGGTCAAAATTATTTTGATCTTATTAAATCGTGCGTGATGATACAAGTTCTGCTTTAATGACAAGATTTTTTTTTTCCTGTAGAGGATGTAGCTGCAGAGAAATGAAGAGAAAAAGATGAGGGCCATGGTATCCAGGCTGTAAATAATCCCCGTGGTTACAGTAAAAATTGCCCACTCATTGATATACTAACTGAGAAAACCCCGGTCCCAATCCCTTATTCGACCACTGCAGATCAGGAGAGGCCCAGCCGATGTCAGTTTAGTTGGACCGAGTACATTAACCTGCAAGGGACAGAGGAAAACAAAGCTCTGGATGTGTACTGACCATGGGCATGTCTACCAGAGCTGTGCTAAAGGTCTGTTCTTCCCACCACCATCCTGGTCAGGAGAAAAGGAGGTGTTGTGCTCTCTGTAGCCCTCCACAAACACCCTGTGGCTGCACCCAGTCTCGATAGCTTTTCTATTGGCAAGGTTAACCTGTATTGATTTGGGTGACATGTGGTCTGCCTTTCCTGTGCTTCACTAATGACATAATATCTGAAAGCCAAATCCGTGAGTCACTATTTATTTGGATTCATCACTTACTCACAGGACTGTCCCAGTTTATGTCCTTCGCCACATCCTGAAAGATCATGCTATGTTCATTGAAGGTGATGGGACTTATGGGTGCGTCATATCCTTTGGGATTTGTCTCTCTGGGTCAGTAAGGAAAATCAAATTTGCCACTGTCAGGCATCTCAATGTTCATTCCTACATAGGAGAACAAGCCAAGGTTTTGCATCCCTGCCCAATACCGCTCAAAATAGCTTTCATGATAAAACATAAGTAGGACATAGATGGCATATTGTGCTGGTCCAAGGTCTGCAGGTGACCACGATTGCGTGGGTGCTCATTCAGCACAAGTGACAAGCCCAGACCTGATCCCTATGGGTGCTAGCTCTGACCCAGCAGAGCTCTTGTGAGCTCTTGGCACTGTGGTCCAACCTGTGAGCTGCTGCTCGTGAGGAGCCAGGCACTGTCGGCATCTACGGCCTCATATGGGCGTGAGCATGCTCGACAGCTTGGGAGCCATGACAGCATCCTGGTGACCTGGACCCACAGTGCTGGAGGTGTTGCCCATGGTCCCGTGTTGCCCATGGTCCCATCCGCATTACCCAGCTGGGGCAGAATTACTCGTCCCCGCTGCAGACGGCAGCGTGGCACCAGAGAGATGTGGCTCTGCCACGTGGGGAACCAGAAAAAGGGGTTTGCCTAAACTCAGTCTGCCACTGTGAGCTACTGAAATGAGCAGAGCTGACAGCTCCTCGTCAAAGGAAGGTACAGATTAAAAAACAGCAAATGGGTTAATTTAGGAAAGGGGACTGAGGCAGAGGGAAAAGGGGCATTTAATGGTGAGGGAGGCAGTAGGTGCAGAAGGAGGCTGGAGGTCCAGCAGCACCCTAGAGATGTGTGTGCCAGGGATATCTCCCACCTGGTGGCAGGGACCCACGCTCCTGTGAGGGAAAGGATCCCAGTGACACTGCAGACCACTTCAGTCCTGTCCTGCAGCTGTCACGACAAATTTCATCTTGAAAGCTCCTAGGAGGAGGTTACTGCATGCACCAAAGTGCAGTCATGTCTGATCTGTTTGTCCTTTTCTTCAATAGGACTAAGAAATAGGGAGAAAACAGAGAGAGAAAGTAGGAAAGGTTTTCTGCATCTAGTTTGGGTAACTGAATTGGCAGCCAATGAGAGGGACAGATTTCTTATTAAGAAATAACTCCTGCAACTTCTCATGGACAACTCTGGCTGAAATCTGTGATTCATTACTTTAGAAATTCCTTGGATTTCCAAAACGTGCAACTGGAGGATACCCTGTTCCTGCTACTCTACGAGCTCTGCCATCATGGTCAGCAGCCACATGTCAGGTGTTGTCTTTACTCATACAGCAAATGCCTTGAGATGGGAACTATTTATTAGAAATAAATTAGAATAATGGTGTTTACAACAGGGTCTCTGGTCTTCACTTTGCTGCAAAACACCATCTGACAGTGGTAACCCACTGCTGTGGAGCAATGCAAACGCTTCATCCTACCTCTGTCTCCTTGGCAGGGCTTATGGAGGAGTCCTTGGGAAGCACTTCTGAGTCTGTCTTCCTCAGTAGCTGAGCTGTAAAGATTTTGTCCGGGGCATAAAAAGGACCTTTTTTTCTCCAAGTCAGGTCAGCTAGGGCCTTTGGGGTATTTTTTTCCTCTTTCTGTCGCACCCTCTGCTTCCTGCAGCCACCCGTGAGGTTTGCTTGTGGCCCAGAAGGTAGGAACAGCTTCCCTCTCCTGCTCTCTTGGCCTTCTGCTGGCTTTTCAGTGGTTACTGCAGGTTCTGGGTTTGCTGCAGGGCACTAGGCTGTGCTCGGTGATTGCTGCTGCGTGGTGGCATGAGAAGTAGACTCTTTCCGAGCTGGCTGTCTCCTTACTGCTTCCTACAGTTGGCTTCAACAGCACAAGTAGTCCCTGCCAGCAGATCCATCCCACCAGGTGTCTCAGGCACCTTCTCTGATAGCCTGTGACCCGTTTCCTTAAAGGAAGGGTAGCGAAGAAGGACCTGCCGCTCCCATTGTTTCATGCTGGCCTTGGTGATGGATCACATAGGGGATTCTTTACATATTTGGCTTTGAAAAATAAGGAGATGTTTTGGAGGCCAGGGAGATGGAGAACAAACCTTTCCTTTAAGAGAAGGCATTGTGGCAGAACCCTGGGATATTGTAGGCTTTCAGTTGTGTCCTGAAGAGATTTATTCCCTTTTTTCCTAAAGGCCTTTGCTTCCTCCCCTTTCAAGTCTTCTTGAATTACATGGATGTCTCCCTCCTTGTCCCAAGCAGCACAGCTGACCCTTTAATCACTCTGTTTGCCACCTAGCTAGCAAGCATAGGTCACTTTTATTTATTAAAAAAACCCAAATGAAACAACAGCCCCAAGACTGAGAATACTGAGCAGCTCCCAGTTTAGCTTAAGTTCAGCTTGCACGCTTAAAATGGAAAGAGAACATGGCTGGGAGGGCTATGTGTTAAAACCTGGCATTGTGGAACACCAGCTATTTAAAAATACTCACTTTGGTCCTTGCCATTGCTACCAATAACACTAACACGAATGTGCACACATTCCCCACCCCCAGATGATTCTGTCTTTACTACCGTGTTTGTAGGCAGCACAGGCCAGCTCCCATTAAAGTCCAACTCTTGATTTCACTGGGCATAAATCATGTTTAGGGGATCTTCTTCTTTTTTTTTTTCTTTAATAGCGTTTTATAAATAAACAGAAGAATCGAAAGTATGGAGAATTAAAACATATTTTATTTTCCATTCTTTCAACAGAGGGACTATCCAGATTGACTTAAAGGGAGGATTTGCATGCTAGGTAAAGCAGTGTGCTCCATCCCAATTAGCTTCTCTGGCTGGCCTGATCTTGGGACTGGCCAAAGGTCAAAAATGGTCCTCATCCCACATCCACCCTTGGCAGCTCTCCCTATGGAGAGGGATGCTTCATCAAGAGACTCTCCTACTCTGGCTGCCCACACAGGGGAAGTTCTCAGCTAGCAGAACTCAACAGAGTGATGGAAAAGGGATGTAATCGGAACTGAGACTGTGTTGAAAACTTTTATAGGGCTCCTGTTCTTTCTCAGCTTTTTTGTACCTTTCTGGTTTCATCTGGGTGATGGTAACAGAGACGGAAGCATCTGCTTTAAAATCCTCCAGAAGAATTCCCCGAAAAGGAATTTCCACATCAAACTCTGCACATGAACAGCCCAACATGTGTGACTGGAAAGGATTTTTTTCTTGCAACAGAAAACACCCAGGCTTTCAAAAAGAATGAACCCACTTTGGTATTTTTAGGTTTTATTGCATTCATTTAACGACTGTCATTACTTGCAGCTTAAAACATGACAGTGAGTTTGTGTGAGCTCTCCTGACACTTTTTTCATTATTCTGGTGGGCAACAGAAATAGGCAGGGGAGAGAGGAGGAAAGCAGCTGAAGGGTGCTAAAAACTAGCAAATATCTATGCAGCAAAAACTGTTTAGGTGGTACTGAAAAATTTGCAGCATTGAGCGGTGGTATTGGATCGCCTGTAGAAACTTTTTTTAAAAGTATGAAAATAGCTCATTTGTTGAGTTTTTAAAAAATATCAAATTTCACACTGGGCTACTATGAAGGGTGGAAATTTTCTTGAAAAATTGTCATTTTATACAACTCTAATTAGCAAACTGTTCATATAAACCCACAAGCTGTGCAGCAGATTTCACTTCCAACATCTCTACAGACAAGACAGAATTTCACCTACTTATTTACTGATCATGTCGCAGCATCCTTTTCCTACTCACTGATGACTGTTCGGTGGCTTATGTAAAATGTGCCAGTGATTTCACAGCATTTCTGCTGGACAAGTGTCCACGTGCTAAAGCAAATCACCATCACTAGCACGTTCCTGTTGGCAGTCTTGTTAGGCAGGAACCAAGGAGCAAAAGATTGAATTCTCTTTTCAACCCGAGAGAGGGTGCAACCAAAAGCAATTGAAAGATGTGGATGGAACTGTCTGGGGTCTCATGCACTATCTTTCCTCTTGGTATACCTTTCAGCAGCATGAATATTTATGACTGTACTTTGTCCTGTTACAGACAAAATAAGAGATGCCCAAGGGGATTCAGTCAATGCAAATAAAAGCAGTGTTTGCAAGCATGAGTAAATCTCAGTCACGGTACTTGGCATTTTATGTCAAATGCAGCTAAAGCGCAAAATTGCAAGAGATAGAAATGATTTCAGGACAGAACTGTTGTTAGAAGGTCACTGGAAAGAAATGGAGCCTTGAGCGATGAGTCCTCCCTCTTTCAGGCCACAGGTGTGGCAGGGTTGCCTGTGTTTCGTATGTAGCCACTCAGGGATCATTAATCCTAACTGAATCCCCTGTTTCTTAGAGGTGGTAAACTCATAGGTACTGGTTGGATCTCTCATTCCTCCTACAGCTAACTTGTAGCTCCTACCAGCTTCTTACATGTTTCAAAATGCACATTTATCCCTGAAAAGTTTTTCATGCTGGTAAAAATCCTTCAAAACTCCCCTTGTTGGACACGATGGCAGAGGCTGACAAGGAAAGATAACACCTGATTAAAAATAAGTAAACTTATTTCATTCTTACTTAATTGGTAGCCCATCTGTAGATGGAAAAAAAAAAAAAAAGGCAGTGCAAGAAGGCTCATATTCTGCAAGCATCTGCTCAATATTTCTACTGAAAAGTTTGCCTTCCTTCTCTAATTGTCTTATGTGATGTCAGGGGGAACAGAAATCTCCCGCTAACCCTATTCATCTAGTTCCACCACTTTTGCCAATATTTAGAGATAGTGTTGTTACACTGATGTTACTTAAACTAGATGCATTTTATTAAAACTCTCATTGATAATATTTATTTTGCCATTCTTTTGCGTGTCAAGAAAATGAAATTTCCCTCAGTAGAAACAAGCCAAGAAAAGGTCTCCTTGTGCTCTTCACATGTCTTTGTAAACTTAAAGTATTCTCACATACAGTGTCTTAGATTTCAAGAACTATTGTATATAACAATATGATTTTTTTTGTTCATTTTGTCTACAGACATTGTGACTTCCAATTTAAACTACATGGAACAGGAAAATTAAATTTATATATGTTCTATTTTATATCTTTCATGTTGTAATTATCTGTGCATGTCTTATTTATCTGTTCATGTATGTATACATTTACTTACAGATAGTGATCACCTCAAAGTATGCTTTCTCAGGTGCTCTATTGTCCGATTCTAGATTTTGTTATTTGAAGCTTGGAGAAGCTTTAAAATCTGCTTTAAAGCTTTTCATTGTGGTTAGTTATAATTTGTCTTAAATATAGAACTCAAACAAATCCATTTTTGTTTGTCTTTCTCAGTACCCAATAAACACTAATTCAATAGCTCATTTGTGTTTATTATATACTTATTAGGGCTTGGATTTTCTAAGCTGTGGAAGATATAGTCCCTTCCAAGACCCACCATCTCCCTTCGGATATCCAATTTATTTAAATCCCAAGCTTCTTTTAAATATCAGCATAACTCAATTTATGAGCATAACTCAATTTATGAGCATAACTCAATTCATGGGTGTGAAATGTCTGTTTAAATTTGTATGCATTTATTTATTTTTCTATACTTTTCATTTCTTGCAGCTGCTATAAACTGAAATGAAAAAACAATAAGTAAGCGTAAAAGCAACAGATCTCTTTGAAACATAATAGCTGCAGGTTTTTATTATTTAGAGCTCTGTGGAGCATGATCACAAGTGTATTGAACTTACAGTCAGTTATTTTCTGGTATGTCTTTGAGTCTGTACCTTTATAAATTGGCGAGAAAGCTTTTACTGCCTTTTCCAGATTATTAATCTGCCTTGCCTGATTCTTCCTCTTCCTTGCAAAGCACTACAGTTGTTTTGTGTGAAGCTAAGGACTTGTGTCCTCACTGGTTGTCTTTTCTTTCTGTTTGACTTTACAATAAAGTCACAATGATGAACTGGTGACTCTTCAATTCTATCATCTCAGCAAGTCATGTAAAAACAGAAGTACAGCTTCACTGCAGGATGAAATAGAAAGAAAAAGTGGTTTGGAGAATGCTCTTCTCAAAAGCCATTATTTAGAAAGGTATATAATAGGCCAGAAGTATGCATAAAAATGCCTGTATTTGTTTTCATTCTGTTGCTTTTTACTCACATTTGGTTCAGTATAGCTCCTGTCAGCGCTAAGTGGGTCACTAGAGCCCCTGTGCAACTTGAATTGTGTTAATTGTTGTGTTTTGCCCTCCATAACCCATTGTTTGACACAGTGTGGGGCTCTGGTAGGTGCCCTGCTGTTTGGCCAAGGCCCTTCCCTCTCACCATTGCTGATGGGCCATGGGTCAGCTGCCTGGGTGGAAAGCCAAAGTGTCTTTTCTTTGGGAGGAAATATCTCTGCAGTGACAGCCCTACCAGACTGATACTACTTATTTATCTGCTCTGTTTCCAGTTATTCAGGGCCAAATACCTAGGCCTGTACTCACGATGAGCAATGATTTACTGGCTGGATGGGACTTAAATGGAAGGATAGTGTGGCATGTCGTGTGAGTTGCAGAATACAATCAAAAGAGAAGAAAGAAGCTATTTGCAGAGTGGATTTGCCATCGTATTTGAAGCTCGTAATACTTTGAGGCTTGTGCTGTCACTGGTGCAATGACATTATTTAGACGTGCACTGAAGTTGAACCGTGAGAGAAGATGATAATAGAAGAACAAGTACGGTGGTAAGGAGAGATGCCTGTCAACATTTAAAGCACAAATTTGCAACCACATCTAAATTGTTCCTTCGAACGTATTTTAACTGTTGGGATGAGCATCTCTAAGGGTGCATATCTGAAATGACTTTAAGTACTTCACTTACATGTAAGTAAGATAAGATAGATGGCAACACACATTCAGTGCTAGTATTGGATCTTCTCTATTTAAGCAGAGAATCAAAGGTGTGATTGCCTAATAAGGGCACAACCAGAGACAGTTATTGAATTCCTTAATCCATTCAAATACATGCTTTCGTACAGATCTAGAGAAGAGACTTTATCTCCTGAACTAAATGTTGGCTTTGTGATAACAAAGCTTGTGAAAGATCAAGAAAGATTCTGACATCAAAACTATTCATCACCAAAGAAATTTCTGAAGGCTGAAACGCTGAAGCTGTATATAATTATGCACTGTCAAAGAAAGCTATCTCCATGCAGAAGACCAGCACAAGTCAAATGGAGTTTAAAGTCCTCGATAACTTTATCAGGGAGGGTTGTCATGGAACATAGGACTCATGCTGTTCATATTATATAGGGAGGATTTTTTCCTAAATGAAAGAAAGATCGGGTCAGAAGTGCATATTTGTGAATACATTTAATATACCAGGTTTTTTAAAATACATCGATTTTGTTCTATTTTTGTCATATGTATTTAAAATATTACAGTCTGTTCTTCGGTTTTCCACTATTTTTAAAAAGGATTTTAATATGCAAGCACTAGCTTCAATGAAACTTGTAACATGAACAGCAATTAAAGGAAAATATTTGCAGTGACTGTGTTTGGAAACCAGGCTGTGTCAGCTGGGTTTTACAAATAGAAGTTTCCTTGAAATGTTGCTTAACATACACCATGCTGCTTTCTACGAAATCACAATGACATTGTTATTTACCAATAACCACAGTCCTTTTGAAAGCTGAACATAAATGGTACTGTTCACTACCATAGGAACTATCCTGTAATTTGTGTTGAATGCTTATTCTCCCCTCAGTAGAGACCACTGGATGGTACTCTGCATTGTTAGAGAAGTTCAAGTCAGGAGTGATATCTAATCAAATTGTCTTTAAGAAAAGGAGACCCTGAGTGGATTGGGGTGGCAAGAAAGAAGACAACAAAGGGACAAAGAAAGAGAGGTATGGGGGAATGCTTGGATCTTTAGCAGCTCAGAGTTTGACCAGGAAAGCTCACAACTTGTCATCTGATGAGAAGGTAAAGAGAACACAGAAGACTTAAGAAGGAGGCATAGGAAATCAGATTTCACAGGACTGACTGTATCCATGAACTGGAGAGAGATTCTCATTTCTTCATGGGGAAACTGCAAGGGTCTTACATTAAAAGTCTTTATCATTTGACTTTCCTTTGCTGAAATACTGCTCCCACCTCTTGTTGCAGTAGAGATAATGTCTGTTTTCTGCCTTTGGTTCTGCGGGCCGCTCTGGTGCAAGGGACGTGCTGGCTGTAGCAGGAGATGTTATTGTAGCGCAGGTGCAGAGGAAAGGATAATGATGCAACCCCTTCTTTTAGTAGCTCCAAGTTCAGGATCAATTTGCTAGAAATTTAGCAGATGCCAAACAGGTATAATCTGCACTTGCATAACTTCACTAGAGGAAAAATACTGTCACAATTACATCCTTGGAAACAATAGGTTTCGGGAAGTGCAGCAATTTCTTAATCTCGGTATTGATCATTTCCCTTCAAACCAGTGCTGTACAGCTTTGAAGAAACTTTGCAGGCAGGCAGACTAGACTCTTCTGTCCGGCTTCCGTGTTGCTCCCTCAAGACAAGCTGTACCACCTGCAAAACTGAAATGGCCAGTGTCTACAAAGCTGCACTGATCTTACGCCAAGGAAAAACTTGTGAGTCCCATCTTGCTCTGCGGTGGTCCCCTGGGTGCGAGCAGGCTCCACCAGCTACCCTGGAAGGTGGATAAGATCTGCCAGATGCTGAAGTGGGTTCAGAGGCCTTCAGTTCTGTCCGCAGCAGCATCAGGTGCCAGCCCTCAGGGTGCCTTAACCTTCAAGATGGTCCTTAGTCACAGCACTTCAGGCACAGTGTAGACACAGACAATGCTTTGGATGCTGTGTAAATAGTAAGTCCTACATTCTACAAATCCATGACCCACATTTCCTAGAGAAAAGGAGGCTGAGGGGAGACCTTATTGCTCTCTACAACTACCTGAAAGGAAGTTGTAGAGAAGCAGGGGTTGGTCTCTTCTGCCAAGTCACAGGTGACAGGACTAGAGGAAACAGCCTCAAGTTGCACCAGGGGAGGCTCAGATTGGATATTAGGAAAAATTTTTACACTGAAAAGGTTATCAGACATTGGAATGGGCTGCCCAGGGAAGTGGTTGAGGCACCATCCCTGGAGGTGTTCAAAAGATGGGTTGACATGGTGCTGGGGGACATGGTTTAGTGATGGTTTAGTGATGGGTATTTTTGTCAGAGTTAGGTTGATGATTGGACTAGATGATCTTAAAGGTCCCTTCCAACCTAGCTGATTCTATGAGGCTATGATTAGCATTTCAGTGGCTTGTGCAACCTGTGAGTGCTGGAAGGCGTGTGTTTGCCAGCAGCACTTTCTTCAGGGTACAGGGTGTCCAGGTGCCTCAGGGGCAACCTGCTTTCCCTCTACAGGCTTGCTGTCTGTGCAGCTTTGAACATACAGGAAGCATGGCAAAAATATGGCACTCCAATAAGGCTGTGTATCTTGGAAAACCAGAGCTGAATATTTTAAGCTGGGACCCCTAAACAAAGACAGTAAAATGTGTTGGCCTGAATTGCCTTGTCAGATGTCCCTCTCTATAACAAGAGGATGATCCAGCTGCTTGTGGTTGTAGGAGGGTTGCAAAGGACAATGACCAGAGTCCATGGTTAGGGCCCTGTAGAGAAAACAGTGAGATTAACATTTTGGTATTCAGTATAGAGTCTGATTCACACTACAAGGGGGGCAAATTAAAGTTTCACAGGCAATAGTACAGTTCCTCCTTCCTAACTGTGATTGTTTGACTTTGCAGCTGTAACATACCTTTAACATCTCAAAATGCCACTGTTGATTTCAGCAGAGTTGCACTAACCTGTGTCTGCTGAAGGTTTGCCCCATTCTTTTGGGCAGACACAATGTCTAATCACAGAGGCTTGATTATCATGGTCTCCAAAACTCAGTTTCCTCTTTTTTTTTTTTTTTTCTTTTCTTTCTAGGAACATAAGTAGAAATTGTGAAAGGAAAACAAATATCCAGGATGAATCGCAGGGAGTTTTGTGTGAGTAAAAAGAGGCATAAATAGAACTCAGGGTGGTGACAAGTTACAGTACTGAGACATCTATTATTTGTAAGGTAAAAGAATAATTTATCAAAGAAATGTGAACACTTTGACTTGGTATGCCAGTGATTGAAATAAGCACCATCCACAGTAAGAGAAATATCTGTTGCTGTATTCATTTTGTATATGTAGTAGTGTCTCTTTTAACTTCAGGGGTACGTCTCCTCTCCTTTAATCAAGGAAAAGGTGAATGTTTACAGCTTTGTCCTGAGTGTTACAGGCAGAAAAGTCACAGAGAAGAGCCCTCAAAACATCAGTGTGCTGAAGACACTGCTGCAAGTGACAAAACGGTCTTAAAGGGCTAAAATGGGGAGAGATTTGGTGAACTTCCAGAAAATGGTTGAGCCAGGAGAGGGATTGTCTGAGCCTTTGCTTGTAAGGGCCACCCCATGCTGCTGCCCAGCGAAAGGCTTAACAGGCAGCAGGTGTGGGATGCCTGTGGCTGCTGTAGGCAATGTCGCTTGGCAGGGGCTGTGATGGTGCGCGATCATATTTTGAGCTTCTTCAAAGGAATGAAAGGAATGAGCAGAGGTTACTGTAGTGCATTGTCAACAGAATAACCCCTATTCTCCACTTAAAGTAATAATCCTCTCTTTGTGCGTACCAGCAATCTGCAGCCAGCATGCACAAAGTCATTTGTAATTTTCTTTCACTTCTGCACAACCTGCAACAGAAAAAGACAGAGGACACCCAAGATAACTTGGCAAGACATTTGCTTATGTGTGTAACAAGCAGAAACGAGCAAGATTGCACTAAGAACACTGTAGAGCCTCAAATTTGCTTAGTGGACTCGTGGCAATCTCATGGCATCCTTCAAGCCTCCACTTGTTAACAGATCCTTCATTTTTCTTTCTTCCTAAAACTTCATTTTAGCATATTGAAATGGTTTCATTGAGCTGTCATTAGAAGCCAGAGTAAGCATGTTGCTTTTTCTTGGACTAAATGTAAACTATTACACTTTGCCTGTTGATGCTGAAGAACAGATTGAACAGAGCGAGGCTTATTGTCTTGAGCTACTTGTGCAGAAATGTTTTCGGAGCTTGTCAAAATTACAAACAACTATGTGCAAATTTGAAAGGTTGCTCCACAAATTAAAGAAGCAGAAATTTCCTTTGTCTTTTGATGAAAAGGTGGAGATAAAAGACAACAATGGTTTTATGAATATGTTAACAAATAACCTGGAATAAACAAGAAAATATTTTTTTTAAATCTTGAGAAAAATAATTTAAGATCTATCAGTAACTTCTTAGTATCATAAAAAATATTTTATTATGTTTTGTTGACAAGATAGTATTCTTGATTTTTCATCTTAATAAAATCTGATGATCTGTAGTGCCTACTTTATTCCTTTCACATGCTAAAACAAGAACATTATACCATATATTCCTAAATTCAGTACATTAATATAAATTGTCAGATATAAATTACATTACATTAATATAATTGTCAGACAGGAGAAACACAGTTGATATCTGAAGTTAGAATTACTCCAAATATACTAACATTAACAGCTGAAGACCAGAAGTATTAGCCTTCTTACTAACATGATGAGCAATGGCCATCTGTCTTCACAAAGGCTTCCTGGCCAAAAATGATTACCTCAGTCCCAGTAAACTCTTGAACTTTTCCACATAGCAATAAGGGGTTTAATGAAGGAGATACAGCATGAAGGCCCAGACTCTCAAAGGTCTATTTAGGTATTTAACTCTTGTAGAGGCTCTCTCTTCCATGAAAATCTGTACTCCAAAATAGTTGAAACAGCCTACATCTTCTGTTAGGAAGATATACAATTAAAAAAAAAAAGTCAGTGGAACATTTTTCTGCAAATACCTCAGAAAATCTGGTCCAACGTCCAACTTCTTCTCTCACCTGAACTCGCTGAAATCTGAGTTCGTCTATTGATAGTTAGTTTAGGTTTACCCCAACATAACAAAAAAAAAAAAGAAAACCAAGCAAAAAAAACCAGAAAAAGTTGGCTTTTGAAATTTTGAATTGATAATGTAAGTTGTATCAGAGCTAACTCGGTACTTGAATGTCTGCTTGCAATGCTATGTCAGTGCCTGGTGTCAAGCATCTCTTGACTGATAGAATGGGAAACATACCCACAACCCCAGGACTAGAAAAGTATCTGTCAGTTTAAGCTAGGAAATCAGTCTTTTATTGTAGTGGCACACAAAACCACATGTCCTTGCTGTACCAGCACAAAATGAAATGTATGTATAGTCTGTGCAGAATTACAGAATTTGACCATAAAATCAGAACATCAGTGTGCATCAGGATCAATATCAGCAAATAATTGCAGCCAGAGTAAAGTGAACATCTGCAGATGGAAACACAAATGGATATTTGCATACACACAATCCAAAAGAAATCAAATGGATCCATTTCCTTGAGAAAGGCCATAAATTGTTAGAATTAGGTGGTATATAATCTCAACAAGGCCAAAAGAGTCATTGCATTTCCAAAGGTAAGAGGACAGACACTGCTATCATTGAGAGAAGAAAATAGCACAAATTGGCATGAGTTGTAAATCAGTAGTGACAGGGACAGAAAGCAGGCTGACTTTAAATACTAAATAGGTGAAACTGCAAAAAAAATATATTGCAAGATATTACTATTTGGAACGTGTATAGCACTTTTTCATTCATAGATCCCAAAGCATTTCATAAGAATGGATAAAACTCCTTCCTCCTGAGTTTGTAGCTAGAGTAAGTAGGGCATCGAGGAACCACAGTGACCTTGCTAACATTTGTCTTGCAGTGCTTCCATAACTACCAGCATGGGGAAAAAAGATGCTAAGGGCTGTATTTTATAAAGGTAGTAGGTGCTGAACTTAGAAATTTAAAAAAAAAAAAGAAAAAAAAAAAGAAAATATCTCGGAAGGAGGAAATTAGGAAGCAAAGTATACAAATGAGAAATAAACAGAAATAAACAGGAATGAGAAGTGAATGGAAAAGAAAAAGAAAAGGAAAACACACAAGAAGATAAAAGTTTGTACAAGCTTGTAAATACGCACACATTCACTGCAGATATATACACGCAGATTTACATAGCACTTAGGAATTTTTAACCAGGGTACCTCTGCGTCAGGCTCCTGCCACACATGCACATTATGAGTGCACCTGAGCTCCACACACGGGGCCGTGGCAGGGGGCCCCTCTGAGAGTGGACTGGAAGTCGCTCCCATTAACATCACCTTGAAAAGTGTCATCCTGAATGGTGAGAGGCCTTTCTGCTGACAAGGATGCAATCAGCTGAATGACTAAATAGTTTGGCTTCCCGCTGAAAAGCTGTTAAGTTAGTGCTATATTACCACAACTTTCCCCCCCCCCCGGCCTTTTTTAAAATTTGTTAACTCAGAAGTTTCTTATAAGGAAAAACTACATGTTTTAAAATCAGTGAAAAAAATAAGTAACCCTCATGAGCTTTGAAACCAATGCAGGCAGTCTGGGAAAAATTTGACACTACAGTGAAAATCAATGATGGAAAACGGTAGCTTTTTGCTTAGCAGTTCTTAGTCAGCCACATCTGTTTGCTTTAACAACAACTTTAGTGGTGTTTGCTTGTGTTCAGACTGCAGCAACGTGGTATCTCCGCATAGATCAGTTTCCTCAGTTTTGATTTATTCTATTTGTGCCAAATTTTCAGAACTCTTCCTTTTGTGACCTCATCTGAATCCTGCTGAAGTATCTTCTTTTTGTTCACTTCATGCAATTTGGCTCAGACTCCTGAAGACTGTAGCTGCACAGATATTATTTAGAGCCTGAATTTCAGGTTCTGAACCCAGTGTTGAATGTAGAAAGAGCTCCCACCCAACCCCAAGATGCCATGTTGATTTTTTATAGTTAGCTTATAGAGAGTATATTTTTTTAACTTCTAAATGAAGCAGGATTAATATAAAAGGAGAAAAGTGCAGTGCCCTACTAAATAATTTCTATAAGATAAATCTTTGGATATTTACAATTGATTTCCCATGGCAAGCTTTCTTTTATGATTTTTATTTCTTCATTACTATTGTTTCCTCTATCCAAATGTAGTATTTCTTTAATGATTTTCTGTTTATAATGGTTTTCTTTAACTATAGTGGAAAGTAACAGTAGAAGAGTATTAAACAGACAATGAAAAAAGGTGGAAACAGTCAAATTCCCATACAGATTAAAAAGTCAATGAAGAACTCAGAAGAAGCCAAAAAAAAATCAGAGTCTAAAATACGCATCATCAAATCATAACAAAAACCTTTCTATTTAAACATTTAAGGTGTGCAATTATTCTATTTCCAAGTGGGACTACCTATACCAGAAATGTGATAGTGAGGACCAAATAGCTAAATATTCTTATAGCTGTATTTGAGCACCTGTGCATTTTATGCCATTGTAAATTAACCCCCAAAACCCACTGGAACTGACCAGGTTCAGTTCAAAAGAGCAATTAGTTCTCATTTCCACGTTTGCTACTGCAGCTCAGGCTGCACTGCCTGTGCATTTGCAGTGTAAACGTGAAGGATGACAACAGCTACGGGTCTCAGAGGACTGGAGCAGCCCCAGAATAGGACTTGCTTAATGTCTCTTGAGCAGACCTCCCCCTAGATGACAAATGCTCAAGATGTAAAGGTTTCTTTTGTAGCTGATGGGAAAGCATAGCTAACTTATGAAAGAGAGAGTAGAAGTACCAACTCTACTCACTACATACTGTGTGGGCTGGACTAGCATCCCAATTTTTACCTGCTGGAATGCATTTTTGTTATTGCATGGCTTTTAAAATATTTTATAAGATTTTTTGTTTGAGGGAGGGTTAATATCACAATGAACAAGTAACAAATTATGAGGAATTCAGTACATCAAAATTTCCATGCTTTGTTAATCCAAGGACAGCATGCCTTTTGCTTACCTTTTATGACAGTTGTTTACAACTTGGCATTGTTATTTCGAAGGAAAATTTCAGGTGTATTTCTAGTACCAGCAAGTATGCTGTCAAAGTCCTACTTTGCCCAAGGCCATAGAGCCGCTAAAGGTAACACAGAGAAACTTATAAGGAATATAAAGTACGAATGTCTAAGTGGACTGCCCTGAAATGTGTGGTGCCTTGTGGATATATGCCTTCAGCGTTAAGGATTCAAATGGACTGTAAATGGGAGAAGGGGCAGTCCTCTAAATAAAAATATTCTGGTTATCGCAGTACTATACTGATATTTTGAGCTTCAGGCCTCTGTATACACCCACTGATCCTGGATCAAGAGTATCATTGGAAACACAGTATTGAAAAGTCATTATGGTGGGGAAAAAAAGTCAGGCTCTCTGACCTGATGAATTTTGCAAGAAAAAAAAAAAGCGGAAAGTCCATGGGGTTTCTAGGTCGTGTGCCAACTGCCATGACCTGAGTGACTCCAAAAGATATGCCAGGACCACTGAGTAAACCAACCACATCCCTCTCTTGACAGAAGCTGGAAAAAGCCCTGGAGAACTGTTATTGTTATTGCCTCAACCCAATAGGGTTGAGCCTCCCTGAAGTCAGAGGGGAATCAGCCTCTGGCTCTGGGTGTCTCTGGATCAGGGGGTGGGCAGCCAGGAGACAGCCTTCACCGCAGGGGTGAAGTGAGCACCAGTAGTAGTCCCATGCAGGGTTGTGCCTTTGTCTCTACTGACAGATCAACATTTTACAGATCCATTTGTGAATAAAGGAGGGTACTTTTAATACTAACAGGTCTGTAAGCAAGGATTTGGAAAGATGGATTTTCATTTGAATAATACTAAGAACTGTGAGTTTGAGTTTTTTCAGACATACATTAAGTAGTGGAAATGCATGTTTTTCACCAACATTATATTCATGCAGATAACTTTAAAGAAACTTTAAACAGAAGTATGAGTTATGAGATTAATTTGTAATTCACAAATCTTCACAAAGGAGTTTATGCTGAAATTCAGTTACATAAAGGATTCCAACCAAAAAGAAAGGTGTAGTTAATAAAATTAAAAGCTTGCTTTTCCAGTTTAATGTTGAAGGTATGCTGGGCTTCTCCCTTACCCAATTTCCTATTGGCTGAGTCTAAATATGTCAGTTGGTCCTCAGTTTTCAGCTGGAGGTCCATGATAGGACTATCATAAAACATACCTTATTTTTTGTTAACAACTATATGTGCTGGATGGCTTTCCTGTTCTACTCCCTGCTAACCAAAATGTATCAATATAAATTATGTATATATTTATGCACATCCCTTTACATGCTGCTTTACACACTGATTCAGTTTTGCATAAGATTTTAACGGTATTTGTAAATATACAAATATACATAAAAATGCATGAAGTATATACTAGTTGTGAAGCCGTTTGTAGTAATAAATGTTTTTCATGGTTTCAGGCAGATAGAGATGTACACTCAGTAAAAGATAATGTGTAAAAATATCTAGTAAACATTTAAAATATACTATTTAAGAGCACTGAACTATCATAAAAACGTGAAGAAAAAGAAATACATAGGAGGCAGGCCAAAGGGGAAATCAAGAGATGTTATACTGCTTACGCAGGAAAGACTGACATCTAAACACTACGAGAAACATGAAACAAAATGTCTACTTACTTTTGACTATATTCAAAAATGGGAATATGGGAAGGGTGACATTTAAAAACAGTGGCTATTGACTAAGTCACCTGTCTCATTATTTTGGATTAATAAATAATGAGGCAGAAGAACAATAATTAACATATAGACACAGTAAATTTTTTAGATGTCTTTGTTTGTTATTTCCAGTACAATTTTAACTTACAAATTATCACAGGAGAGCAAACTCCAAGTGCAGCTTCAGAAAGCCAAAAGGCTTCTAGGTATGCTGAATTTTGGATTCCAACAAATATATTTTTATTTCTTTTTCATGGGATGTACCTCCCTTGAGTTTTATGCTTTGTGAAGAATACAACAGTGTTCTCATATTTACATTCTCTCATCCAAAGCTTAGTTTCATGTAAGTTTAATTTCAAGTGGAAATTGTGAAAACTCTTAAACTTTGGTTGAAAGCAAGCAGAACTTGGTTTACCCAGAGTTATTTTCCCTCATTTGCAACAATTCTTTCACCATAGTTCTGAAGTTCCACTTCTTTATGTAGCACCTTCTCTGGAATCAAGTTTGGGAAATTGCCTGGGAGTTTTTGCATTTGATACCCATTTATTATCTTTCAGATAATTTTCTTACACGTAGTACCAGCATGTGATGTCAAATATCTACGTATACATGTTTAAGGGCTAGAGTCAAACCAATGCAGAAAGTTGTAGTGAGTCATTGCCCAACTGAGGATGAATCATCCCCTCAGCACCTGGAACTGAATCATCCTTCAAGCAAGCAGCCATTGGCTGCTGCCTTTACAGACACAAACACTGTCTCATAGATAGCAGTTGCCTACATTAGGAATTTGCTTGGCTTGTTATTGCAACCATTAATTGAAAAGAAAAGAAATGGCTAAAAAAATATCAGTTTTCAGTCTGAAAGTCTTCCAGCCCACTTCCTCTATCTGTTGGACGCTTTCTCATGTCCTTGGAGGGTACTTTCCTAACACCCAAGAAAAATGCCTGAAAATTTTGTCATTGATTTCGTGTGAGAGATGCAAATATTGCTTATGGTCTCTAATCTATGTAATCCCCCTCTGATAGTTATGGACTTTCCAGAGCCATCTTTCAGATCATCAACTTTCTTGCTTAACCCTATTTTGGGCTTTGAGATTAGTTTCTCTCCGACTATACTATGGCATGACCTATAGTTTTCCTGTCTTGGCTTACTGTTCTTTACTTCATGAGCTTGGTATGATCTCAGGCTTTCTGATTTAGCTGTCTGAAGCTGGCTTGATATCTGATTCTGGTCTGCCTATGACCATGAGTTTGATAAACAGATCCTGGACCAAACCACAGGACAACGTTTCCCAATGCATCCCCAGAAAATACCCAAAAATCTAAGGATTTGTACAGGGATGAGCTTCATCAGTTAAGACAATATAGTTAAACTACTTCTTAACTCAGTACACATCAAAAAAAAAGAGGAAAAGTTGTGTTTTGGGATTAGAGTCTTCTAATGTGACAGAAATCAAGAAGGAAAAAAAAGCCCCTCATTCTGAGATATGGGTTAGGTATGACGTATCTGCTATAGCTGCAGTGATTTAAATGCACACTTCAGCTTATTACAACATACAGCCCTAAAAGAATTGTAAATGGAGCATCTTCAAAGTAAAAGAGATTCCCAATTGTGCACAAATGTATTTTTCCACGTCTTATTTTTGAAAGAGGGTAACTATTTGCCATGAACCTTCAAGGATGGTGTCATGGGTTAACCCCAGCCAGCAACTAAGCACTGTACAGTTGCTCACTTGCTCCCCTCCAATGGGATGGGAAAGTCAGAAGAGTAAAAGTGGGAGAACTTATGGGTTGAGATAAAGACATTTTAATAAGTAAAACAAAAGTCATACACGCAAGCAAAGCAAAACAAGAAATTTGTTCACTTCTTCGCATCGGCAGGCAGGTGTTCAGCCATCTCCAGTAAAGCAGGGCTCCGTCATGCATAACGGTTACTTGGGAAGACAATACATCGTAACTCTGAATGTCCACCTCCTTTCTTCTTCTTCCCTCACCTTTATATTGGTGAGCATGACATCATATGGTATGGAATATCCCTTTGGTCAGTTGGGGTCAGCTGCCCGGCTGTATCTCCTCCCAATTTTTTGCGCACTCCTAGCCTACTCGTTGGTAGGGTGGTATGAGGAGCAGAAAAGGCCTTGACTGCTTAGCAATAACTAAAAAGCATTACTGTGTTATCAACATTATTCTCATCCTAAATCCAAAACATAGCATTATACCAGCTGCTAGTAAGAAAGTAAAATATCCCAGACAAAAGCAGGACAGATGGTACCCAGATATTGCAGGTACCTGTGCTATTTTAGATGCCCCTGATACGTTAACACTCTAGAAAAGTAGAGGTCTTCTGCAGGTTCCACATGTACCTCAAAAATCTTATGAATCTTAAATGTGTTAGACACCTAGAGGCTATGGCAGAGACATCCCTCACTTCAGTTAGTATCAAAACAAGCTGCTTTACTTCTCTGTCATAGAATGAATGCTGCTGCTTTGCCCCTCTGCCAGCCTATTTATAGTCTGAAACAAGCTTTACAATAGTGCAAACAAACAGAAAAGTCTAGACTGCAGCTAACATTTTCTGAAAATTCTCCTGTTGTTCATTTAGAAAAGTGGTTATTGCATGAGAATGAAAAGACAGACTGCTATGGATGTAAAATAGTGTGCATATATAAATACAGATGTCTTCTTGGCCATTTCTGAAATGAAGGCCAAATTAGCCTATCTCTGCTTTAATAGGCAGTGCTGTCGCTTTGTTTCTGCTGAATCTATTTTCTTTATTAAAACAGAATCTTCCTGTAAAGTCTATGCTGTGATTTTATCAAAATAAGGCTTGTTCTATATTTCTTTCACAATCAGACCAAGTCAGAGCCAGTGGCCTTCATACAAAACTGGGAAGTGTCAATAAGTTTTTATGATGAGAAAATTATTTCAGATGTCTTTCAACTGACCAAACAGGTGAAGTCAGCAGATCATCCAGAATGTGCAAAATGGGATTTCACGTATGATATTCTCAAAGCAATTGAGCAGTTTTTCTTTCAAGTGATGGATCTCAAAATTTTTTAAGGCTCCAGAGATTCCTAGCAAACTCATTTAAAAATAAACATTTGCTGTAGTCTCCTGGGGTTTTTTTCGGTGTGATGTACCACGAGTGCGGGGTAGAACCAAGGGTGCTCTCCGAGGTCCTGAAACACCGGACTGGACTTTACAACCTATTGTTACTTATTAAAAGAATTAATGTTTTATATCATCATCTTCAATTAACTATGGATGAAAAAATAATTCTTTAAAAGATCATGATTTAAACTCCAAATTTATAGGCTCAGTCTTGGAAAAGTGACCTTTGATTTAAATACATACCTATAATTAGATCACATTTAAATTCTACGAATTAGAAATGAGAAAGCAAGCAAATTGAAGCTAAGCAACCCCAGAAATGGAAAATACCGTCCTTGTGATCTAAAATATTTGAGAAGGATTTTTTGTGGATGTTGAATTCCTGGAAAACAAGGTTGCTGAGATTTGCCAGACAAGCTGAATAATATAAAGTTCTTGCTGAGCCCTGAGCTATCAGTATGCTCATTATTAATAAACATTGCTGTTCTTTCTTTGCATATGTCCCCTAACATTTTTGACTTGGCAGTGCCTTTTGTAGTGAGAAAAATGTAACAGAAGAAATGTCATGAGCATTTGTCCCGAAAACTGAGGCATTGCATTTATTTTCCATTCCCCTTTAGTACTAACATTTTATATGAAAGGACGGTGTGGTGGATACTTTTTCTTTTCAGATTTACTGTCCAAAGTTGTAGCATGACCTATGTTCAGTATAGCAGAGATTACATATACATTTCTATACAACAGTTCTGAGCTGCAGAAGCTGGTGCTGTAGAACACCAGTTAAAGCTTTGAACAGACTGGTAGTAGTCCAAGTTGCTCAACACGTAATGCATATTTTCTCTAAGTTATGGTATTCTTATTGTGGAAATATGCATCTAAACATCTAACCAGCTGGCAGTCTTGCAACCTTAGTGAAGAGTCTAAGGAGCCTTAATGAAGAATCTAAGGACGGATGTGAATGTTGACTGAGCTATCAGTCTGCAATTCCGTGCCATTCTCTGTATCAGAGCTTAAGAAAAATGGTCAAGTTGCTCAGAAAAGCTTGCTCTGCTATGCCATTGATCTTTTTCATGGATAACTAAATGGCATTTTTTTTAACCTATCTTTAATTTGATTTTTGTTATCCACTAACTGAATTAAAATGAATAACATGGTATAAATTAAAATTGTACTACTCCACTACCTCAAATTTCAGGGAGAATTTATTAGTAGAGTCTCCCTAGCATAAGCCCTGAGAGGTAATTTATTTAGAATGCCTTCTTCACTTCTTACTGTGTTTTCTAAATTAAGTTAAGATCACATACAAACAGAAGAGGCATAGTTCTTGAACCAGTGAAAATCAGGACTACTGAAGACAATGCAGTATGTCAACATTAAAATGTCAGGAAATACTTTAAATTACAAAGTAATATAAGGATACTTTAACCAGAATTATGGTTTAAGAAAAAACATGTATACATTATGATCACAAGTCAGTGATACAGTTGTCACCAAACGGAATGATTTTACAAGAGAGAAAAAAAAGTTACTAAAAATATTTCTTCAGAAGTTCTTTCTCATTTAATTACTGTTTCGGACACCTGATTCAAGAGACTATACAAAGGAAGAATGAATTTAATCAACAAGCAATTCTCCAGGTACTTCATCAAGAAGAGCAGTTAACAAAGTGGAAAGACATTTCTGGACTGGAAGACACAAGAGTTCATTATGAGAGTAAGCATAATCAGGCCAAAGTGCAATTAAAAAAGCATTTGTTATAATTGGAAACAGAGAAAACAAGTGTTACAAGATTTTCAGAAGGCAATGAAACAAACTTATATGATTTAGTTGAAGAGTGGCTTCTTAAATACAGAATTTAAACTAACATACTAATAAAGACTACACCAAAGACTTCTTGCAAGCATGCCTAAACCAAGCATGTGAGCTTGAAACTGAACTTTGAGAATATTCATCTTGTTGATTTTAGTAGCAAAAAACTTTACTGCCCTTATGAGTACTTCTCAGATCAACTTCTCTACTGCATGTGTTGGTGATCTTCATAAAGGACTATGGAGTTTAGTACCAAAATTAAATGTAGTTTTGCAAACATATAGAGGTTCAAAAAGTACCTGGAGCTTCAAAATCCCCTCTCTGGGGATCACTGTAACTTCAGGAGCACCTCTCATGGATGGGAGATTAATCCACCAAAGAATTGGTCCCTTTCAGCCAGGGCCAACTTTCCCATAGCTGTAGGGATATTTAAAAAAGGAAGACTGGTGATAAGCAAGTTCATTAGCCACTTAACTGTGAAAGGAAGATATGGACTAAAATAATTGCAAAATCACCATAGAGAGGTGTTGAAATCCTATTTATTTATTTGACTTTCCAATGAATCTCTTACGCCAAATAATGGACTTAAATTAAGACTCAGACTTAGTGTTTGAAGGTTGAGAAATACTGCTCACAGATTATACTTAGATGATAGTGCAATTCAGTTTCCTGGGTTGCTAGGTAAAGATTTAATTCAGTATTATTTGAGAATGTTAAGACAAAGCTCAGGTGTTTGCATCTGTACCTTTCTCGTGCCAGCAGCAACACTACATCTACTTTTTTGTTGTTTCCTGGAGAAATCTCTTAGGTTATGATATACTTCCTTGTTTATAAAATAAAACAGATTTCCACTAGAAGATAAAAAGATACTGAATGTTACTCATAAAGCTTGTGCTGCTCCACTTCTAGGAAATTACAAATATTGTTACCAGATGTTCCACGTGGTCCCGTGTGATGAAGCTGGGGAAACTTATGTCTACACTTCATTTACTGTTTGGAAAACCAGATGCAGAGAGGACAGTGGTGCTTACAAGTGTAAAGTGGCACTCCAGAGAGCTCTGCTGCTCCACTGCCCTCTAAGCTTGATGGCATCAGAATTCCATAGGTTTTAGCCTGGTTTCATAAGGTTGTCTGGTTATGTTGTCATTGTCTGTTCATCTTCCAGTTATTCCTAATAAGTTTTGAATCCATTATCCAATTCCAGTCAAATTTGGCAGGCATAATATAGACATTTTAAAAGTATTTTTTTTCTACAAACATTGTGAGAATTTGTAGCCAGGCAGGGAGGAGGAACACACATAAATGCTTCCTCACTTCCTCCAAGGGAAAAAACATATAGTATTGAATTCAATCATTATCTGTCACATTCTGTTCCTGAAATGAAAATATATTTTTATCAACTTTACAGTTTGCACAAACTCATCTAAAGGTCCATTTAGTTCAAATTTAAGTCTTGTGAAAAACTGCCAAGCCAACTGTCTTGTGGACCTGTACAAACATTGTTTACTGTCATTCCCAATTTTCTGACTTCTTTCCATTCAGTTGCTACATTTCTTTGGAGCACACCTTTATTAAACATTTGGGAAGCATCTCGCACACAGTGCGAATCACTGAAAGGGCTTAAGTATAAAGGATTTATCACTTCTTCTAACTTAGAGTGACAATGGTTTATTGTCAGGATAGGGCTCTTCTCTAACAATCAACTTTTTTCTTTTGCACTACAAGAAACAAAAGACATTTATTTTGGTGCAATATAAGAACTGAATCAAGATAGCAATTAGCACAGGACTAAAACATTCTTTCCTTCTGTATCAGCATTCTCTGTTACCAAATTATTCCTTAAAAATTGAAGAAATTGCTGTGGAGTTGACAAGTAGAAGCAAGACAACATTCACCTTGTGTAATTTTAGACACGCAAATTACATTTCTGAATTAAAGAGCAAATCTGCTGAGACCACCCACAAAGTGAAAGGAGATAGGCAGGTTCTTCAGGAAGGTGATTTAGGGCAGGACTCCATTAACAACAGAGAAACCCTTAGGGAATTGGCCTTCTAACTAGTATCATAACTTAGACTTCTAAATGTGCAGTAGGGAAGTTTAATCAAGAGTGGAGATCTGAAATCCATTTTCTTCTTATTCCCATGATTATCTGTAACCCTATAGCCAGGCTCAAGAGTTCTTATAGCAATTCTTAATTACAACCCTTTTGAAACAAATTAACCTACCAATCATTGCAAGGACTGGGACATTGGAAAAAACTAGTTGAATTTTCACCTATAGCCTATCCAGATCTAAGCCCAGGCCTTTAGACCGATTTGGAAAGTTTTTCTAGCTTTGTTCACAACTGGAAAGTGGGAAATAAAACGCTGTGGGAATGGCAGGCTCATTTGCACAGAATTGATTTGTGCACATGAAGGATAGTGAAGAATAAACAACCTGGACTCAAGATAAGTGATAAAAATTTTAAGAAGCTACAGCCCAGGTGAGGTTCATTAATAGCACTATGTTTTGCAGATGATTCAATGGAATCAGATTATAACTTGCTTCAAGAAAATAAGAACAAATGTTAAGTGCATTTACTCTTCTGTTTTAAGATGAGTGTAATATTTTAAAGTACTACTATGCAGTAAGAGCCATGAGTTATTTAAACATTTCTGCAGAGTTTAAAACATTCTGATGAATCATTTGTAATTAGCTATGATTAAAAAGTCACTGTCAAATAGATAACCCCAATGAAAAATATGGTACAAGGCACTTTCTCAACTCACAATCTCTTTCTTTTTGTGTATTAAAAAGTAAAAAGATTTTACTATAATTACAGTCCCGTACTAGTGATTCATAAGAAGGTATTATATTTGGAGCGCCTACTGATAGCCAGCCCTGTTGGCTAGTGAAGGGAGTTAAATGTTTCCTGTTCATTTGAAATTTCATCTTAAGGCCATGCCAAAAACGTTTTTCAGATCAAAAAGGGACAAAAGTGAAACGACTTCCAGAAATAAATGCTATGTAATTGAAAAATATCAACCATATGCGCATTTCAGATCTGTAGATCAAGTTACAAGGTTGGTAATCAGATTTTGACTCCCTAATATTCTCAGAGCTCTAAATATAACCTTCTATTCTCTGCCCCCGCCACTCCCCAAAACTGTTGTGTAGCATTGCTATGTGCAGTAAATAGAGCTGTTTTGTTCAACTTGGAAAAGACTGGATTTGGTTTGTGAGTAAAATGATATTTAATACTCTGGTACTGTCATGTACTGATGTAAAGCATAGAGTAGAAGCATAGGACCTTTCCTAGAATTTATATTTATCTAAGCAGTCTCAGCCTCTTGAAGTTATCATTACAATTTATGATGTCAAGTAGGTATATAAGGACACCTTTTCTGATCATTTTCAGCCTGTTATCTAAGGAAACTCTTGCATTGTCTATCTTTATGCCCATCTGCCTCCATGCCTGTCCTTTCTCTTCCAATAGCTTTTTATCTATTTTCCTTCTTCCAAACAAGTTTCAGAGAGAGGTGAAAATCTGAGAGAGAGTAAATTCCTAAAATTCTCATGAAAACTGGCCACGGAGTGGAGGAGCCCTGGCCTAGTAGTGTTTTCTATATGGCAAAGTCTGAGGTATTAACTGGAGGAATCACAGTGGTCTTGGGTACAAAGGGAGGACTTAGTGTATTCTTGAAGAAGATTGAGAGCTTGAGATTTTAGGGATTTGCAAGGCAGCTGGAGTCAAGAAGTGTAACAATGTGGGAAATAGGACAGAGTTAATCTATAAAGAATCCCAGCTTCATCAGTTCCACTACTCATGGGACATTTTATTTTTTTAATTACTTGTCTGTGTTTAGCAGACGATATTTGTCTCCAGATCACTATACTGGCGTTCAAAGGAAAAAAAACAAACCGTCCACAAGATCGAGTTTTAGGACCAGAAAAGACTACTGTGATCATCAATCTGGACTAAGAAGTTAATGCAAACCTCAGCATTTTCCTAATTTCTTCATCAAGACTATAATTTCAGGTGAGCTGAACAAGGGTATTTAAACGTGATCTAAAGTAACAGAGAATCTAGCACACATTACTTAAATTGTTCCATTTTAATTTTGTTCCAAAATGCAAATGTTCCTCACAGCTAAAGCTATGCTTCCATTTTGAGTTTGTCTCCTCTCGGTTTTCATTCCCCAGCTCTTCTTAAAGACCCACAAAAAAGACCTTCACCGTTATATGTTGAATTATAGAGTATTCCATAGAGTACTATAATTACTCTACCGTAATTCATTACACAGAAAAAACATTTTACATGGTATGAAATCTTAATTATTCCTTTCTTAAAGAGATCAATCTTTCACTATAAAATAAGATTTCAACATAAGATCATTCATTTTAAAATTATTTTTAATTCTCTCAGCAGCTTTTAAAATATGAGAACTAGCTGGAGATAGTATTCTAGTATTGCTTTAACTAATATGGTAATAACCCACCTATCTAAAATTATTAAAATTAATACTTCGAGTTTACTAGCATTAATTTACCCTGAGCAGCTTATTGTGTTGTTTTCATTTCAATCTAGACACCATGTAAATAAATATATGTTTTATTCTTGGTGGCCTCAGTGTAGATTCTCTGTTAAGGATATAATAAAAATATTTCAAAATTCCTTGCAGTTATTTTGGATAAGAAAATTACTTTTTGAAAGGAGTTGAAGACTGGTTCTATGAAGACAACATACTGACAGCTTACGAAAAAGTTCACCCTTGAATCATCTATAATAATAGCTTTTTCTTGGTTTACAAGATGGATAGATTATAGAATGAGGCAAGTTATAAATTCCTTACAACAGTAATAAGAATTCTTATCTGTTGTTCTGAAAGGGGAATTGCCAAGAGTTTTTAACATAGCAAACAACCAATAACATTTTTGACAGAAGGAACAGTTACAGAGATAACATAAAAATCTGAATTCTAACCAGTGAATCCCAACATCTACCTGAAGAAAGATATCACAAAACCCATACAAACACACGTGTAACAAACAGGACACAAAAATCAAGTGCAGAATTCCACAGTGCCTCCTGTGGCAAAGCAAGACAGCGGAAGAGGAGCTTCTTTTAAGCCAATATGAGCTGACTGGCAAGGCATTCTCAAAGTTCACTCACAATTTTCAAAGTCCACTAGTATCAGTATGGATCATCTCTTTGCAAGCAACAATGGATGGGGCTTCAAAGTTTATGCCTTAGCTTTAGTAAGTGAAGAACTTATTTTCCTAGTGCTATTTCGTTTTCTTCCTACTTTGTAAAACGTTATTTTATCATAATATTTTTTTCTGATTCTTTTTTCCAATTCTGTGGTATAAATTCCATAATTTATGGGTGGAGTTCTGCTGTCTTCAAATTGGTGTCCAGTTTATAAAACTGCTATAAAAATGAAGTCTGAAATGAATTATTTGCCTGCTGTCTAAATCTAATCAACAGCAAGCTACTCTACAATACTGCATTTTAATATATTTAATGAGTATTCATCTTTTTAATGTTAACCTGAAATAAATTACTACATGAAATCCTAACTATTTAGAATGACAATGGCTTTAAAAATACTAAATGAGATATTTCAATTTTTATATTTTGTATGGTAACGTGCTTAAAACAATTCAGGGGGAGAGGACAATTTTGTTACAAAAGATTAAATCCTTCCCATGGATATGTACATGCCATTGTCACAGAAGTCAAGGACATAATCTTGACCCAAGAGTGTCAACAGGAAGTCAGAGGATTAATTAGCTAGGAAAACAAAAGCAAATTCTTACAAGAAGAAAATTACAGAGACAGAATTGTTAAGGATATTACTTAGGACATCAAGATAATGAATGTCTTTTCTAGAAAATACAGAACATTCTTGTTATAGCCATTATAATCTTAACTACCATTTTATAAAATTTACCTAAAGTTTATTTTAAGAGAAGCCTTGTTTTTAACAATCATCTTAAATCCTAGTAAACTGAAGAATTAATTAGCAAGCATGGAGGATCAGCAAACTAATGCTTTAGTCTGTTAAACCATCTGCTCAGGAGCACCCTCTTCAAATCTTGGCATTATGAGAGGATGGGTGAATACTTTTGTCTCTTGCACTTAGTTACAACTTGCCATTCTTTGCTAATGCATATTTTTTTTCCCCTTCAGCTCATGATAAATAAAGTTATAAAGAGGTCAATAATTGATCAGATTTCTGTTATCTTGAAGTTTTACTAAACAGATTGCTAACAAATTTGGCAGAAAAATCTTCCTGTAGCCATTCCTCTTATTTCATACCAGATACCTATACACAATAGGTATGTGTGAAGGGACAGATTCAGCATTATCTTTTCTTAGTTTTGCCTTGTACAAAGGCAGATCTATTTCCAGTTAAACCAGCCAAACTAGCGTAAGGTAACTGAAGTCTTCGAGGCAATCTGTCCTTCAGTTCTGAAGACTATTAATGAATGGTCCATTAATATTTTAGTACCCCGTTATATTTCATTATTAACAAGAACATACTTATCAGATCTGAGGAGGTCCTTGTTATTGCAACCCCAATCTGTCTTCGTTTTCAAAACTTTCATGCTAATTCTTTGATTTCATGTCACAGCTTAGTTTCCAGAAAGTGCAGGTACTTTCTGACATACAATGGATCAAGGGTAGCATATGGCAATGAGGGTAGCCAGCAGTCTAGTCTAGTGGAATACTTTTGTTGTTGTCACTAAAACAATATCCTCATGCTTCAGCCACTCTCCTACAGATTGAAAAGACAGAGGGCTACCTCAGCTACAAATCAGGTTATTGACACAGTAGGGAAGCTATCCAGCAAATCACACTGTGACATCTGCATGGCAGTGAGGGGCACAGGAGGGTGCTCCAAGTAACATGCTGAGAGGGTAAGGTGCACTCTACCACTGAGAACCCAATGATTTGTCAAAAACAGAGGAACATTCTAAATAAAGGCAAAGATCTGGACCAAACCTGGCAATAGATGGCTTCCCTTCCCTCCACCAGCAGCCAGCTTTCTCCTCAGCTGTTTCTTTCTAACTCTTCAGGCAGCCATGAGCCTCTCAGGACCACGTGGGAAAAACTTCCCCAGTCACAAAACCTCCAAAGAGAAGACATTTGTTTAAAATTCACTCTCTCCATTAAGCTTTATACTCCTTGATTTTGCTCATGCATTACAGACTTGATCCTCCTAACTGGCCTCAACTGGCATTTTCTGATTGACTTCAATTAAGTGAGACCAGGACACAGATAAGATTCTGTGTGAGAGTACCAGCACTGTATGCTGGTAATTGCAGAATTTTATTCAAAGACATATTTTATCTGTGTTGATGAAATTAAAATAGGATAGGAAAGAGAGGGAGAAAAAAGCTCAGGCAGAAAGGCTGGCATTTTCTTTTTTTGCGGGTTGCTTCTGTAGTAGATTGACCTCCCTCAGATAAATCTGTGCACCATGGAAACTATTTTCTCACTGAGGAAAAATTTCCAAGTTCAGCTGAAGGCCTATACATCAAGTTAAGCATATAGCTAAACTGTGCAACTGTGTAATCTTACTGCCCTCTTCCCATCCTTCCCTCCCGTTGTTTGTCATCCTTACTGTCATATCTGGTTTCAAAGCAGGGTAAGGTCATTGGGGTAGGGCATGTGCCTTCCTCTGTGTTTGTAGAGCTCCAGTGCGTGGGAGTACGGGAAAGAAGGGGAAGGAAAGCACTTTTTTAGATCTTCAGAGGATAAATAATAAAGCAATAATAACATGCTGTAAAATAAATGCTATCAACTGATATTTACACAGTCTTTTATCTAAAGTCTCTACTGTGTTCAGCATAATTATAGTGCTGTTCAGCAAAATATAGGTGGACAGAATAATAATTCCTTTATGGCTATCTTGCCTTACTGGCTGTTCACAGATAGCCTACACCCTGCAGGTTTAAAATAATAATAATATTATTAACAATGATAATAATAATAATAGGCTATATATTAGTACCCTCTGTAAGCACTGGTGAACTGTGACCATCTGCAGAAAGGAGAACTTTCTGTGTCCAGATAATTTTTACAACATATGTAGGAACCACTCAGCAACCTGGGTCAGCTCAGCCAGCTACTGGCAGCTGATGTTGAAGCAGTTTCATGGAACTGGGGGAATGTTTAGCAAAATACAGCCTGCAGAGGCAAAATCTACAGTCCAAGTTGTTTGTTTGTTTGTTTTCTCAACTCTTTATACATTAGAAATAAATTAATGACTCTCTAATATTTTTTAGCCAAATATGTCACAAATATCCAGAGACACGGGGTGGGATATTGCCCTCTGAGACAGCCTCAGAGGCAAAAATGCCAAAAAAACCCATTAACTGAGACTCAAAGAGTAACAACAAAGGAGAAAGAGATAAAAGTAATGAAGTTATTTAGAAGTGAATGCGAAGAAGAAAGGGAAAAAAATGCACTGTAAAATCCAACTGACCACGAAGAAGTTGTGTTTCCTCCCAATGTCCAGTGGACTGCAACATCCCCTGCCCACGTTTTTTGTACATGGCTTATCTGAATTTTGCAGCTTTACAATGAGCTCTTTCTTGTTGTGAGGAATGCAATTGTCACGAGAGACAGCTACGTTGGATGGCAGTGGTTAAAGTCCTGAAGTGCCTGTGTGCCTATGACAATGCAGAGAATCCAGAGTCACAGCTCAACATAAGCTGAATGTGTTCACCTTTCTTAATAGCTGAACTTAAGCTCATTAATAGATGTTTCAGCTTGTAAAGAACTAGATATATATATGTAACACTTAAGCCACAATTTTTTCAGGCAGGACCTTAGCTTCACTGTAACACAATGTATAATATATATTTTAAGCATCACTTTATGTAGGGCAAATTTTGTTGCTCTCCTGTCAGTCAGTTTCTACTGATATTTGTGTGTGCTTTTCAAAGAATAACAAGGCAGACGGTAATAGGGAATTTAAAACCAGAGATTGTCATCTGACCTACTGTCCTTTTTTTGATTTTTTTTTTAAATTACTACACTTCAAGATAATTTTTTTTAAAAATGCATTCTTACATGGAAACAAGCTTATTATCTGACATAAGTACAAGAAATGGAATAAAAGTGAAGGCGATATAATCTGTAGATGCAGGGGGAATGGGGAAGGCAGAATCTTATCCTGTTTAACTATTTATTTTCAGCACGTGTATCTCTGTAGTCTTAGACACTATCACTCTGGTTGTGACAACACTTACCATAAACATGTTAAGTGAAACAAGGGGTACATTCTTTTTTTGCCTTAGAATGGACAGAATTTATAAAGGTTATCTGTATGTTTTTCCTTTGGTTTCTGTTGAAAGCATGATTACGAGTGATCATACAAAAGTTTATCAGCCTTCTTGGCAGTGTCAGTATAGATGACAATGAATGGGTTTTATTCAGTTTGTTTCATGATTCTGTACTTGGAACACGTAAGATCAGAAATTCCCATTTTCTCCTGAATTTACATGGAGTCATATTGTCTTTCTCATGTGAATTCTGAGATTTTCTTCATTAGCATACGTTGTTAATATGTTCATTAAATTCATGTCACATTGTAATTAATCTGAAAATGATGTCATTTCTGCAGAACCTACAACCTCATTATGTTCACAGTATGTACATCACAGCCATTTTATTTCTGAAAGAGGCATGCCTCTATTTGGTTATTAAGGAAAAGGTCATTTCTGCCCAATTTACCGTGATTAACTCTTTACAAGAAATCATTCTGAAGCCTTGGAGTAAGATACTAAGCAGTCAAGTGATTATATGCTTTAAGAAGGAAAATAAAAACTGTTGCACAGTAGCAATTTTTATATAGCACATTTAATAATCCATACAAAAAATGACTGGTTTGATTCAGCACATCAAGGTCAATATATAAAGCTGAGCAGCATCAAAACCTTAGGGGCAGCTAGGATATGTGAATTTCCAAACAGAGCGATGATTTTTGATTTCTGAGAAGTAAGATGATGGTGAATTAGATTTTAGAGTCATATGGAGCAAAAAAATGATTTGTTCATGATTAGTTGTCCATATTGTGTAGATAAAATTATCCTAATCGCATATTGCTAAAAAATAAATTTAGTCTCCAGATCGGTATGGTAGATTTCAGCCCACTGTTTCTTTTTCAGCAATTTGTAACAAAAGAAAGATATAGAAAACTATCTTTCCTTGTAGATAAATATTATCCTCTCTAATAAAAATATTTTTACTTCGGTAGATTTTGTTTTCTTTTTAGATGTAAACAAATGTGCTTTTATGTCAGTTTTTCCAGGGTGATTTACACCAAGTGATTTACACCAAGTGATTTACACTTGAATTTACAAATTCAAGCAAACTTACTGTCCTGATAAAAGAAGTAACTCACGGGTGGCTTTTTGAAAATTAGGAGAAATAAACTAAGATGGTCAACTATACAAACACACTAATAAGAAACTTGTGATTGTTAGTGGCAGGGATTAACATGTAGCAGGGATGCAACTAAAATTCCCGATCTGACTGATATCAAATACCACGACTTTCTGTGGGCCCGGATTTGACACTCAGCATTTGGCATCTGCCCAGCTGCCGGCCAGGCTGTCAGCTACTGCCCAGGCACGGAGCATCCTGCCTCAGGTCCCACGTCCTCCGGAGGAACCACAGCAAACAGAAGGCACGTTCCAAGAACTACTGCCTTGAGTTTTTCAGGAGCAGCACAGCAACAGCCATCAAAGGAGACATTAGTGAAGAAACGTATTTTAATAATTGATACTATAGCTTTAGGTAAATATTGATAGTTGATAAGATACTCCCTTTAGTAAAGTGTTTCTGAGAAAGAGGAAGACTGGGCGGTAAATTCTGGGCAAGGAAGTAATGCTTGGCAAGGTACTTTTCAAAAAGATGCATTGACCAAATACATAATAAATTTTGCTTTTTTTTTCATAATTAGTGGGATGGAAAGCCTAGGCTGCAGCTTGCTAGTAAGAACAGCGCGGCAAACAAACTTCATAGTTCTGAGAGGAAACTCAGCAGATTTATGAATGGGATTATTGGTGTGGTTGCCTGCTGCAGCAGGGAAAGGATTCGCTGCCCCCGGAGGCAACTCTCCAGCCCTGTGCCAACTCACATGATTATTTAGATCGTCGGAAAAGACTCTCCAAAGCCCTGTAGCGGCACAGGGAAAAGGAGGACTGATGTTTCAAATGCTTGTAGAGGAAGGCAGGGTGTGAAAGGAAGGAAAACTTAAAAAACAAATATGAGGTACATCCTAAAGAAACATTTTTTGTTTTGTTTTGTTTTTTTAAATGCAACTTTGATGAATGTCTTCATGTCCATTTCTAGAATAAATTCTGCCCTGATGAAACACTGCAGATAGCTGTATTTCAAGCAATCAGAAATATGCTTTGTGGGTTGGTTTTTTGTTGTTGTTGTTGTTCTGACACAGGTCAGTGTCAGCTGAGTGTACAGCAGATGCAGGGAATTAACCCGTGCACATCATTTAAACCGTGAGTGGCAGAAAGCCTACTAACGTGCACTAAACACACGTGCGTACACACAGCCGTACAAAACGAAGCGCTGAGGGCACCGCACCTACCGACCTCGCGCTCCAATTAGCGCTGCGGGACCGCGCCGGGCTGGAGCCGCAGCAGCCTGCGGGACGGGGGCACGGCTGCTCAGCGAGCTGCGATGCCCTGCTCGGGCCCCTGCGGCACGGCCGCTTACCGGCCGGCACCGGTTACACGCCGGTGTTGCGGGTGGCAGCGGGAAACGCCGGGGGGGCCACGAGCCGGTGAACGGCGGCGGGAGGTTCCTCGAGGCGTTCATTTACCTGCGGGGGCGACTCAAAGCCTGCAGGTAATTTAGCAATATTTGAGGCCGGTGCATCCGCTTCAGCGGGGGATGGATTTCAGCTTCCCGCTGCCTAACGGGCAGTTCCGCTCCCGGGAGAGCGC